>CALNVZ010003434.1:25510738-25600009 GCA_940671915.1 Paracentrotus lividus | reverse complement strand
GAATTGAATGTACTATACTATTTGATGTTGTAAACATACGTATACTCAGGATTATTGTCCAAATTCAAGGTTTTCTGTTGAATTATAACGTTATCATGTGACTATGAGATGCACAGGGTACGACTTTTGAGCTTTGCATGATGATGATGATGGCATGTTTCTAGAACACACTACCCCAGACAATTACCCCTGAGAGAAACTATCTCCCCTCAAAATACACCTGATAAGCCTACACCTAACCCACCCCTATTCGGGTATGTTGTCCTGGGGGTAATTGCCGGATAGTTGTCCTATACTAATAAAATGTATCTGAAGAGCCTACTTTCATCCATTTTTATTCCGACAATTTTCATCAACTTCATAAAAATAATTATCTAAAGACATTTATATAATAGTTAATTAATTAATGATTTTAGTGATAGATAAACATTTCCTCCAGAAATGGAGTCAAACATCTGTATCTGTCTATTTGCTTAAATAAATACCAACTCAACTTTTCTCAAGTAAAGTGTCATTTACATTATTATGCATAGTGACAAAGTGTCCCATGCGTACTTGTCCCACGCAGTATTATACCTATATTTAAAATTGACCTTGAGAAAAAACTAATGAGTAATGTTTATGAAACTTTGATTAATCTTCAGTAATAGATGTTATACAAGTGTTTGCAATTATTTCCAAGGTTACAAGATTTTCATAATATTTCAGAAACAAGTAAACACGAAAAAAAATATGATTTTTGTGGTCCCACGCGTTACTGTGGCGAATTAATTGGCATAATTAATTACGTAACGAGTAATTCTGATTATTTTGTTGTTTTTGTGTGAAGATACCTACTATCTACCAGAAATATCCGAGAAATGAATGAACTTTGATTAATAAATATAAGATATAGGGCTAAATATACTTGTGATGTCCCACGCGTTACTAGTGCAAAATAGCTTGGACTTGCCCTATTATAAAATTGTAAAGTGCTCAAAGACGAACCTGTTTCATATTAGGCACTGAATAAATATCAGCTATTACAATTGACAAACTCCATTCCAAAAGGTATTACATCCATCTTTGTTACTTCTGAGGAAAATTGCAGATTTGTTTTCAATATTTTCTACAGGCATCTGTGGAAAAGGGATATTATAAATGGCATTTTCTAATGGTTGCTTTTAGAATTGAGGTGAACATTTACAATCAAAGAAAGGTACCCACCTGAATAATGGTATGCTATCAATAAATCAATTTTCATAAAAAGTGGATGTAGTACCTTATAGAACAGAGCTCTTAATTTATAATAAATCATTCAAATCTACTTCAGGCTAGGTGCAAGTGCCACTGGCATATTATCATCTGTTACTAAGTGAACTTACTTTTTGGCTACTGTACGGAATGGAGCACCAAGATTGAGGTTCAGCGGTCTTGTAAGTCCTGCATAATAAGACAGAATATCAGCATTTATCTACCATTTAGTACTCTAAACCTAGCTTAGTTCTGCACAATGGGCAAAGAATATCAGCATTAACCCAAGTTTACTACTCTAGATCCAGGTGAAGTAAGCACCTAACTTGCAGGATTCAATTCATTGAAACATTGGAGTGACATGTAAAAGTCAACGTTCAAAGAGAGACATATGCAGTAGACGTTAGGTTAAACATGAAAGATCCCATTTTTAACCCTAATTGGACTGGGGGGGCCTTTTAGGCCCCCCTCGACAGTTTTCATGATAAATTTTTAATGCGAGAAGCTGTGGGCGTGATTTTTTATGACTTTTCTCTTTGAAGTCTCGGGCATCTTTTAAGCCAAAATTTGTGCCTAAGCCTAAGTTACGCCTAATTTTGTACCCCTACATCAGACCAAAAATTGCTCCAAAACATGATTTCATGTACAAAGTCAATGCAAAATGTGTTTTCAGCTAAAATTCATAAATGAGTGATTAATTTTACTTTTATCTATAACAATCATTTAACTTGCTGCTATTCATGACCAAAATAATGTCGCCGACAATTTCCATCGGAAAAACAATAAAAATAAATAGGTAAAAAAAACAAAGAAATACCTAAGAAATTAAAAAAACAATAAAATACACAGGAAATTAATTTGGATACCGGATTTTTTTTTAAGTACAATTGATATTAATGCTATAAAGAACATTCACACCAAATATTGGCATTATATGAGCTATATTTAGTGAATTAGAGCAAAAAGTATGATTTCATGCATAAATTAGCATAATATATTAATTAAAAATAAATTCGATAATTTTGTATCAATCAAATATACGATACAGTAGATTACTTCATGGGTGACGTGTGTGTGGATTTTCATCCCAATCGCGCGATCAACGGTTGAGATCTGAAGGGGGGCCTTTAGGCCCCCCCCCCCCCCCCCCCCCCCCCCCCCCCCTCAGTCTTTCCAGCCTTCAAAATACCCCAGTCCAATTAGGGTTAAGGATATTGTAAAGGTCATTTTCAAACGTGCGTGATACAACAATTGGAGAGACACAAGGGCTCACATCTTCACACATTGAGGTTATGAATGGATCATGACTATCATATTATGGATAATGTAGGACTTTACCATTAAAAATCAGTGCGTGAGTGACACAACAAATTTTTGGACATGGGTTTCTGACCATTATTGGTTATGATTGGATTCGTGCCCAAGTTGATCTCCAGGGGTACCATAAGTACTGGTATATGTACCTCTCTAACATGTATAGTCTTTATCAATCATTCCCTCTCTGTGGAAAATGGTCAACCCCTAAATGTGTATGCATCGTGAGTGACGTGACAACTGCAAAAATGCAACATGTATCTCAACAATCCAAGTAAAGAGGCCTTTGTGTTTATTTCAGATCTTAATTTGCATTTACAAAAGCACAGTACTACATTAAAGTATCAGCTCCATGTCCACTATTGTTTGAAAATGACCTTATGTAGTTTCCCAGGGGTAAACTTACTCCATATAACAGGTTCTTTGCTATTAACAGCATCTGGTCCTGACATACTAAAATGAGAACTGTGAAGGTAGTCCTGGACTAAGATACTTTAATTATGTTTTGTAATCTGAATGGCCCAGGGGTTAACTTACTCCATATAACAGGTTCTTTGCTATTAACAGCATCTGGTCCTGACATACTAAAATGAGAACTGTGAAGGTAGTCCTGGACTAAGATATGGAACCTGGTCTGATTCAACGTTTCCATGACAACGCACGTCACTGCTCGGTAGTTGGCGTAGAGATGGAGGCATGTACAAAAGAAGAACATAGTCCAGGTTAGTCTGCAAAGAGGGAAAATAAAAATAGACCAGATATGACAACAAGATCAAAGTAAATCTGGAAGCAAACTTAACCCTAAAAAGACCTGGGGGGGACCCTCCCCCTCGACATTTTCTGTGATCACTGCCCAACGCACAAATGATTGATTGCGCCACTCTGCATAGGTTTGCAGAAATACAATAGAACTGTATTATTTGCAACATTTTTTTTTTGTGTGTGTGTGTGTAAATTTCTACATTTACACATGTTCTTCTCCGTCGATTCCTCGCAGACATCTGGTATCTCGCCAAGTATTTATGATATTATATTAGGCTGATAAAAAGTAAACATCATCACCAATAACATCAATCTTTTGAAATTGAATTCCCAACTTGGATCACACATTGCTTTGGCTCAGTGGATAGAGCATCCACCTCGTAATCGGGAGGTTGTGGGTTCAAACCACAGACATGCATAACTAAAAAGATGGGAGTTGCTGCTACTCTGTTTAGCATTCGACAAGAAAGGGACAGAGCAACGTTCATCTGGCGCTGCTCAGTGGCTGCCGGGTCTATGATTAACTGGGCCAAAATGAAAATTCTGTTTCGGACAATAAAATTTGGAGCTTTAGATTGTTACTTACAAAAGGTGTCTTGCAGCTATGGGAGTGATGATAAGACCCACAACAAGAGCTGCTAAATTCACCAATGTTTCCTGAGTGACAGAAAGAGAGAGAGAAAAGAAAATCAATAATATCACCTTAGTACTCAAGAGTAACTCTGATACGAAGAACTAAGTCATAATTTAGGGGTGAGCTTACATTTGCTACGGCAACGATTGCCTCAGGCTTTGTCTAAAATGTAGAGTTAAGGTAATGGTTTCAAAAGGGATTTTATGCTAGTTTGAAGGTTAGGTACATACTGGTTTAATTCAGGTAAGAAGTAAGTAAACTGATTAGTTAGCGGAATTTACTGCGGAGCGACGACAGAGCAAATTTCATTGAATCAATTCAGGTGCCATAGCCCATTCTCAAATCTCGTAACACAGATTGTGGGAATTTAAATGAGTGGGGGATCTCCCTAAATGATATTAGGGGAATTCCCTGAATACCTACCTGACTCGCATCCTTAGCAGATACATCAGCCATGTTGTTCCTCCTGGCGAGATGTATGGTAAGAGCAGCTTAAAAAGTAGGGGATCTCCCTAATCAAAGACGGGAATTTCCCTGAATGATAATATGGGGATCTCCCTAAGTCAAAAAAGGGGAGTTCCCCTAAATACTTTACCTGACTTTCCTTAGCAGATACATCAGCCATGTTGTTCCTCCTATCGAGATGTATGGTAAGAGCAGCTTAAAAAGTAGGGGATCTACTAAACCGACCAGCCCCCGTCGCGAAGCGACGGGAACTGACGAACCAGTAGACATATTTGGCGAAGTTTTGAAAATATCTATACATGACCACAAATTTCGTGGTCAAAAATACCTTATTTGAATTCATACTCACATTGAATCAAATCTTTGAAGTTTTTCCTCGAATTGGTGACATCTGCGAATGTTTCACATGAAGTAATCAACTAATAATGTAGAAAAAAAAAGGAAAATTGAGTCCATCAACGTACATTTCTCTGTGCGTGCGTTGTCTTCGCCATAGAGTTAAATACGTCTTCGCACAGTAAAATGACGTCATAGAAAAATGGCAGCGATGGCACCAACACTATGAGAAGAGACAAGGCCAACGGAAAATTCGATTTGGTAAGTCAAGAAGCTCTTATATACTTTCATTTTAGTCGTTGTTACGCGTGAAACATCATAGAAACCTTACAACAACATTTGAATATTAGATTGATTAAATTGACCAGTATAATCACCTGAGCGCTCATCATCGCTGATTATTTCGCTGTAAATGGAGGTGGTGGAAGTACAGCCCCGTCGCCTTCGGCAACGGGGCTGTGTATAGTTAGGGATCTACCTAATTCAAAGACGGGAATTTCCCTGAATGATAATATGGGGATCTCCCTAAGTAAAAAAGGGGAGTTCCCCTGAATACTTTCCCTGACTATCCTGAGCAGATACATCAGCCATGTTGTTTCTCCTAGCGAGATGTATGGTATGGTAAGAGCAGCTTTAAAAGTAGGGGATCTCCCTAAATCAAAGGCGGGAATTTCCCTGAATGATAATATGGGGATCTCCCTAAGTCAAAAAGGGGAGTTCCCCTCAATACTTCACCTGACTCCCATCCTTAGCGGATACATCAGCCATGTTTTTCCTTCTAGCTTGATGCATGGTAAGAGCAGCTTAATAAGTGGGGGAATCTCCTTAAGTCAAAGAAGGGAAATTCCCTGAATGCCTACCTGACTACCATCCTTAGCAGATACATCAGCCATGTTGTTCCTTCTAGCTTGATGCATGGTAAGAGCTGCCCTGGTTGCGCCACCAGCAACACCTACCATCGACTGCAAATAAAAACAGCATATTCCACATTACTTTGAAAGATAATCTTGAGTAGTCATGGTAAAAAAATTCAAACCAACAGCAGCTTCCATACCAAAATACCTAGCATAGTCAAACAAAAACTACAAGACAAAGGCTTTTATAGGAAATTGCATAATTGCTGAGAAAAGAGCAAAATAAGCATCAATTCTGGTCAGAAGTCAGACCGTCCAAGCATGTGCTTGCTTCGCACAGCCACCTCGTAAGACTATGGGTTAATCAAGTGCCGCGATATGCACCGGATCTGTGCGTGTGATATAAACATACATGCATGCCCGCGACAGCTGGCGAGATAGCGGCCTACTCCGAGTCTCAATTTGACTGACTGTTCAGACCATTTCTCAAAATTTCATATGAAACCTTTTGTTCATGGATCAATATCCAAAAATTATCAGATTCTTTTCCAAAATATTTTGCCTACAGCAACTCAAAGTCAGCTTTAATGTTTGAAAACCAAATTGCATAAAACCAGCCTAGGTGAACAGGATATTTTACAGAGATTCCAGAAAATCTTCTATGATGATCTAAAGCCATAAGTGCAGCTTATGAAATTGAATTGGTGTCAGTCTTTATTCATGGAAGGATGTTTACAAAGTCGATAGAAAAACGATAAATTCAAAGCCGCAAATAAGGGGCATTAGACTGGAAGAAAACAGTGACGGCCAAAGACCTGACATGAAGGCACCCAAAGAGGGCAGTATACTTACTTTAAAGAGTGATGAGATGCAAGCAATGATGACAAAATACTGTGGGAAGAAGATAGAGATGAGCTCGATACAGATCGCTGCGTCATTCATGATGTCTGCAAACAATCTGAAAACAAAAAAAAAGAGGGAAAAAGTCTCATAATTTTGCATCTCTGCCCTTGTAGATTTATAGTCATAGCAAGATGCACATGTAGATATGTCGTGACTCACATTTTTTTTAACCCGTTGAGAACTGAGCCCGAATATATTCGGGCTGAGATCTATGGGAAACGTGTGTTATAGCCAAATCAGCTCGTCTCCAACAGGTTAATACAATGCATGTAAATACATGGATCTCTATCACATTTTATCAATTTAATTACCAGTTTCAGTTCACAAAATTAATTTGGGCTATAAAACAGGAGGACAAAATTGGAAAGATAGCAAAGAGAAGATAAGAGGGAAGAATGGTATGTAAACTCATGAATAAAGATATAATGCACACTTTTAAGTGTGGTGGAGGGGAAGCAGCACATTACAACATGCGACAAACACAAGGTGCCTCGCCGTGAATAATTGATGTGCCTGCAAAACCACTAATGTCACAATTTGTGCATTACATGTACCTGTTTCATAAAACGATCAGCATTATGAATTTGGAATGGAAAATTTGTTCAAACCCCAGTCCCAATTTCCTTGGATAACACAGACAAAAGGGAAACACCTGCTTTCTATATGACATCCTAGCCAGCGTTATCTGCATCTGGGAAAGCATACAGTGATGCATCTAGAATGCACAACTAGTGATGCACTAAAAATGCAAAGCAGCATGGCTGCATAAAATCAAAACATAGATGTGACATGCTATTGGCTACATCCTTGAACCCATTTTAAACCCATTTTTATAACTTTTTAAAGCTTACCTCCATCTTTTTGCATCACTATCCAGACTTGACCTGGAGAAGTGAAAAGAAAAATTAATTATCATTGGTATACATATAACAAGCATTTGTCGCTCAAGAGTTTAGTATAATTACCATAGAATGTTTGTATGGAAGATAAGAAAGTCATTGAGATTGAATATGGGACATCTTACACATTCTGGAACTACATATTACAACTGCTGAATCATTTAATGTCTCTTTCAATATTAAGACGTTTTTGATAGTCGAAAAATTACTTGATACTTTATCAATTTGTCTGAAAGCCCAGTCTAGCCATGCTACCAAAAAACATTACTGCAACATATTTAAAAAAAAGAAAACAAAAACACTTGAAATGTCTGAAAATATACTGTTATATTAGGTCTACCTATTGATGTTGTCTGTGTCATCAGCGTAATTGAGATGTATATTACAGAATGTATTAGCACTCACCCCTGATACCAGGCAAAGGCAATCCTGCCGGTCATACTTGTGCCATCTACAAAGAACAAATATTAAAGGGGAAGGAAACCCTAGGAATTCATTAAATTGTACAAAAACAGGAAAATCAAAGAAGCTGATCAATGAAAATTTGATAAAAAATGAATGAATAATAAGAAAGTTATGAGCATTTGAATGTTGTGATCACTACTGCTATGGGGATTCTCACATTGGCAACGGGCCCAAGATGTGTGATGTCATACATGAACAACTTCCCCATTACTTTTGTACATATTTTACTCAAATTGTCTTTTTTTATTAATTCCGTTAAAAGATCTGAGATTCTTTTCATGGGAGGACATGTAATACAAGTTCACAAAATATAATCATGTGTGAAGAGTCTGTACTACCATTAGAATGAGGAAAAAGAAGAATTTTTGGTATTTTTTTGTATGTCATATGGAAGAGTTGTTCATGTGTGACATCACACATCTTGGGCCTGTTGCCAGTGTGAGGATCTCCATAGCGTTAGTGATCACAACATTCAAATGCAAATAACTTTCTTATTATTTATTCAATTGTTCTCAAACTTAATCTGTTACTTTGATTTTTTTGTTTTATACAATTTAACTGAATCCTAGGGTTTCATTCTCCTTTAAATAAAACACATTTCACATTTTTAACAAGGAGTGAAACTGACCAGAAATATGTGACTCATCACATCAAAATCAGACACAAGTTGCCAGAAAAGAGTCAAATATTGCAACAAAACCATCCACTTTTAAAGGCTTTCCCCCGAATCATTTCTACTCCTTTTTTTTGTACAGAGCATACAAGAAACATTGAAAATTCAGAAAATCAAAAAAAATATTTCCCTCTAAATAAGACAATTTTTATTATTTTGCCGATTTACTGCACACTGTGCTGGATTTGCTCGGCGACTTGTGTCTGATCTCGATATGATGCATCGCATAGGTTATAAAAAAATGAGCAAAGAAAGTAATGCAGCTTTTTTAATATAAAAAATTTAAACACAAACTCAGATGGTTGATCTCTTGATCAATCCTGTATACCCGGAAACAGATCATGAGCAAGATTCTTATTCCTCATGTGACAATTAAGTGGGATATAATCATTTGGTAAGATGCATTACAATATATATATGAGATGGGACTGTCCCATTGCGTCATAGGTATGAAGAGGTTTTATAAAGTGGCTCTGTGATTTTACGCATAGTGGTTGGTCAAAACGCGTCACGTGTGCATGCTGTATTTTCGATGCAAAGCACCAGCGTGCATTTTGCTGCGCAAAAAAAAGTGATAACACATACATCCGGGTCTTTTCCATGTCTTGTTTACTTTCTTGGATGACGATCGTGATGTAGATCTTGAGCTATTTACCAAAAATTTCAAGGGATAATCCCTTGGAATTTTTTTGGTAACTCAAGATCTACTAGAGCTAGCAAAATGTCGCAATTTTATAAAAGCGTTAACACTCTTCCCTGTATTGTGCGATTAAACGTAAATGCAGTGATCGCTCGATGCTTCGGATGGGGCGCCACTGCTCACCGCTAACGCACGCTCGGGCGTGTGTTAATGCTATACAAATCCACATCACTAAACAAAGTCACATGACCATATCACCTGACTTATCTTCTACTCCTACACCCTTCAACATTGCATGGGTTGATAGACCAAGTCACTTGATATGATCACCTGACTTACCTCTGAGAAGCCATGTGACTGTAGCAGTGGCAACAGTAGTAGACTCGTCCCCTACTCATCATACACCCTTCAACATGGCATGGGTTTATCAAGTCATATGATATTATCACCTGACTTATCTCTAAGAAGTCATGTGATTGTAGCAGCAGCAGCAGTACTTAGCAGACTCATCCCCTACTCAAGTCAAATATGGTCACCTGACTTACCTCTTAGAAGCCATGTGATTGTTGCAGCAGCAGCAGTAGCAGACTCATCACCTACTCCTACACCCTTCAACATGGCATGGGTCGATAGTGTTCCTGTGATACTGCTACTAAATGCCTGAAGGAATCATAAAAATATTGGTGCAAGAGTGTAGGATTACTGTATTAGCCAACATTTTCGGGTACACATATTTTCACGATTTTGAACTAGTTTGGAAGATCTGTGAGTGGATAATTTCATGATTTTTGTGTTGTTATCATGACTATGAATAGCCTAAATGTTGCCTTGGAAATTTTCGTGAAAAATAAAACCATCAGGAAAATAATACAGTAATCTAAATGTTATGATTAGAAACTGAAAAAAAGAGAGTGATATGATACAATTAACACTGTTCCCCAACTCCCTGACCCCGGCTCTCAATTGATTGAGGAAAATCACCCACCCTTGATTTATTCGATGAATATTTCACTTCGATACCTGCAAGGCATGGTGAGATGGAATTCTAGTATGGATGCCGGCATCCCTTTACATGTTTATCAGTATCCAAACAAGAATTTTGTCCCTTCAATCATACTCCAAGGATCCAATCAGCAGAATCCTTAGATAGATTTAAAATCTGATTTGAAGCCCTATATGTTCTCTCTTTATTTTTGTTATATTGTATCCTTTGCATCCTTCTCCCGAAGTTTCCAATTCTTCTTTCCTTTTCCCTCTGTGCCCCTGAATAGTTTACTAGAAAGATGGGGCATTACAAATGCTTAATATTACTCTGCGTTAAAGAAACATAAATTTACTTATTGTAAAAGCTTTATGAGAAGAATGAGAAGTTGAAGAACAACCCAAAGAAGGAGGGGTGAGAAGGAGGAGGAGAAGAGGAAAAGAAAGCTGAAGAAGAAGAAGGAGAAGAGAAGAAGAGTAAAAAGAAAAATGGGAAGAGAAAGAAAAGGAGAAAGACAAAAGATGTACTAATGTGAGACAGAAAAAGAAATGAAAATAGTAAGAGGGAACAAAAGTCGAATTAAAGAAAGATTAAATACTGTCAAAGAAGTTTCAAAGATCACAATGATAATTGATATAAAGAGAAAGAAGATGGAATTTACCTGTACTGTGTCCCATATCTGATACTCTAAGTAGTCCTTGCTCACACTGTCTGGGTATCCTTGTGGTAAAAAAACAACCTGCATTGTGAATTAATAGAAAGAAAATACAGTCAAACCTGTCTATAGTGGCCACTGTCTATAGTGGTCACCTGTCTTTAGTGGTCACCTATATTGATTCCCTTTAAATACAAATGTGTGCTTTAGAACCTGTCTATAGAGGTCACCTGTCTACAATGGTCACTTTTTATGTCTCCCTTGGGGTGGCCACTATAGACAGGTTTGACTGTAATTGAACATATCCTACACTTGATGCGAAATTAGGCCTACACAGTTACACTTTTGAGTTTTTTTGTATTATCAAGAAACTGCTTCATTCGGTTATCTAAAGTCTCCCGATACTGTATAGCAGTAGGTTAGTACAATGATCAGTAGTAACAGTAATACAACATGTTATAGAAGCTATAAACCAACAAAAACTATCATCCATCCATCGTCATCTCATATACCCGGTTGTTGTATGTCCGGACGGGTTGTTTGTCCGGACAAAGACGGCAATTTTAGGAGCTTTGTGACGAATATCTCATTAACAGTTAATCGATTGAAAATAATATCAGACAAAATAACAAAGCACATATATTCACAAATATTTTCGCTATTTACTGCACAAATTTTGAGAAAATCGAGAGCAAAAGATGATATTTTTATCTGCTTAAGTGTCCGGACAACGGACCCCCCATCCTACCAGTTGCTGGTTGTACGATTCTATAATTTATCTAACTCTGAGCCAACAAAATTATGCACATACGGGACTGAACATCACAACGACAACAAAAATTATATCAAATGTTCAGCCTTACACGTAAGAAATGCAGAATGGAAGACAGTCCTCTGTTACTGGTTCTTGACTCTGAAATGCTCCCGTCATTTTTACACAAATAATCCCTCGGATCTGATCGAGAACCGTATGTTTCTCGACATATCAACGTGTCCATTTTGAGCCTGCAAAAGTCGACGACGACCGAAACCGCAATACGCGCGAATGTAGGGTATTCCCCGGCCGCTCCCCGGCCCCTGGATTCGAGGTTTGATATCCAGGCACGCCCTTAATTAATTGTGGATGGGGGGCGGGATGCAATATTTTTAGAGGGTGGCGGGGTAGGCCTTTTATCAATAATTATAAGCCCCGAGCCCAAGCTCTGCAAATAGTTCTTTTATATAGAATGAAATGCTGCTCGCGCCTATTCGTTTACTATAGTATTTGATTATCTATTTATTTATGATCATCTTTCTTCTACATTTTGAGCCTCTCAATATGTTCGAAAGGCACTGAAGGTTTGTCAATATAAAATATTGCAGAATGTTTGATACACTCGATCCAGTGTAAACGATTTATACTAAACAACTGGAATAGAATTACATTTGAAAAACTAAGAAATGTGAAGAACAATCAAAATGTGGGTCTATCTCTAGAGTTTTTATTTATTTTTATTATTCTGTTGCCATTTGTCGAAATGTAAGAATTGAAATCATATAAATGTTATTTCATATTACAATCTTGATAATGAAACCCCAGCTATTGATAACACCCTTATATTGTCTTTGCAGATGGATATCGACCCACTGAAATCTGAATGACATTTATTTATTTATTTATTTATTTCCGATCTTTATACAGGGTGGCACATTATCACCAATATAGGTGGTCTTCCGTGAGGCCCTGTTGCAATAACACAGAAAACACTGAAAACATAGAAAATCAATAATACAAAATATACCGTGTGCAATAAGTATTGTCACCCCTACATCATGCTGGTATTAAACTTAGTACTTAGGGGAATAATGATTTCGGCTTTGAAACAAATATGCCAACTTAGCTGTTGAAATTACCTTTTGTATGATAGATGAACTTTGTGTGATATGTATAAGTAGAGTAATGCTGGTTTGAACTTTCATGCATGACTTTAGAGATCTTGAACCTCCTTGTGGACATTGAAAAATGGTGGACAATAACGACAAGAGGAAGAGGGAAAGTACTGAGAGCGAAAGAAAATTAGCTAAGACTTGGATAAAAGAGGGAAACGAACAAAAAGATATCAATTCTGCTTGGCAGGTCGAAAAGATGGGTTTAACACTGTTGCAAGGTACGGAGAGATGGGATGCAGAATAAGCATCGATTAGTTAAACTGTTTTTACTTGGTCAAGCTTAGAAAAATTGGCGAGATCGTGGGTCCAGCGTCATTAACCCCCAGGGAGAAACTGTTTCCGTTAAATTGCTATGTTAGTTAATATTAATGCTAACTGATATATTATTAGTCAAAATATTATATTTATACCAATAAAATTCAGTCAAACGATGATTTATATTGCAATTTGTGTATTCTATGTATGGGGCGACAATACTTATTGCACACGGTATAGTAAATAAATACAAATACAAATGCATTTGCAAATTCATTGGTATCCTTATAGATAACGCAATCCAATTCATGGAAATTGATTCGCATTTAAATTTTAAAAATTCAGATCATGCATAATCTAAAAAGTAGCGAGAAGTTGGCCTATATGTTTTTGAAGATTATAAATACTATTTGGCTTATGAAAGAATAAACATTTATTTAGTGATACCAACAAAAAAAATCATTATATACATATTTACAAAGAGTATAAATTCAACGAAGCAAAATAATATAAGATAAGTCAACACATATAATAAATACACATGCATATACAAATTCATTGATATCCTTATAAATAACGTCATCCATTACATGGAAATGGATTCGCATTTAAATTTGAAAAAAATCAGATCATGAATAATTGAAAAAGTCGAGAGAAGTTGGCCAATATGTTTAAGAAGATTATAAATACTATAATTACGCTTATGAGAGAATAAACATTTGTGATACCAAAAAAATATTATATACATATTTACAAAGAGTATACTTTCAACGGAGCAAAATAATTTAAGATAAGTCAACGTATATCCATGAATATACTACGTTAAATGTGTTCACAGAACATAACTATGGCAAGCTAAATTTTGGTAGCCATGTCATCAACACAGAATGTCATATACCTCCAAATTTGGTTGAAAATGATTAAAAGGTATAGAAATGGCGTTTAAAAATGTCATAGAGGGCGACATTGGGCAGTGGCAGATCCAAGATTTCATGAGGGGGAGGCAAAACCTATAAATAGCAGATATGGACACCCTCAAAATGTTGAGGTCACGCTGGCCGACTCTTAGTAAGACGGCCGGGTGGGGGTAGGCGTGAACGTCTTTTGGTCTGCGGCTGCCCAATATTTGTTTTCGTTTGACTTAGAGCCATCCCCCAAATACCGATTTTAGGCACTTTCTTAGGGGGCTTTGTCCGCTCCCCCCCCCCCCTCCGCTCTGGCATGCCCTTGGTATACGCGCTGCATGCCAACGAAGAGTAACAGGCTGGATCTGCGCCTTGGCTGATGCATATTCGCAATAAGTATTTTATTTTCATCATTATAAATAACGTCATAGTGGAAAGAGTCATTAATAATCGAACCTCAAAGGAAACCCTCAAAAATAAAAGTATTAAAGTATCAATAGGCCTAACATGCATCAGGGAGAGCAGAAATAAATGTTGGGGAAAATGTGTTAAAGAGTGAAAAAAGACAAATAAAAAAAAAAAACATTTTTTTTTTCAGTAAATCATATTAACAAAAATACGAAAAAGATTCTCTACTTTACCACGTGCTCAGCCCATCAACGATCTACTCGATCAGCCCCCCCCCCCGGCCCTTTCAAAAACGTTATACGATAATAAGTAGGCTATATACATGTATATGCGAGCGTGAGCGAAAATTTTGCACAGACTAACCTGAAAAGGGGGATTTTGTGCATTATTTTTTCATAATTTAAATTTGATGCATATTCGCAAGAAGTGTTTTATTTTCATCATTATAAATAACGGCATAGTGGAAAGAGTCATTAATAATCGAACCTCAAAGGAAACCCTTAAACATAAAAGTATTAAAGTATCAATAGGCCTAACGTGCACCAGGGAGAGAAGAAATAAATGTTGGGAAGCAATGTGTTAAAGAGTGGAAAAAGACAAATAAAAAAAATCAAGCGCCCTTTTCCAATGTGTACATTGTGTTCGTGTAAATAAAGCGAATTCTAAACATTTCAATCAATCAATTTTCGCAACCCAATCGTTTTTCTTTCCATTTCTCAGTCAATAATGTCAATTCAGAATAATGTTTTCCGACTTCTCTCTCTCTCTCTCTCTCTCTCTCTCTCTCTCTCTCTCTCTCTCTCTCTCTCTCAGGGCCGGCGGAGCGTTTTCAAAAGTGAGGGGGCACAAGTTTTAGAAAAATTCATGCGAACATAATAGGCCCGAATAATAAGGATTTTTACTAGGGGGGGGTACGAAATGTGGAATGAGCAGATCATATTCAAGCGCGAAGTCGGGAGTCAGTATAATGGACTTTTTAAAGAAATTTCCGAGCGCGTACGTAGCGCGAGCCGAAAATTTTGGCTTATGATTACATTGAAGGTAGTGAATTTCTGTACACATTTTGATCATTGTCATCCCATCTGAGACACATTTGCGAGCGCATAGCGCGAGCCGAAAATTTTGGCTTATAATTACATTGAAGGTAGTGAATTTCTGTACACATTTTGATCATTGTCATCCCATCAGAGACACATTTGTGAGCGCGTAGCGCGAGCCGAAAATTTTGGCTTATAATTACATGAAGGTAGTGAATTCTGTACACATTTTTATAATTGTCATCCCATCTGAAACATATTTGCGAGCGCGTAGCGCGAGCCGAAAATTTTGGCTTATGAAGGTAGTGAATTCTGTACACATTTTGATAATTGTCATCCCATCCGAGACACATTTGTGAGCGCGAAGCGCGAGGTGAAAATTTTGGCTTACAATGATGCAAAGGCCGTATATTTTACGCACATTTTCCCCCTCCACTATTATGTATTTTGTTTTAATTCTTTTACTAGATAACGATCACCTTCATTTTAATAAAAGATAAATTACGAACGCGAGCAGAAAAATTTACATAACATTACTTGTTTGGGACGCCAGGGATCACTCATTGTAGCTTTTGTTTAATTAGAAAACTCTGATAGCGCGAAGCGCGAGCCGAAAATGTTGGCTTAACGGACAGAAGGTATAGTATACAAATATACAATGACAATCGAGGATCTGGTTAAAACTATTCGCATCGAAGGAACATCACATAGTACTATTCTCTCGAGGGCATCGGCCGAGAGAGAATAGTACTATGTGATGTTCCTGAGTGCGAATAGTTTTAACCTGTTCTGAGAATGAGTCATTGTATATTTGTTTTATATCCCTTCCACTATAATACCATTCCTTTTAATTTTTTTAATGAACAAAATTATATAGTCTATGCTTACCTTTCTTCTGGATCCAATAAAATCAATTTTTCAAAAATTTCATCCAAAATTCACTGCTCCATCACTGGTCCTTGTTGTGCATCCAAAAAATGACGTCACGCATAGTACATTTTTTCCCTAGGGAAAAAATGTACAATGCGTGACGTCATGAAGAAAAACGAACTATTTCTTGAGAAACGTTTTTCTTAGTTAAACTATTCTTTTTCTCCTTGTGTACACTCTCAATGCAAACAATCTTAGATAAGGGATATAATGTATTCTAGACATAATTTGAAATTTACATCCCATCACTTCACTTTACAATGTCAGGAGTCAGTCTTTCTGAGAGAAAATTTGAGCAGACCATATTCGAGCGCGAAGTGAGGGGTCAGCCTAGTATAATAAACTTTTCTACGGAAATTTGCAAGCCGAAGCGCGAGCCAAAATTTTGGCTTATACTGACCTGAAGGTAGTGTGTTCTCGACACATTTTGAGAATTGTCATTCCATCTAAGAGAAATTTACGAGCGCGAGCCGAAAAACTCGACTTATAATTAACTGAAGGTAGTGTATTCTAAATTTGTAAAATTTTGAAAATTAACATCCACCTCTTCACTTTGCGATGTCAGGAATTAGTCTTTCTGAGAGAAATTTGCGAGTGCAAAGCGCAAGCTGAAATTTTGGCTTATAATGACACAAATAACGCCGTATATTTTACGCACATTTCCCCCTCAGGGCCCTCTAGGCCTACTCTTATGTATATTTGTTTGAATTCTGTTGCTAGCTGGTTAACGATCACCTTCATTTTAACAAAAATAAATTGCAAGCGCGAAACGCGAGCCAGAAAATTTTACATAACATTATTTGGGACGCCAGGGATCAGTAAATGAGCTTTAAAAGAAAGTTTGCGAGCGCGAAGCGCGAGCCGAAAAAATGTGACTTATAATTAACTGAAGGTAGTGTATTCTAGATTTTGAAATTTGATTGACATCCATCACTTCATTTTGCGGACGTCAGGAATCAGTCTTTCTGAGAGAAATTTGCGAGCGCGAAGCGCGTTCTGAAAATTTGCTTTTTGACACCGTATATTTTACGTACATTTTCCATCTTATTTCTTTTGTTTGAATTCTTCTATGGGTCAAGATCACCTCAATTATAACAAAAATAAATTACAAGGGCCAAGTGCGAGTAGACAAAATTACATAACTTTACTCATATGGGACATAAGGGCCTTATTGAGAGAACCTTGCGAGCGCGATGCGCGCGAGCAGAAAAAAAATGGCTTCTAATGCACTCGAAGGTAATGTATTTTAAACACATTTGCCTCTCCTTCCCGTTCTTCTTTTTCTTTCTTTTCCTTTTTTCCCTAAGAAAATATTAAAATTTTTGGCAAAAAAGTGGGGGGCCCGGCCCCCCCAGGCCCCCCCCGTCTCCGCCGCCCTGTCTCTCTCCCTCTCTCTCTCTTTGCTCCATAACTTTCAGTTTGTATTGGGTCACAAATTATTCATCAAAAAGTAAGCAATGCCTGATTGAAGTATCCCCTTTCTCCCCCCCCCCCCCCCTCTCCCTTTCTCTCTGATTTGATTTGATTTGATTTATTTTGTCAAGTATAAACAACATTCACATAAGCTTGACGGGATGACCCATGAAAGCCCTAGAGCTTATTTACAACGGGGCCCAACACAATAGAATAAAGTTAATACAGGTACAAAAATTATAAATTATAATATATACATGGAACGTATTTACAGCAAACTTTAAACAGTTAATTAACACATAAAAACTAGTTCAAAACATAAACACATTAAATAAATTAAAGTAAAACATTGAGAAAATAATATTTCAAGGCATATCATACTGTCGTTACAACGTCGCTTGCTCAATTGTTTTAGTCTCAATTGAAAGAAACTCCTTAAGCACTCTTTTGAAATGTCCGTAGTTTTCTATTGCTTTAATATGATTAGGAAGAGAATTCCAGTATTTGATGGCATTGTAATAAAAGCAATTGCCAATAAGACTCCAATACTACCAACTCGCCCTGGCAAGCTAAAGTTATAATGACTATTCTTGTATCATAATTATGTAAGTTTGAGACAAGGTTAAAGTTGAGGCCAATATAATGATTTGCTCTCGAGTGGTAAATTTTGTTGTGGCATGGTGCAGTATTAATTGTTTTGATCTTTGATTTACATCAGTAGACCAGCTGCAGAGAGCCTCTCGTAACCAACATGAGATCTTGGGCCTAAACAATTGATGAATCTTACCATCTTATTTTGTGTGATTTTCAACTTCTTTTGATCTAATTTGCCTAAATTAGAATACCACGCAGCGTTTAATAATCGAATAAACATTGAATGAGAGCAAAACATAATATACGCCTTGCATGTAGATTCATACAATTTTGATATCTATACAAAAATTTTCAAACGGGAGTTTGCCTTCTTTACAATAGATTCTACTAAAGAACAAAATGAAACCTTACAATTTAATTCGATGCCAAGATACTTAACGGATTCTTTTTTCTGAATGATTTGATCTTTGTAAGCTACGTTGAATTCATCTTCCTTTTTCTTATTACTTTTGTTTGGAAAACAAAATACTTTCTGTTTTACCCAAATGTAAGATAGCTAATTATCAGTCATCCAAATCAACACATATTGACATTTCTTCGCTGAGTTTTTCTCAACAAGTTTTGGGTTAGGACTTTGAAAAAAGTAACACGCTGTCATCAGCATTAAAGTAACAGCTTACAGTCTTTTACACAAATACACATATCATTAATATTAAACTCGTAAATAGGATTGGGCCTAAATACTTCCTTGTGGAACACCACAAGTTATTGGTAGTAATCTGGAGTATACATCATGAAACGATACCACCTGGTGTCGATTTGATAAATATGATCTGAACCATGCCAAAGTTTCGGTGCTGAAACCCATTACTTTTAACTTAGTCAATAATATCTCGTGATTAACAGTATCAAAATGCTTTTGTAGGTCAAGAAGGACCATACCAACGTAGTTTCCATGTGAATGTTTCGGTCCTCACATAATCTGTCAAATGAATTAGACATGTTTCGGTTGAATAGTCATGTCTAAAGCCAGATTGAAAATCATAAATGATATTTCTTTCTTTATAATATCTTTCAAGTTGAACATGAATAGATTTTTCAAAAATTTGGATACAACACTTAATACACTTATTGGTCTATAATTTCCAACTTCTTGTCTTGCTTTCTTTTTATACAATGGTGTTACTTTGGCTATTTTCATGTCGTCTGGAAAAGTACTCGTTCTAATACTATATATTATTATATTACACAAAGGTCCATATATACTCTTAGCGCATCTTTCAAAATTTAGCGGAATCATGTCTAATCCAATACCTTTAGAATACGTTTAATTTGCGCAACTCGTTAAACACAAATTGCTCACTTACTGTATAACACAAAACTATTTTCGAGTACACCTTTTTCTTTATAAAAGTCACGAAATACAATGATTATCTGCATTGAAAAGATTATTGGATGGTGGTAGTTTTTTAACCAAGTTTGCAGCAACATTTGTAAAATAAGAATTGAATTCGTCAGCGATTGTCAGTTGTCATGACATAATTGGCCGTCGACACGATGACAGACTCTTGTTCTTTGTTTTCTTATTTTTTCAATCCCAAGTTTTTCAATTCTTCCAAAGCTTCCTCGAATCTTGCTTATTTTCTTCTATCTGGTTTTGCAAGTACTCGAGTTTGGCCTTCCTAACTTTTCTTTGAATCAAATTTCGTAATAATCGATATTTTTTGAGAGCGTTTCGTCATTCATATGTTTCTTCCAATTTTTGAAGCTATGTTTCTCTCTCTAATTAGGCACAGAATATCTTTGTTCATCCACTTCTCTGTTCTTTGTTTAATCCTAACCTGTTTACGTGGAGCAAACATGTTTAAAGTTTGAGGTAAAAACATCTTGAAAAAATGACCAAGCTATATTTACATCAGTACAATTTAGTTATTTAGTGACCAGTCAACGAGAGATAGTGATTATTAAACGCTTCTTCGTTATAATTTTTCAATGATCTTAAAGATAACTGTTTTATGCAGTCCAATAGCAAGTTTAGTACTTTTCCTAGTACAATAGGTGAAGGAAATGATCGCTTATACCAATATCAATTGTACCGTGCTGACTGATATTATTTATGTTGTACAGATTACGTGATCTAATAAATGAGCAAGTCGGCGTGACTCGAGTAGGCTTATCGATAAGCTGGCTTAAACCATAAACATTCAACAACTCGCTATATTTTTTGGACAATGGAGACTCACGAAGCAGACATATATTCATATCTCCTAAAATGATAACTTCATCATCTTTTCTTATATTTTCTAGAGAATATGATAATTTCTCTACAAACGTATTATTCTTTGGGGTCTATACAAAACACCCACAACAATTTTTTGATTCTTGGTAAAAGTACATTAATCCACAATGATTCAATATCATCAGTTGGTATATCAGGATTGATATTTGAAAGTGATATCATTCCTAAATATATATACAAACACCACCTCCGATCTTGAAGTCCTATCATGGCGTACGACTTTATATCCATCTATATTAATTTCTTCGTCGTTTATTGAGTCATTTAACCATGTCTCTGTAAAACCAATGACTGCGAAGTTTTTTCTTGAAAAAAGAATTCGCAGTTTCTGAAATCTTATGTAAGACAGATCTTACGTTCAAATGTAAAAAATGCAGACCCCTGATATCATGGATATTAAACATTTTGTCAAAATTTTCATAAAGAGTAGTAGGCCCGAGTTCGTCTACAACATGTTCGTTTAAACATTTGGCTGTAAATTAGACTCATTTACGTTACCAAAACGTTTAAAGTATCTTAGTATAATTTCCTTTTGTTTTCCCATAGTCTTGAAATAAACGAATCACAAAAAGGTGGTAAACAACATGTTAAACAGGACCATTTTTCATTTGGTCTCAAATATAAGTCTGTATACGATTTCAAAGCTAATACTTTGACATTGATGTGAAACCATCTTTCACAAGTAAAGCAAAGAAGGCCATGTGGTTTGATTTCACTGGTTTTCACAGTTACCACAAGGGGAATTTAAATATTGGACCTGGGTTCAATTCAATATCGCCAGATAATAATAATATCAGAGGTAACATAAAGTAGTTACATAATTCCATGTTTTCAGTGACTTTACAACGGATAAGCTTCCTCGGCCAAGAATAAAGGAGTTGGTCGTTCTTACTGTCTGCAAGTTGCCATGACGAGACATAGATGCTCCGTGCCATCCCTGTTGAGCTTTCGTCAGTGAAAGCCAAGGATGGGCAGTGGTGGATTTCACCTCCCTCTTGGTGGATCCTCTCGAAATCCTGTGTAGAAGATCCCATCACTGCTTCAGGCGTAGGTCCTTTTTGGGGTAACACGAGAAAGTTGCCCACGAGGTCGCTCTACGAAACGTCGAGATTTGAAGCAAGAAGACCTTGTCCTGCCTTGTTGATATGGACCCCATCTACCAAGGTGCCTTTTCTCCGATGTTGTTGTTAATCCGATGTATCCCCATCTCCGTTTCCTTAGCAGCTCTCCTCAATCGCCTCATTTACCCCATCGACCCGGCCGTCTCTGATGTGCCGATTCCCACACCTGCGATGAATTGATACCGATAAGCCAAACTTCACAGCCATTCGATGAAATCACATCGTCTGCAAGGGATATGATGTTATCGGCGGTGTATGTACTTCCCTCTTCCTTCGACAAGTCATCGTCCCGACATGTAGAATGACGTCACCCTTTCCTCTTTACACCATCAGTAACCTTCGAGGAGATGTTGGCCACCTTTGCCCCTGGGTTTGAATGGCAGACAACTTTACGTTTTCGGCTCAAGAGTCGGCCCTCGATGTGTTTTGATCATCGAATCGCCTTCTATAACTACATCAGGAAGCTCAGACGAGCTGCGTTGGGCGATGTCTCTCTCGATACTTAGCTGTGATCTGGTCACTCGACGGCCCCGAAGTCGATGGTCCGGCGTCAGTACTTTCGAAAACAGCATCAGGATGCTTAGACAAGTGGCGTCGGCGATGACCTTCACGGTATTCTCTGATCTGGTCGCTCGACGACCTCGAGGTCGAGGGTCCGGCGGCAGTACCTTCGAGAAAAGCATCAGGATGCTTAGACAAGTGGCGTCGGCGATGACCTTCACGGTATTCTCTGATTTGGTCTCTCTCTCTCTCTCTCTCAATCCCTTCCGATTTCTCCTTATCAAGCAAACTCTCTATCCCTATTTGCATTGCGCGTACGTTATAATGTCAAGTACATGTACTCACTATAGTGGAATACCAAAGCCTTTCAAACAATTTCAGTTGCAGTTGTATTAAAATGGCGTCAGCTATGAATATGAATTTTGTTCTTGGTTTAAAAATTAACATTTTTATAGTCTTTGTGTTGATGCTGCCTTGCTACGTTATTTGTGGTAAGTATTCATCTTAAATAATTATTATACTGAATGGTTTGGCAACTGAACTGGGATAATTTCTTTTGCACTGAATCATTATAAGAATAGACATAATATATACGTGCTATCTGATAAGTGGTATTACCAATTTCGGTTTTATAGGTGTGTCTATGAGAAATAATAAAGCCTTAAATCCTGAATAAAATTAGCTTTAAATAATGAAAATTCAATTACATTTAGGTTTAATTCATTTTCATCGTTAAACAAAGTAAGAATTATAAAATAGATTGTATATGAATATATTTATATTTACACATGTACAGTCTGTGTCAAATAAAATGGTACAAGTGGAAAACATTTTTTTAAGTATGAAGATTAAGCACAGCCTGCTATTGTTTGGTATTTTCGTAAAGCAAGAATATCAGACTTTCCCCTGCAATTTTTTCATCACATTTGGTGTTGTAATTTTTGAAATATGACTAGTTTTCTACAATGAAGAAAAATCCATTTTTCGCACGCTCTCCCATGCCTTTGTGTATAGGTTTCGCATAATGGTCATGAAGTGCTCAATTTCGATTTGTTCCTCGTCGCACAAAATTTAGCATAACTTTTGTTTTACGAAAGCAAATTATACAGAACAAAGCGCATCAGCAAGAAAAATCATTTGGCTTTATGTTGGTACCACATACACACATTATTTTATTATAATAAATACATAATACAAAGAACTAAATGTAAGAGAAATGCCTAAGATATTCAATAGCTTAATGCAATTTTATACATGTACATTTCATTTTATATAATTTCATTTCGACAGATAAATTAACAGACATTCATTACACAATTTAAAAAATACCACCTAATAATACACTCTCATATAATCATAATAATTATTGAAATAAACATTTTTATTACGGGAAAGTTGTCAAATTTCATACCCCATATACCAAATTTCTTGTATTCTTACTGCAAATTGTGCAGTAAACCGACCAGCCCCCGTCGCGAAGCGACGGGAACTGACGAACCAGTAGACATATTTGGCGAAGTTTTGAAAATATCTATACATGACCACAAATTTCGTGGTCAAAAATACCTTATTTGAATTCATACTCACATTGAATCAAATTTTTGAAGTTTTTCCTCGAATTGGTGACATCTGCGAATGTTTCACATGAAGTAATCAACTAATAATGTAGAAAAATACAGGAAAATTGAGTCCATCAACGTATATTTCTTCGTGCGTGCGTTGTCTTCGCCATACGTTTTCGCACAGTAAAATGACGTCATAGAAAATGGCAGCGATGGCACCAACACTATGAGAAGAGACAAGGCCAACGGAAAATTCAATTTGGTAAGTCAAGAAGCTCTTATATACTTTTATTTTTAGTCGTTGTTACGCGTGAAACATCATAGAAACCTTACAACAACATTTTAACATTAGATTGATTAAATTGACCAGTATAATCACCTGAGCGCTCATCATCGCTGATTATTTCGCTGTAAATGGAGGTGGTGGAAGTACAGCCCCGTCGCCTTCGGCAACGGGGCTGTGTATAGTTAATTGTGCAGTAAAAATACACATATTCTTAAAGCTCTGCTGCCGGAACTTTTATGGTTTTTTTAAGGAGAAATTTTTTAATACTAAATTTTTCGTTATACAAAATACGATAGATCATATATATATATATTCACTTAAAAGTGGACATGGAGCTGAAATTTTAATGTGGCGCTGAGCCTTTGAAATTGCAAATTAGGATCTGAAATGAACACAAAGGCTTCTTTTCAATACAACCATTTATTAAGTTCAAACATTATGTGACCCAGTTTTCTTACGCTGAGTAATTGATCAAACAGGAATTTGCACATAAGGGACTATGGTGCTTTAAATACCTCTTATTCTTGTATCTAGTCAATTTTGACAGATTTTCTTTTTTTTTTGGCGTAAAGTAGTTATCATGGACTTCTCTAATACATACACACAGATAATTTGGATCATAGTCATTTACTTGAATAGTTGCATTTTTTGCAGTGGTCGTGTCACTCACGTTTTGGATGTCGTGTCACTCACGACGCATAGAGGTGGATAATTTTCCACAAAGAGGGAATAATTTATAAGTGCTATAAATGCCAGAGAGGTACACTATTCATGTACATTTACCAGCACTTATTTAACCCACCGCTGTGAATTCGGGCCTTAGAGATCTACTTGGGCACAAATCCAACCATAACCAATAATGGTCAGAAACCCATGACCAAAATTTGTCGTGTCACTCACACACCGTATTTTAATCATAATTTCCAGGACTAATTGTAAAATTCAAATCCAACTGGTAATGACACATGCCACTCCTACATTATACCACCGTAGTCATGATCCATTCATAACCTACAAGTGCGAAGATATGCGCCCTTCTGTCTCTCCAATTGTCGTGTCACTCACGTTTGAATATGACCAGTACAAAATTTATTTTCAATATTAGCACTATTTTGGGGCAATAAAACAACTTACAATACAAATAATTTTACCAATCATTCGGTCTTGACTGATTAGCTTTCATTTAAGAAGCGCTTTACTCCAAGCATGCCAAGTGTATGAGAGGATTACGATGATATATTTAATTTATTCTTGTTTATAAATCGTATTTCTTTTTGGAAAACGATTGATCAGTCTCTCCAAACACATCATGATGAAAAGCACTAAAATAATGCATAACAAGCTTTTTTTCTTCTTTTTTTATTACATCGAAACGATAAGATATACAATACAACCTTTGTCAGTAATCATCAAGGAACAGCTACTGTACCACCTTCCGAATGTTGGGCTTAAGGTAAAAGATAAGTTGTGGTTAATCCTGATGGCAAATACCAGGGAATATGTTTATAAACTTTGGCGGATTTTCTAATGATGAAAATGATGAAATAAATTATGGTTTTGAATTATTTTGATTGTTCCTAGTTAACCTATGATACAGGTCTGGAAAGACTTTTCATGGTAATTTCCATAATGAGTAATATTTTAAGCATAGTGATAATGAAAATTATCTAATTTCTCCCTTTAAACATTTGGGAAATGTGTTTTTATCCTGTTTATGCTTTTTTTTTTTTTAAATAAGGGGGAACATATTGAAAGTGATACAAAATATGATTTCGTTTATGAGATAGAAGACCCCCTCCCCTATTAATTACGGGAAAATTCTCAAACCATTTTTGTTAGATTTTTTTTTGTGTGAGATCTTTTTTTTTTTTTTTTTTTGGAGAGAGAAATCGGTTGGAAAATAGAATAATTAGAATTATTATTCCATTGAAGTATTTTCCCATCAAATTCAAATCTGACTCATTGCTTTAAAGATATTCCTCCATTTCCTCCAAATTCACATTTGATTTGCAAAGAGAGTTTATCTACCTTTTAAAAAAATTAGATGAACCCATACAAAAATTCGGTAAGTATAATATTATTAATGTCGAATTTTGCTCGCTCATTGCATTTCACGTCACATGTTTGATCATTGGATTGTTTACCATGTATTGTGGCATTGCCATAAATAGAAATGACCTGGTCGGCAAGTTTTAGTTAGGATCGGTCCTTTTGTAAATATCAGAGAAATATGTCTATATACTTTGGGGCGATTCTATAAATTTGTTTTTACTGTGTATTTTTTTCTGCGCCCCATACGACACAGTACCACCATGACTGTACCATTTTTCATGTACATGTATTTTATAAAACGGCAGGATACAATCAAAATAAAGCTTGGTTCTTGTACCCTTTCTGGTATTACTTGAAGTTCACCATCAATCACAAAATATTCTCTCTTTTTTTTTACACACACACACACACACACACACACACTCACACACTCGCACCCTCTCTCATGCACATGCTTTGGAACTCTAGGGTACAGAGCATAGAGCAACTTTTTGTTGAAGTTCGGTAAAATTTCAGAGTTCAGATTTAAAAAAGATAATGTTTTCGAATTTTGAACACGAATAAACAATTTTGTTTCTCGATTTTATGCTACAAAAAAAGGGGGAAGAAGAAATGCAGCCCATTTTCAGGATTAAAAATGTTGCTCATAAACTAATTTATTCATAGAAGATATATTTTTCATAACATTCGTTATTTGAATGACATCTTGGCATTTCTTGAAAGTAAACAAAAGTAAAATAAATATGCATAAAGGTTACGCGTACATTGTGATGTAGGAAACACTTTTGTTAATATCGTCATTTCAGATCATTCATTTTAAGTACTTTTTTTAATAACTTTTCGAACTCTTCCGCGTTGTAATAATGAATTTGTGCCATCAAGACAAATTACATTATGACCTTTAAGCTGAATAATGTATAGGCCTACACCAAAATATATAATTCACTGTATAATACAATTAATGTGTTCATATAATTTGAAGATACCATTTTAAAAACGCATTGTCCGTGGTAAGTGGAAATAACTGGATTGCCAAATTATATATGAACATAGAAAAATTATGAAACACACAGGAGTTTATTTATATTCGTAACATGAAATCGAGTATTAAACTTCTAATCTATCATTAACTTTGAAATAGTGGATATAGTATACAAACTTCCGAAATTAAAGCACCCGAAGTTATCCATAGAGTTTCAGAGAATGTCGAAATGTGTGTACTGTGAGTGAATGTGCGGGTGTATGTGCAAGGGTGTGTGAGGGTGTGTGGGAGGATGTGTGCGAGCGTGTGTGTGTGTGTGTGTGCGTGTGTGTGTACGTGTGTGTGCGTGTGTGTGTGTGTGTGTGTGTGTGTGTGTGTGTGTGCCTATGTCTGGTACAGTTGGTTTCACGCTGATATTGCGATAGGCAATAATGTAAAACAAGCAATGTAAAGGGGGATAAAAAATACATAAGCCGCCAAAATGGTCGTGAAAGAATAAAATAAAGGATTAGTTTGTGTAGATTTAGTTCTTTCGTCGTCACACAAAAATGAATCGCATAATAATTGTATCAAAAAAATATATATATATATACCGGCTTTCAATTGATACCTTAATGGACACTTCATACCTAATCTTTTTTCCCCGAATGTACCTTTTTTTTCTGTACTCCAATGTGTCTTTTTTGTTCTTTCAGAGCGTGAGGGGCAATTACGATTGGTCGATGGTTCCCGAGATGGAAATGGTCGACTAGAAATCTTTCACAATTACCAATGGGGAACAATCTGTGACGATGATTGGGACAGCGTCGACGCGCTTGTTGCTTGTCGTCAGCTCGGCTATGGTACCACTAATGCGCGTACTTATAGATCTGCCATAAAAGGGACTGATCCTATTCATCTCGATGACGTAAACTGTTTTGGAACGGAAGCCCGTCTAGAGGATTGTGCTCATCCATCTTGGGGGATTCACAATTGTGACCACAGTGAGGACGCAGGAATAGAATGTGGTAAGCTTATTGGGATGCATTGAGTTATCCTCTTCTGAATCTCTATCGCGCTATGAGCACTATATTATCATACACTATCAGTTCAGTTCAGTTCAGTTTTTATTTCATATTCCAATTAAACAATAATAAAAACAATTATATGTCATTTCAATACTATACATTATTTGATAAATCATGAAACTAATGACATCAGTAGTATTTATAAGAAAGAAAGAAATATGAAAGAGCCTAAGTTAAAAGGCTAGCTAAGCTTGTTACATTATAGGCTCCTTTGTGAAAATGATGTATAAAAATACATAAAGAAATAAATAAATACAAAGATATATAAATAGGAGTAACTGAAGAATGTGCATTAACATATCTTTTCTTTTTTTAATAATGATAATGAAATTTATTACCATCATCATCATTATTTGTCAGGTTGTGGATTACAGTGAATTTTCGTGGTAAAAAAACGCACCTAAAATGAGAAGCAACCTTACGGCGAATATATCGCTATCGTTTCCCCTTAAAGTCATAGGCCTTGTCAAGGTATATGGCGCCAAATAGGGTTAATGTACCTCAACCATTTTAACAGTTCACTCTCTCCATCTTTACTAAAGGTACCACAGATAGCAAGGTTACGTTGGGCCAATGTCGGCAATGGTCGTGACTATTACGTTGGGCCATTGTTATTCTTGCCGTTGAGCCAACGTTGGCACACTGTTGGCGACCATATGACAATGTTGGACCAATGCTCGCATTTCGAGTGCGCGCGACGTCGCACTTTTATATACAACTTAACGTTGATCCAACGTCGGCATATGGTCGCCACAACGTGCAACGTTGTGCCAACGTTGGCCCAACGGCAAGAATAACGTTGGCCCACCGTAATAGCCACGACCATTGCCCACGTTGGCCCAACGTAACCTTGCTATCTGGGACGTTACATTTTGACAAATCTGGTTTTAGTGTATGGACAATTTGTAAGGGAGAAAAATTCTTTTTAGACTAGATGATTTGTGTTATTTCTTTTTCAAGATACCGTTGAAGGGGATGTCCGACTGAGAGAAGAGGCTAGTGCGCTAGGAGGTCGGGTTGAGATCTACCATGGCGGCGAATGGGGACTAGTCTGCAATAACAATTGGGATGATGATGACGCGACGGTAGTTTGTCGTCAACTTGGATTCGCAACCTACGGAGCAACATCAGCATCATACGGATATACAAGTGATCGTGAGATTTACCTCGATAACGTCGAATGTACGGGGACCGAGGCCAAGTTGTCTTATTGTGATAATGACGGATGGTTGATCTACGACTGTTCTAGCTATGCTGGAGTACAATGTAATGGTGAGTACACGAGGGGGTGTTTCACAAAGCCTTTCGTAAAGTTACGAATGACTGGTGATGTGATCTTGACGTAAATGGTGAAGAATGTGATCGGGATAACGCCAAAGAACATGTGAGATTCTCCCGCCGAGACCCCCAACAAACGGGAGACTCCAGCTCAATGTGAGCGCGTAAACCAAATCAATAGGGTGCTTTCGCTGGACTACAGAGGAGATAATCTAGAACGTTAGCATTTTGAAAGGCTTTATTTTCAAAATAGCTCAAACCCCAAACTCCTGCATACTGTTAGTACAGGAAAAGGAGTGTGTAAAACTGGTATTTGCTAGAAACGGCTGGCAAGCGTTTAAATTACAAGTTTTCGTGTGCACGAACGAGGGTTTCCCCTAGCTACAAGAGATAGCTCCCCGTTGTCAAAATCTACAACGCTATTTTGGGGAAATGTACGTTCTCCCAAAACGTAGAAGGTAGGGGAGACCTGGGGCAATTGTAACAGTTTTTTTCCAAATTTGACCTATCAGCTTTATGAAAGCTAAATACTTGCTTAAAACTAAATAAAATGAAATATGCATATCTTAGCTTTGACATATGAATAGGTTTGGGTTAAGTAAAACAAGTCATTTTGAAGCCATTACCATTTCAAAACAAGAGGTCGAGTGTTACAATTGCCCCGTGACGAGGGCAATTGTAACAGACGGCGGGGCATTGTACACATGAAACTTGTAACATTTTGTTTCTTTATCAAAGCTATGCACATGACAAATTAAACATCAAACACCACATAAAACTTATTATAATGAAACATGACAATGCTTGACTCATTTATATTACATTTTCCACTTGTTGTTATATGCCATGAAATGGGGCAAAAAGTTACATAGTTTGTTTTTTTTTTTTTTAGGTTGTTGTGGCTTCTCCTTTAACTGTAGAATATAGAACCTTCATTAATTCATATTTTGGTTCTTTATCTACTTTAACTACACAATATATCTTTTAACTGACAACTTTGTATTATAACACTTTATGTTAGGCTTACGCCTTTTGACTTTAACGCATTCTTTCAAAATAAGGTGATACATTTTCTGAGAAGAAGTAAAAATGACAGCTTTTTTTTTCTTTCTTCTTTTTTTTTTTGTTAAAATCAATCTTCAAATTTACGCCACTTTTTTTCTTCTGGCAAAATCATTATGTCTTTGCCCTTTTAACAAAACTTATTGGACATATAATTTTCAGGTATCATATTGAAAAATATATTTAATGTTTTTATGGGGGCTGCCATCCCTCCCTCTCTCTCCTCTGTCTTTCTTTCTTTCTTATCTTTCTTTTTTCTTGCATTCACTCCTCTTTACTTTTTACTTTCCTATCTGCCCTCCCCTCCTCTCTCTCTCTCTCTCTCCGCCTCTCCCTTTCTCTCCCTTCCTCTTTCTTCTTTCTCTCTTTTAATATTTGCGTTTTTTTAATAAGAAAAAACAAGTCAGGGGGGGGGGTCCCTATCTCTTTCTCATTTTATAGGACCCATTGTAATAAGCCTTTTCGGTTTTTCAAATGGGTATCATGTCAGTTCGTTCTTTATGGTTATACCATGAACACTCGACGAATAAAATGAAATAAAATCATATGTTCACAGTTATTTATTCCTCATGTTTGAGCTCATAGATAAGTTTACCTTTTGTCCTTGTAAAAAAAGAAACTACATTCAAAGTTATGAAGTTCTGAAGTTCTCTAGTAAGTGATATAAATTATAAAAAAAAACAAGAATAACAAACTTGAGGCTCTGATTACAATGAAACAAATGATAAACAAACTAAAGACACTTTTTTTCGGAAAATATCAATATTTCATTGCATTTCTAACAAAACGTATTAGACAGATATGTTCAAAGTTATTGAATTTTCATGTCTGAGATTATAGATATGGTAACCTTTTGTTTTTGTAAAGTAATCGACAATACATTCAAAGTTATAAAGTTCTGATACTTGAGCTTATCAACGAGGCTTTTCTTTGCTATTTTTCTTTATATCCAAGTCTACTCCTATTTACAATCTTGGCATTAAAAGAACGTAATGGTCACTCTCTTTATATTTTTTACTTTTTTCTTTTCCAGTAAAGTGATATAAATTATTAAAAAAACAAAAACAACAACAACAAGAATAAAAACTTGAAGCTCTGGTATCTCACTTTGCGGAGACGTCTCCGCGATAGAATAGAAAATTTTGTTTTCGCGACGGACAGAATGTATTAAAACGTCTCCAATATCGCGGAGACGTCTCCGAGACGTCTCCGCCACAATTTATGAAAAAATTCCGTCTCCGAGATTCAGGAGACGTCTCCGAGACGTCTCGGATACGTCTCTAATATTATTTATCCATCGCGGAGACGAAATTTCTATTCTGTCGTGGAGACGTCTCCGCGAAGTGAGATACCACCTTAATTTTCATGTCTGAGGTTATAGATGTTGTAACCTTTTGTTTTTGTAAAGCATTATAATTGAAAATACATTCAAAGTTCTGAAGTTATGATGCTTGAGCTAAGGGTGCTATCTCACTTCGCGGAGACGTATCCACGACAAAATAGAAATCTTGTCTCCGCGACGGATAAATAGTATTAGAGACGTCTCCGAGACGTCTCCTGAATTTCGGAGACGGATTTTTTTTATAAATTGTCGCGGATACGTCTTGGAGACGTCTCGGAGACGTCTCTAATACTAGCTCCATGGTTCAGAGGTTTCTGATTATGTTTTAATTATGTTTACAGGAAGCAACAAATTCCGGGACAATTGTAATGTTTTCTATGTAATTTCCAGGGGCCACGGAGCCTGGGAGGGCTTCGTCAGCGAACGTGTACAAAAACGGAAAAATGACCATACATTTGTGATTTTTAGTCTGTTCAGCCCCCCCCCCCCCCCCCCCCCCCCTCCCCCCACTCCCCTCCCACTTGCCGCTCAGCCCCTCCACTTCCAAAAACGCTCCGCGGCCCCTGATTGGTTATTTAATAGCTTGGTGTTGATTCAGCGGAAATGTGATACGTCTTGTCGAAATGAGAGAGAAGTCGCAGATCAAAGATCCGAGTAAATCGACAAACTAATAAAAAAAAGTCAAATTTTGAGGAAATTTTTTTGTGTGATTTTCTGGTTCTACCATGCTTCATCTTTGCTCTGTTAAAAAAATGAGTGAAAATGGTAACGGGAAAGTGGTAAAAAAGCACAGTTCTATCCTTCGGGCGAGTTGTTTTGTTTTCGGTCTCAATAATATTCATTCCTGGGTATTTCCACGCCGACCTAAACAAGCGAAGTCCACGCTCTTTCCTTCCTCATTCGCGCTTTAGCTCCGCCTAAGTCAACGCATGGCTTTTCATGTGATGTTGTGATTTCAACTGATTTGTGGTTTCGTTTTTTGTGACGAAGAACAGCGAGACTCTAACTCTCTTTAGCTTGCACAATCAGAATTTTTGCGTGCCGATTGCACAACGGCTGCGTGTGAATAAAGCATTGTTTCACCGGGATACGAAGCCACGCAAAACGAAATGTCAAATCTAACAAATGGGTGGGGAGAGGGGGGTTATGCTGGGGAAAAACTTATTATTGCGGTGACTACTATCTGGACCCAAATGAAGTTCATTTCAGCATTTTTATTTAATGGCCGCGATATCTGTTGTCTGTGTAAAGTAAGGGAATTCCTATAAACCAAAAATTTGGCCTTCACGAGTCCAGGGAAACATAGAGCATCCAAAATGAGGTTGACGTGATAATACTTTCTGACTTCAAGATAATTTTAGGTTTTAATGCCAAAGTAACGTGTAAGAAAGTAGCGATTTTACGAAACACGACGAAACAAAATACGACGATTTACTCTTAAAATAATCTATTTCCTAAAAAATTATTAATATCGTCTTATTACTTGGTACAAGTTTATCAATATAAAGACGAGAACGAGGCAAATCATTTACGTTTTTATTTTCATTGTCTTAGGCTAACCTACGCCACTCGAAAGTGATCGAGAAAATTCTAACTTCATGAGGCGCAAATATTTATTAAAAACATTTTGAGCTTATCTCTATCATATATTATTCAAAGAATATAAACCAAAATGCATAAGCACCCTGTACGAGAGAATAATTTGTCTACCTATGACCTTATATGGTATCGAGATTTCTCGAACGAGTTAGATCAAAGATGACTCGCTTCATAATGAATAAGGAGATACACGCGATTTGACATTCCAATAGAACGCACCAAACATCGGCAATAAACCACCCCCCCGCCCAAAGGTTTTTAAATATAGTTTTGTTCTAACTATTACGCCAGGATTGTAAACACTTTTTTTAAAAGAGCGGAACTTTTCTTAAAACAATTAGAAAGAGCATGACGTTTTTAATTATTTGACGAAGATATATAAACAACTAACCAAATTTAGTTTCTTTTTTGATAGAAATGGTAATGTTATTTAGACAACATCGCTTGTGCGTTTGCCTCGACCAATGCGACGGACGAAGTATTGTTCCGAATACCTGAATGCAGCCTCCTCTCATTGGTCAATCGTTCACCTTTTAAACAAGTGGTTGCTAGGGCATTTCGGTGAGTAAGAGCGGTGACAAAATGGTTTATTTGCTGGCGCTCGGAGTCAAACGGAAAGTCAAACTTCGCAGACGTTTTTCTCTTGATTTTGATTTCGCAAGAGCACAATTCTCCTCGGCGTTCAGAGGCTAATATCTCCACTTCTATTTACTCTTTACAGTCGGGTTATATATCAAATTCAAGGCAATGAATCAGGGATCAATAATATCATATAAAATGGATTTCAAAAATCGCGAGTAGTCTCTCCTTTCGACGTGACGCATCACAAATCTGCTTTACCGAGTTCCTACGGGAGTTACTTTAACAGAAACAGGGGCAATTGTAACAGCTTGTTACAATTGCCCCTGGCAGAGGTGACCATATTTGGAGAGATTTTTTTCGATCTTAGCTTTGGTATTCGTCGTTGAAACTTTAGCAAAATATGGCCTAAGAACATAATTTCTAAATATACAAAAATGACAGCCGTAGCTCATCCACATATTTGTCCAGAAGAAAAACAATGGGTAATGTGAAATATTACTTTTATGATCAAAAAACGGTTTTTCCGCTGTAGAAAGTTCCACGAACCGTTAAATCTGCTAACACTCATACAGCATGTGGAGCGATTAAATGCGCATGTTCTCTACAAATTTTAACTTTACAGCGTGTTTCTGCTAGGAATGGGAGCCTCTGTTATAATTGCCCCGTGTTACATTTGTCCCCGGTCTCCCCTATAGGTTCTCAGCGGAGAGTCAGTTATAAGCCAATAAGCGAGCGCTTTGATAGAAATGTATACAGGCATTTCCCCCTTTGCTAAAACATAAAAGAAGCATACTTTGAGTTGACTAATCATAATGGCAGGGCGGTAGGTTATTTCTTTTCATATCAGCAATGTTTTAGGTCAGCTGTTATACGCATAGACGCATTTGACACAATAAAACCTTGGTATGAAAAAAAAAGAAAGAACTAGGTATCCCCAGTAAAGTAGCCTTTTGATTGAATTCGTATTGCAACAATAGACGTTACAATATATCACAAGCCAAAGGGAACATGTGCGGTTACCATTGGAAACTTTTATTCAAAGTTATTGAAGAAGATAGAAAACGAGGATTTGCAGGCATTTTGAAAATAGTGCCCTCTTTTATGCTAACGTTCTAGATAAGCTCCCCGTAGTCCAGCGAAAGCTCACTACTGTAGCGCAAAATACGGTGGGGTCGGAGTAATTTGGGAGGTTACATCGGGGGTGGGGGCGTTTCATCAAAAGACTTGTTGCACGTTTTATCTGACAAGTCAGATATGACAACTTGTTACGCAAGAAAGGGTATCAGAGAATGATCAAAATACCTTGGTCTTAATATTAACAAGGTCAAAAACATCTTGTGCTATTCTTAATATTATGACCCTGCTTTACGTTTGTTTAGCTATCGTAGAGGGCGATGTTCGCCTTGTTGATGGATCGACTCCCGACCAAGGTCGGGTTGAGATCTTCCACGATGGCGAATGGGGAACAGTCTGCGACGACGAATGGGACAACGATGACGCTAGGGTTGTTTGCCGGCAGCTGGGATATTCTGTTGACAACGCAAGAGCTGGAGGAACATACGGATATGCTGGTCTTATTCCTATACACCTGGATGATGTGGCTTGCACTGGAAGTGAATCCAGTTTGTCTGATTGCAGTAGGAACGGATGGGGACATAATTGTGATCACAGTGAAGACGCAGGAGTGAGATGCAATGGTTAGTCTAAAAAGTGGCAGAAGGAAGTCTGCATTTTCGGGTTTAAGGAATTACCAAACACTACCGAGTTGTGATTAATCTTCATACTACAGTGCGTCCCAGAAAAAAAAACTAGACGCAACTTTCAGAGCCTCATATTAAAATCGTTTAGCATCTGTGAGATTAAAATTTATTTCATGTTAAAGAGTATACTCTGTTCAATGATACCAGATTTATAAAGGTGGTGTGACGGATGACTAAGGGCTTGGGCTTTAAAAAATAAGTGTCAAAATTGACTTGTACCAAGCTTGGGAAAAAGCAACCCTTGTACTTTAATAGTCTATGAATAGATTCTGGGAGGTTTTCCTAAACCAATGAATGAATGTTCAGAAGGCCAGGGTCGCTTCTGTCAAATCTTGGTACAAACTTGAGCACTCCACAGAGTGGATTTGGCGCATTACAAATCATATATATATTATATATATTATATTTCTAAAAACTCAATTGCTCAGTCTCCCGAGACAGCACAAGTGCGGTATCACTGCATAGTATATGAGTTACTCTTTGTTATCTTGGTTATGAAATAAAATTAATGACACATAGGTTTACTTTAATTTGGGATGCACTGTACAAACACGTTTCCCGCTTGTATCATTGTTATTAATACAGAAAAGTTTATAGCTGTAAATTGTTTACACTAATTCATTCATATATTCTATATACTGTTAAAAATTAACAACAATAATTTGGTGACGTTGTAATTACTTTGAACTTAATTTAAGAAAAAATACGCCACTATATTTGCAATCGAGTTCAACGCATTAAGGCAACTAATTCAAATAAAATAGACAAAATTCACTTCCTTACAAGCATACATACAAGCATACATACAAGACAGCAAACCATGACAATGGCGGATCCATGTGAAGGCACAGCTAGGGGACGTGCGCCCTTCTATAATTTGAAAACTACACATGTTAAAATCGGAAAAATTCGGCGGCTCACCCCTTTATCGGGCCTGGCTCCCCCTCTAGCTTTTTCAAATCCTGGATCCACCACGGCAGAGTTTTTTTTTTTAAATATATATTTCTCTTTGAAGTTGCCCTGCTTCTGCAGAATCCGCAAGGAGTTCAATTTGTGACGTAGGATTTCCATAGCATAGGCCTTTAAAAAAATACACACGAAAAAACACGTATTCTCGAACGGTGACTAACGTATTTAGTAAGCCTATAACTATAGTCACCCTTCGAGAATACCGGCTATTGTACGGTATCACCGTTTTAATAGAGAACGGTATGGTAATGTCATTTTTACTTTCACTTCTTCATTCCATTTTCTATCCAGCCCCTAACGTATCTCCACGTGTCGTGGGGACCATGGCATTCGTTGGTGTTTCGTTATCCTTGCTGACACTGGTTGCCTTCATAGCTGTATGTTACACGTGCAGTCAGTCCAAGACAGGCGTTACACCAAGTCCGTCGGGACAGGCTATTGCCCTTACTACAATGACTTCCAGTAGTGCTTCTGCTTCAAACACTCCTATGGCTCCTTCTACAGAGGAAACTCAGCCATGACCTCCACAAAAAAAAAATTGTGGCGAAACATGGATCACACGACATTCTGTTCCGACGATAATTTCTATGTGGTTTGTTTCAAATAACATGTAGGTTTAGGCTTAGGGTTGGGGTTTTACTGTTAAGTCCATGGTTGAAGTTCGTCTCTTGATTAGTGTGCAGCGCCATTAAAAACTAAAATCAACAACAACAATTTTCGTAGGCGCAAATATCATGGACCCGAACATTCTTTTAAAAAAAAATCAATTCAATACCTTTTTTGCCACAATAGCAGCACATTTCTAGTGCCCATTAGCAACTTTCAACACAAGAAAGGGTGTTGGTAAGCACACAAAAGGTGTTAATAGGTACCCAAAATAGTGCTGCTATTGTGGCAAAATAAATGTGTTCATTGGAACCTTTTTTTTTTCTGAGAGTGAATGAAGTCCAATGATCCATACCCACTTCCACTGAAATACACTGAACATGATATCCCTCCGCTGCCACCACCTAATGAGGTTTATATTCACTTGCGCCCTGTAACATAAAGAGTTACTATCAACTGCAAATTTTAAACAATCATTCTGATTGGTTCACAGTAGGACTTTTACTCAAGCAGTCCATGCAACAAGTATCCTGATTGGCTGCTATCGATTTGCAGTTTATGACAACTGTTTATGTTACAGTGCACAGGTCTAATAGCAGTTGGTCCAATTCTCTGATTGTCTAATACTGTTTGGGCTAAACCCATTTGCTCTACTTACAATCTGGTCTAATTTACAATTGAAAATGCTAGTACTAGAAGTTCCTATGTTACATCAAATCAGTTTTGAGAAACAGAGGGTAAAAATGTAACATACGAACATCTAGTACTAGCATCTTCACTTACTTTACATATTCCGAAAGAGTAACTCCTCCCGCATCTTTTGGTACCATTTTTGTGTGGTATGTCTTTACGCTTGGATGAACACGACACATTGTTACATAAATGTAACAGAGGGCCAAAATGTAACATACGAACTTCAAGTACTAGCATCTTCAATTGGCCTCATAATACTTTGTCTAATTGTCACTTGGTACAATTGCAAATTATTCCAATTACCTTGTGGTGTCATTGCTTTTCCGTCTACTTTCCAATTGAATATTTGATTAACAGTATGTTACAGGAACTGACCAAGTGATGTTAGACCAGGTCGAATTAGATGAAATGGACATCAAACAAAAAGGTACTAGGCCTAAATAGGCGAAATTTTTATTGGACCTAATGGTAATTAGACAAAACGGGCATTAGTCAAAGTGGGTTTAGACCAAATGGCATTTTACCCTTGATTAATAAAACGTTTATAAATTTTAAAAAATAAATAAATAAATAAAGCGTAGTGTGGTCAGTACACTGACTCAGTAAAATAACACATCGGGCTTTGTCTCCCATTCATCATAGTTACATAATTATACGAATAAACAGACGATTAAAATTGAGCAATATCATGGTAATCAAAATCGACAAATTTGACGAAAATGTGAGGTGCGATATGTATTAATAAACGGTTCTTTCTATACTCATAGTCGTTATGCTCACGTGCATGCAGTAGGTTTACTATATTCAGATATTATGAGAATCGGCTGATTTCAATGTTTTATTCATTTGTTTTGAAAAAAAAAAATAGATTTTGTCATGTTTACCAAAGATTAATTTGAAACTGTTTTTGTGTGTTTTGCAAGTTAGTAATTTGGCATTATAAAAACAAACAATGTGTGCGAATTCTTAAGTGTTGTTGTGTTTGTGTGATAAATTACAGACCTAATTTGCTTTAAAATGATTTTTATGTTTTTCCATGTCTACCAAGATGATTTTGAAACTGTTCGTTTTTGTGTGTTTTGCAAGGTGGTAAATTTGCATTGTTAAAACAAATAATGTGTGAATAATGAGTTCTAATGTGTGTTAGTGTGTTTGTGTGATAAATTACAGACATTAATAGTCATTTATATAAACGGATTGTAATATATGGTCTATATGATACATTTTAATTACATTAAGTTCATATTATATTTGTATATAATTGAGAAAGAAAGTGTATTACTGTATTACCTCAATTATTTATTTTTTTTATTACTTTTTTATAATAATTATTCATTGCTCTTTACAGTTGATGTTTTACAGGTATATAATATGCTTTTAATAGAGTAATATTTGTCATAACACCTTTCATACGCTGTGCGAGTTAACGAAAGTAAAATAATTAAGGTTTGAGGTAATTGTATTGCTCAGTTTCGGAAATATGATTAAATTTCAGCCGATAAATGATTCATATTCTATAGTTTGCAAAGAATTGTGAGCACCAATTACCTTTTGTGTGCCTTTCAATCATCAATAATAATAGTAATAAAATTAACATTTATATAGCACTTGATACAATTTATCCACCTTAATGTTTCTAAGCGCTTAGTGTTCTTAATTTTCTTGATTCTCATACCATTGGGAAAGTTATTAATTCCTTATTTTAGTGATGCCATTATCTGTGAAGATGATTTCATGACTGAATCCACAGAATCCCTAATAAAGAATTTCGTCAAAGGTGATTAATGGAAAAGGGATTATGGAAAAGAAATATGTGGTAAATGATACAAATATTTGCCTCCGAGGTAAAAAAAAAAAAAATAATAATAATAAAAATTAAAATTAAAAAAAAAAAAATCAAAATTAAATTTTTAAAAAAAATCAATTACGTGACAATAAGTAGATGATATGAGGGATTCAAAACTTTGGCTGTTTAGACAGGGGCTCAGGGGACGCGCCCCCCTATATTTAGAAAACAACTCAATGATTTGTATTCTTTTATTGGAAATGGGGGAAAAATTGAATTGAATTGACTGCACGTGTTGAAAATTGGAAATCTTTCAAAAGTTTCCACATTTTCAATTCCTGGATCCGCCATTGCCACAGCAGTAAATAAAAGTTCACACCAATAACTACCTGTTTGGTAAAATAAATACTGTATATTATACTAGTTGGTCGTTATACATGATACATTTGTGTCTATATTTTATTTAACCTTTCTTATTTTTTTTTTTGTCAATTTCCTTATATTTCATCATGTTACACCGCATGCGGCCAAAAGGCACCTTCTAAAGAAATGTTTATGTTTTCCCCTTAATATGAGCTACTCTTTATATCTTCTTCAGAGATATTATACAGGAAACAAAATATTGAAATGTAGTTTCAGATTGCGATATTATTTTAGACTGTAAAATTTGTTTCATCAGTCCGAGATGGATGTAATAAACTATTGAGAAAATATCTATTTCTAATGGAACATTGTGTAATAGATGGGAATATGTACAATCAATAAATAAAAATGAAATATCTTTGAATATAATAAATACTATCACTTTTTATCAGTATGCCCTTTTGTAGCGTGGTACATGTTAATTCAATTTTTTGATAATGAGTACCGTATCCTGGTAACTAGTAATTTCTAACACAATTTCTATGGATTTTCCATGATCTTGATGGAGCACGCCACTCGACCTCTTTTTTTCGGGACGAGGCAGTTTCCCCAATGCATTCCCTTCCTCTTTCAATCAGGATTGAGCATCCCTTCTTCATGAAATAATCACTCTATTCCCTGTAACATGAAAAAAAAAATACGACCAATCAATTGAAACTATAATACAAAGTTTACCATAGACTTACGATTAATATCAATCGTAAGATCGATCGTATCTTTTATGGTACAGGGCACTGGTATATTTGTTTTATCCCCCAAGAAAGCAAACCGGTTCCTACCGCATCATCATTATAATCAGGTCGTCCCCCAATTATAGGATGCTCTAAATAGTTGCATGTCTCACATCTCAGAGTGCATCCATACCAGTTTTTGTTTCTCATTCATGCTCTGAACAGTTGCATGTCTTATAAGTGAGAGTGCGTCCATACAAGTTTTAGTTTCTCATTCGTGCTCTAAATAGTTGCATGTCTCATTTCTCAGAGTGTGTCCATATAAGTTTTTGCTTCTCATTCGTGCTCTAAATAGTTGCATGTCTCATATCTCAGAGTGTGTCCATACAAGTTTTTTGTTTCTGAGTCATGATCTGAATATTTGCAGATCTCACATCTCTGAGTGCATCCATACCATTCTGTGTTTCTTATTCGTGATCTGAATAGTTGCGCAGTATCACATCTCAGAGTGCGTCCATGCTAGTTTATTGTTCTTATTCATGATCTGAATAGTTAGATGTTTCACATCTCAGCGCGCACACGTACCAGTTTTTGTTTCTTATTCATAATTATGATACAATCGTGGGGATTGCAACGTAGATACTGCTTTTTAATTAATTCTTTTTTTTTTTTTTTGTTGCTTTCCCTACACCTTCAGGTTCAATCCCATTTATTACCGTACAAAAGCATTTGGGTCACCGGCTCTACTAGCCTCGAAGTCACATAGGCCTACGTACGCCCACGGATAGAATAAACCGAGTAATAGTCAACAATGGCGAAATGGCGTAAAGTAGAATATCAGAGACAGAGGCGTTTTTTAAGACAAATAAAAATAAATGAGATAAATGAGAGACCAATAGAGGGGGAGAGAGAAATAGAGGACATTATGGACAGAAGAGAGGTAGAAAGAGATGGGAAATATATTGATTGATATAATGATATAGAGAATATACATGTACATGCTATACATAGGGTACATGCCGGTAATATGGGCCCCCTAAGCTCATTTGCCTAATTTGCATAAAATTACAAAATGACACACAGTCTAATCTTTGTTTAGATGAATCAATAACTACTGCTCTAACATTTATTGTGAAGAAAAACAATTATCACCAACCCCCTGTAGGCCTATATGCAATATTCAAATGTTGAAGACATCACCAAAGTGCCCATACATGTTCAGGTAATATGGGCACATGTTATTTAATGTATTTTAAAAAAAACTAAAATGACTCTACTATGTCTGGAATTTGCTTAACAAGTTGAAAATCATTAACTTTCAGATATCATTTGAAATTATAAGACCCTTCAGTAAATACTTTGACTATATATTTCATTGTTTTGTATTTTGTATATTATTTCTTTTTTATATTATTTAAATATTGTTTTCATTATACAAGTCAATATAGGCCTACAATAAGTTATTTATATTGATTACATACTGTGAATATACCCCAAAAAAATCATAGCAAAGAGATTGATGCCTCATCCCAATACCAAGTACCAGAATAATTTCCGCCATTTTGGACGGCCCATATTACCTGCACTGATGTTGCTATGTCAGACAAGCATTCAATGCCACATAGCACCCCTTCACTACAACAAATTGACCTGTATACACGCTAGTATGATCAAAATGAAACTATAAGCTTACTAAATATACAAAAAATTGGGGTTACCCCCTCAAACACTCTTTCACCATCACATTCTGTGAAATATCAAATTTTACATCAGGGTAAAGAATTGCCATAAGTTTTACCTACCTTGTTGGTTTTCAGCAATTTTCTCAGAGAAATTTCGGCATCAGATGCTCTCACGATGATAGATTTTCGTATACAGTTCATATGAACAACATTAAGGCGCTCTCACCGGTCACCGGTCGACGGTCACGACATGATTTGCTTCAGGTGGTCCATATTATCTGCATGTACCCTAGAAAGTAATCAGAAAACGCAGGGATCGAGTGAACGACAGCAAATGAAATTGTTTAAAGGAATTGTTCAAATTCGTTCAGGATAATGTTGTAATGCTGTCATCATAAATGCAAACCTTTAAGTTAGACAGGAATCCCCTGAGATTTTAATGATGAGTAAATATCACCATAGTCATGAGTGTCCCTGGTATGCTTAAGTAAACATGCCTGAAAATTGATTAAAAGATAAGTATGAAGATCAAAAGTTTTGCATAGACTTGACAATAATCAATATAAGACGTGCAGAATATAAATCAAGGTCACATTCGCATGCATTCATGTTTCACTTCCCAACAGGAAAAACAAAATTGTGTATGAAATCAAAAGATCTACTTTCCTTTGTTACTATATCCGTCTTCTCAGACTTAGGATATGTCTACAAAAACATTGCTTTTAAAGATTTTAGAAATCAGAGGGATGAATAGCAATAATTATCGGGTGAGTTTTCCATTTGATAAGAACGTATTGCACCAGTCACATAGGTGAGCCTTGACTCAAAATCATGTTCTAGCTTGGAATTCGACACTTTGTTATTACATTGATGGAATTCGTGTGATTTTGGAGCGATCTTCACATATTGTGACTGATGTAGGCCTATTGAATAGCGTTCAAACTCAAGAATGCACTCATTTATTTCTTTCTTTTTTTCTTATTAGACCGGTATCTTTCTCATAATTTTCTTTCATGAAATTCTTCCTTAAAATTCTTTCACTGCAACATCATATTTTTGTTGTCTTAAAAGAAGAAGATTTTTCTGCCTTGGTCTTTGTTAGGACATAAAATAATATTTTGTTCATATTCATTTAACTCGGCCCTTATATCAAATATAGAAATTGTAAAGCTATTAATTTTTCTCACAATTCTGTTGAATAATATCATTTAACAGAACTTTGAAGTTATTCATTTATTCATTTCTTTGGCTGAAGTCTTATATTACTTTTATTCAAGAAAAAAAAAATGATTTCGCGTCCTTGGCCTTAAAGCTTATAAGTCTGAATCTCAATTATTCATTATTTTCCACATTTCAGTTCCCAATTATTGAATTATTGAATTATGATTTTTTTTTTTTTTTTTTTTTTTTTTTTTTATTTATTTATTATTCATTTTTACAGTTCAGTTAAAATTCAGTTAAATTTAACAGAATCGTGGAGTTTTTCTGTTTTTGAATTTCTTTCACTGCAGTCTTTATTGTTTAGTTTGTTGTTGTTTTTTGTTTGTTTTTTGTTTTTGATTTTTTTTTTTTTTTTGAAAAACAAAAATGATTTCACAGAGTTGATTTTTAAATCATTTGGTTAAGAACTATTCAGCGCACTTCACAATTCCGTCATCAATAGAATTGTGAAGTTACTTTCATTTTCCAAGCAAACAATAATATTCAACTGAATTGTAAAAAAAAAAAAAAAAAAAATAGACCTATAAAATTAAAGCGATGGTAGTATAACGAAAAATATATTTTACTTTAATTTCAGTCTTGAATTTCCCTCCTTCAAGTAGATAACATTTCTATTGATTTCCCACCAGGATCTTTCCTAACGTCATCGTCTAACTTGCCTTTCTTACTAAAGTGTTAATTCGGCTACTTCATCTTCAGCAATACTTTCCTCATCATCATCGTCGTTGTCGTCGTCATTCACGCTTTTCTTCTTGGTGCTAGAATAAACTTCTTCCTAATTTCCTCATCGACTGTCAATCCCCTCGTCATCTTCGTTCACGTTGTCTTCGTCGACTTGGTTGGACAAAATGGCCACCATCGATGCAGATATCTACGCGGGGATCCTCTCGCTGTTTAGCGTGCTCGCTATCCTTTTCAACGCGGCGACGTTGATAGCTATCATAGCTTGTAGAAGTCTTCGAAAGACGCAGAACATCTTCACGTTCAACATCGCTTTGGGGGACTTTGTCTCATCGGCCGTAGTCGTTATACAAAGATGGTTGGCCGACTGGGCAGGAATCTATGTAAGTATAGAATCTTATTTTATTTCGTTAAGACAACGGGAAGTAACCCTACCGGAAAAAAACACTGTGTCCAACAGTGTGAGCACAGTGAGAACACAATGTGTTCATAATATGCTGTACCAACTGTGAAAATCAACACAGTCGACTCTGCGAACACAGTGTCCGAGTCCTTCACACTGTGTTCGCAGTGTGGTAATTGTGTTAATTAGGCTCATTTGCACAATATGGATAGGCTACGTTTGAAGTTGTATTTCCATAGTGTGGAGACACTGTGATTGTGTTATAGTGCTTGAAAGAACACACTGTGTCCCAGTGTATTCACAGATTGTTAATGTAATCGGCTATGTTAAAGCATCGAATTTAGCATTGTGGTGATGAGTTTACACTGTGATATGGTTTTCCACATACAGACCGTATAAAAAAAAATTAAAAGGTACAATTGGGTGTAAAATAATTTATGTATGAAATCTTTTCAAATAATGTGTGTATAGGGTACCAAATTAAAGCCAAAAGATTTGTCTTGCTGAATGCACTTTGTTTTGTATAAACCTATACAAATCCATAGAAAAGCATGCGAAAAATATTTTTATGAAAAAAAAAATTATTTGATATGCGGCGGTCACAACTCGACGTACCTTCGACGTGCAACTCCCTACGATGGATTTCGTAGAAAAATCGTGCAGCGCAGGTACCTCGCAGGCACGTTGCATGTACGACGTGCAGGAAGTTTTTCCAATACCCTTTCTACAGAAACGCAGAAATCGCAGAAATTGATCCACGACCTGTGCATGTAGATTGCACGTGCCCCGTAGCCTACGACGAGTTGTGACCGCCGCAATACAGACTATAGATTTTATTTCGTAAAACAGGATATAATGCTAGAAAGAACATTGTCCCGCAGTGTATCCACAGTCTTTCAACTATGTTAAAACGCTCGAATTTAATAGTGTGGAGATGATTTAACACTGTGAAATGGTTTTCCACATCGCTTAATAAGAGAGAGAGAGAGCTATAGGCCTACATGTAAATTTGAGATTTGTGATGCACGTGTGCTTTGACGTATCAGGACATCTCCTCCGGAGGACAACTCCCCCGGGGACAATTCCCGGAGGACAGCTCCCCCGGAGGACATAGGGTTAGGGTTAGGGTTAGGGTTAGGGTTGTCCTCCGGGGGAGTTGTCCTCCGGGGGAGCTGTCCTCCGGGAATTGTCCCCGGGGGAGTTGTCCTCCGGGGGAGATGTCCTAGAACCGTGTTTTGAATATACAGTCTGCATGTATCAAATAAAATGCTACAAATGGGAAACCCTTTTTTTTTTCATATAAAGATTTGTCACAACCTGGTAATGTATGGTATTTCCATAAAGCAGGACAAATAGTCTCTCTTCTGCAATTATAGGTTTTCCCGGTCAAGTTTAAGCTATCTCCGATCAATTTGACATTTCTTACAAGCACTTTCGTCCGAAATGTGATCGCGATTTAAAAGCTAAACGTTAATTCAAATGACCGATAACTTCTCTCAATGAGGTGTCGTTTAAATTGAATGAATATTAATGAATTCGATTACAAAGAGTTTACAATTGACCGGGAAAACCTATATTTTCGTCTTATTTTGGTGCTGTATGCCTTGAGATACTGATTAGTTTTCTGCAATCAATAAAAATTCATTTAGCGCACGCCTTGTCATGCCTCTGTGTAGGTATCGCACATAAGCTGTCAAATGACCATGAAAGAAAATTATGTAAATTTAATTTTCTCGTCGTCACACAAACATCCTTTTAATGCGAGCTTTCGGCCATGTAAAGGGTCTTCATCAGGCCTAGAAAATGAAATGAAATTTGAAACGAACATAAGTATATCGATATTTCCTATGGATGGAGGGACCAATTAAACAGTGAATACTTGTAGAATATGGGCCCCTCCAAATAACACATTAACATTACAAAAAATTAGCTAAAATCAAAAGTCACAAATATGTTAATTTTTTAGGTTTATAATCAAATATATATAATAAAGTAGAAAAACAAGGGCATTAAGGGTATACCTTAAATAAGTATCTTATATCTATCGTTGTGCTAACATAGGCTATTGAAGATTCATGTCCATATATACCACGCTCTGCTCTCCTATACAGACTGAGTAAAAAAAAAGAAGACTACATAATCTCAATTGTGCCAATTGGATTGATGAAGATTAAAATTTAATGTTTAAAGAATGTGTGTACACACATACACACACACACTCCTCCACACACACACACACACACACACACACTAACACACACACACATATATATATATATATATATATATATATATATATATATATATATATATATATATATATATATATATATATATATATATACATATAATGTATATATCTACATACAACCACCCATACACACACACACACACGCACATCATCCGACACGCACCCACAAAACAGTAAACAATTTACAATAAAAATTTTTCTTTTCTATTTTAAGCATTGATGATTTGTTTACTAAGACCTGAATGTTTGGGACGTAGTGATTCCTTTAAAAATGTTTGTGAGTGAGGGTGTGTATGTGTATGTGTGTGTGTGAGTATTTGTTGAGGGTGGGATGTGTATGTGTGTGTGTGCTGGTGTGGATGATATAGGACATGTTTGCGTGGGGGATATATGTGGATGGGCGTTGTGGGGGTGTGGGTGTGGGTGTATATTTGTATGTGTATGTGTAAACGAGGGTATGTGTGGGTGTGCGATTTTGTGCGTGTACATAAGTAATACATTCTCAATTTGTTTATTCTTCACCCAGACACTTAGCGCAAGTGAGACTTTTTTTTTTGTCTTTTGAAGATTGTCTTTTATTCAGTCATACTTGCAAATATCCAAAAGAAAGTGGTACCAACATAGGCTAGGATAATGACTTTACCATTATCATGAAACCCATGATTAGATTTCATACTTTTCACAAGACAGCTTCAAACTCATGGAACTTTTTCACTCTCTCTTTACATCTGAAATCCCTTTCAAATAAAATATCATATTTTGATATTTTTTCTTTCTTTTTTCTTTCAAGCATCCCATCTTCACTCGTGTATTGGGTGCTGGTATGATGGTCGGGATCTGCAGCACATTAGCCGTAGCCATCCACCGCTTCATCATCATCCGTCTTGATCCCTTCCAGACCCGTCGTATCGTCACAGCCACTCGTTGCGTCATCACTTGCGTGATCATGTGGGCAGTCGTCTTCACTGTCTTCATCGGCACCTACCTGATCAACGACAATCTATTCCTGTATTTCATTTTCCCCATCATGATCCTGTGCGTCATCGGCATCACCGCGATCTGCTACATCGTGGTGTACAGCACCATCTCAAAACCTCCTGGAGATATCGGTCTGTCATCAGATGCCTACCTGCTTCGGGTGAAGAGAAACAAGAAAGTCCTCTGTACCTTTATCCTGGTGGTTTGTTCTAACATCGTCTGTTGGGTATTTATGTGTTTCTCCATGATCTGCTTGAAGACCAGGCCATCCTTCATACGCATCTACTACCCCGAATACGACCGATACTTAACGGCGAGTTGGTTTTTTAACCTCTACAACATCGCATGGTGGTTGGTGAGCTTCAACGCTGTCATAAACCCGATCATCTACTGGACGAGGCTCAGTGATTTCAGGAAGTTAATTTGCAGTTGCTGCGGTCGACGCGACGTCAAAGATTCGACGTCGACGACGATGACGAAGGATAGCAAGATCGAAAGCGAGAGCGACCACCGCAAGAATGAAATTAACATGGAAGATATCAAAGGAATCAACCATGGGTTCATACACGATAAGGAGGATCACGGATCTGTTTAAACCGTTTTCTGTTGAAACATTGACCTGCGGACGGCGAATTGGACTTTGAAGCATTGTAATCATGATAGAGACCCCATATCTGTTTGAACGTAATATTAACAGCCAGTTTACTTGTTTATCTCAATGGCCATGAGACCAGTTTGCGACTAGTTTGCGATACCAAGTCTCTTGAGTCTCAGTGACTTTTAAAACAAAGTCTTAGAAATTTTAAAAAAAGTTCGATAATCTTTTTTAAAGACTTTTCAAGTCGAGATCAAGTTACAGCGGCATTTCCGCGACGACTCCTGAATCTCTGCGACGTCTCTTGCGAGTTGCTCGCGACTGGAATAGTATAATACAAGATTAAATATGTTCGGATTTTCATGTTCCAATCGCAAGTAAGTCTTGGAGATATCTATGAAAAATGCTGGAAAGGTCCTTTCTTCTTCTTGTTTTCAATTAAATATATTTTTACATTTTTTTGAGAGACTTTTCTTTGAGACTCGGATTCACAAACTAGACTCAAATTCATCTCACGGTCTATGAGATGCAGTTTTTATTACCTTAGCAATATGATCTTAAAAATACTTATATTCACTGGCTTAAATAGAGGACGAGCGCCCCCTACAATTTGAAAACTACTTGCCTCTAAAAAAGAAAATGTTAAGACCTGAACATGTTGGCGGTGTCCACATATTTATTTTCAAATACTGAATCTGCCACCGAACTTTAACGCCCCCCTTTTTTTCAAAATATAATGATAGAAATTAAAAAAAAAAAAAAACAGAAAACAGAAAACAACTGTTTAGATAGTCATATTAAACGTAACATTTAACAACAATAATTGGAAAATAGTTTGTTTCTTATTCAGGTTCTTTTAAATTGGACGCTCATCATGTTCATACAAAGGATGTAAGATAATATAAATCAAGAAAACATTTAGACTTGTATTCAAGAAAATTCTATTGCAGAATATATATTTATTTCTAATGAATTCCATATATAAATAGTGTAAATATTGTAAAACTATTATAGAATAATTGTTGTGTTAGAATATAAAGTATTTACATGAATGTTTTACTCAATTCATTTTACTAAATGTATACGCACGATACAAAGTATTTGCAGTAATAGGGGAGAGCGGGGTTATATGGAACATTTTTCACAAAAATGGCCGTAAAACAAAAGCGCATTTATTTCAAGAAACAAACAATCAGCTGGAGTGTATATCTGTATGCTATAAATGTACCCCATAAAATTCTTCAACTTAGTGATGGTTCCAGAATAAATCCATCTTCAACAAGACCATGTCAAGTGTTCCAACTAACCCCACACACGGGTTAGTTGGAACATGGTATGGGGTAAGTTGAAACATTGTCTTTAGAATTATATTTAAACTGCCTTGCTACAGCATTATTGCATGGATTCAACTAATTTGCTTTATTGATTCACAATTAAAATATTAAATATTGGTGTTAATTTTTTTTTACCTCATGTTTTATTACACTTGATAGCATCCACTCACATACAAATATTCTGAAGTCCTGTGAAATAGCATTCTGCAATATATTTTGTTTAAACTAAAATATAATTGTCCAATGTGCACTAATATACATGTATAGGAATATTTCGGAACACTTCACTGAATTATATCATTTTTATTATTGGGCAAGTCCAAGCTATTTGTTCCCGAGGTGGTGATTTTTCAACTTTTCGACCATTTTTGTATCAAGTGTGTCAGTGATGTCTTAAAGTTACATAATTATAATGTATCATATATCACCACAAAATGTATGAAATAAACTTAATGCAAAGGAGGTCAAAAAGTCATTTCAAGGTCATATGACGTCACAAGGTTCATTAATATTAATGAAAAAAAGATGAAATGCAATAAAAATGCAATTTTCAACCAATATTTATAAAGGTTTGTTATAGTAATACAACCAAAAAGTACATATTTTCTGTTTCGATATCATCTTGGCTTCCTCTGGTGAAAATATCACAAACCTAGCACATAACTTTCCATGTTTTTATTCTTAAAGTATTCATGTCTTAGAAGTAGTTTCACAAAAGATACTGAGCTGATGTAAAATAATTCAATTTTATTACTCTCCCTCCCACCTTAATTAATGAAACAAAATAAGTATTTTTCACATTGGTGTGTTGTATTATGTTTATTTTGTTTAATCAGTAGGATTTTTTTTATACAATATGTTGCAACGCCTTGGCTACACCAAATGTTTAATGAAAAATATTTCATGGAATAATTGTCCCGTGTGTTACGTTGGCATATTATTGAAAACTTGACCTTGCCAAGAAACTTGAAGTTGTATCGACATTAAAATATGTATTTAGAAAGTTTATTACGTGGTTAAGAGGATGTGACTATGTAAGTTTTTATCTGCTCTTTAAATTCCTAGTATCATGTGAACAATTCAAAATTGAAAAACACCATTTTTGTTCTGGTCCCATGTGTTACGAACGAATAAATTATCATAAATTAAAAATGAAATGAGTTATTTCAATTATTGTTTATGATTTTGTTAAAGGTTCTCAGTACCTTCAAAAATATACCCAAGGATTGAGATTTTAATATCAGATTTATAAAAAAAAAAGCCTATTTTTGTCTCTGAATATCCCATTTGTTACATTGCAAAATAGCGTGGACTTGCCCTATTTTATTCAGCTGAACCCTACTTACTTAGTACATGTTCCAACTAACCCCGTTCAAAATGTTCCATCTAACCCTAGAGGCCCATTTGACATTTTTAAGCTTACAGCACAAAAGAGGGACAACAACATGCCATTTATTTAACCTTGTTTTGTAGCTTGGTATAATTGTTTGTTATACTCAAAAACTGGCTAACTTAATCTATGATCTTCTCTGAGATAATAAAACATTTGTAAAAGTGACAAAATTTACTCAGAAGGTAAAAAAAAAAAAAACATTACTTTCTAACTTCACGAGGCTTGAAGCATGTGTGCTGTCTAAAATGTGATGGATGGCAGTTACTAGTAGCAACCACCTGAGGGTAGATTTGCATAAATATATTTAAAGCCGTTAAGTAAAATTACAATGTTTCAACTAAACCCCGTGTTCCAACTAACCCCACTCTCCCCTACATATTGAAATTAAACGGGGCCAACCTCGATTAGCTTTAGCTATTTTTCGGCTCCATTTACCAAATACTCATTCCATATCAATTCTACTCTATGTAAAATGTAAAGTTAACGTATACCAACGTGCGGCATTAAATCGTAATTAAACAAGGCGCGTCCATTATCTAAGAGGCCTGACGCAACGAAGTGACGTTGGAAATACGGCTGAGAAGCGCAGAAATCTATACAGCTGGCTGCAATAATAAATTAGCTCACAAAAAACTCGCTTAAGAAGACTTCCCTGCAGCTGGAATGGTATTGTCCGTTCGGTTCAGCAATCTACTCGTACGTGGAGATGAAAGAAATTGATGAACTTTTATCATGTTGTTAGTTAATAGATTCTCCAGACCAGATGGAGGTAATACACATTTGGGCAAGCTTAAAACATTATTGTGATGAAGTTGTAATCAGAATCTTTATTTCACATAGATTGATGTTCCAAACGATTATTGATATAAGTAGTGATCTTGTCACCTCTTGCGAAGACGCCGTCCACATGCGATATGCATGTGATATGCGGAAATATCGACCCATCGAGTAAAGATTCGTTTGTGATAATGTTCAAAGTGACAGGACTTTTTCTTAACCAATCGAAATGAATGTACCATCTTTGGAAAGCTGAGAATTCAAGCTTTTAAAAACTGCTTGATCATTAAGGTGTAATATAATTATGCGTTATCCAGGAAGATGATTATGTGGCGTATGAGCTATTTTGAGAGCAAAATTGGCCATAGTGTACAGGAATTTGATCTGACTAGGATTTCGAATTGACAAAAGTGACAGGACTTTTATTTCCCTTTGCAATAAGTTATTCCTATTTTTGAAAAAATTAGACTCTAAGCGTATTTATTCAAGTTGATCATTTCTTTGAAAAGGTAGTTGCTCGCCATAATCAAGAAAACAAAGTGAAAAAACTGTGCAAAATACAAAATGTCTATGGCAGCGTTCGCTTTGCGTAGAGTGATAGCGCCCTCTTCCTCTTAAGTTTACAACTAGAATTGATATAATGTTTATATTTTACATATATAATATTTGAAAAATTGGTAATGAATAAATACAGATACGAAAAGATCTTTTTTTCAAAGGTCATGTTTTGGTGTCCGTTTAATAGCTTTTTTGATCATTATACATGTAAATATTCACTCAACTGTACATTATTAAAATCTGGACATTTTCGGTCGGTTGCTTATTTTTAAATCCTGTATCCGCCACTGTATGAAATAAATAATTGAATTATTATGTTTGCCAAGCAAACAAGAGAACATCGTATGGACGCGTACGATATGACAGTACAGACTTGTCTGCATGACTGAAACCAGAAAAGGGACTAATTAAAGATCGTTTGATAAGAGATCATTACAAGGTGAATCATCGATTATTTTGCATAACGTTAGTCCACTATTTACTAAAATATAATCCAATATAAGTCTAGTATATGTCCATGTGGTCTTCTCCCATTTGGTTTATTTTCGTTTGGTCCACTAATATTTGGTTTATTTCCAATTATAGTTTGACTTAATAACCATTACGTCTAATACCCATTTGATCTACTAATTTTGTTCTAAAGTTCGTTGATATATTTCCATTTGGTCTAAAAAAGAAACCACTTGTTAGGCAAGTATTAATCATTAGATCTACATGTACATTTATTAGACGTACAATTTGGCCTCTATTACTTGGTCTACTATTCCATTTGTGATAAATCATTAAATCACGGCTCAGCCGACACCCTCCCCCGCCCCCCCCCCAAAAAAAAAAAACGTATAGACACATCAGCCTAAACTTGTACAAGGGAGCCTATCATCACTTATTTGCTATTATTACACGACGAAATTGGACCATGTTTACTCTATGACATGGGTACGAAGTCCAATCAAACAAATATCAAGAATAACAAGCATTATAATTATCCGCACAATGACTGAATTTTCCCCCTTAATCCATCTCTCTTCTGCCCTAACCGGTTTGATTGTTGAACACTTGTTTGTAATATTTTTTTGCTTTTATTATCCTTCGCTTTTTCATCCAAAAGTGCATTAAACCTGAAATAATATATTTATTTTGAAGCCCTCTGTAAGAAAACATATTTCGGTACTTTTATAGCAATATGCTGTCAGCAGAGTCGCCATAAACTCTGATGTACGAAAACAGTTTTGCTGTTGATTTCTCCTCCAAAAATCTATGTGAGAGATGAAAAAAAAAATGAAATCCATATCAATTCTACTCCACGTGAAATGTAAATCTAACGTATGACATTAAATCTTAACATAAAGACGCGTCCATTATTTGAGGAGGGGAAACGCAACATTACATTCATGAGTTTAGTGGAAATGCACGCAGCTGAAAAACAAAACCCGCGCTAACGGCGGGAAGCGACCGATTGACAACTGCATGCAATTATTACTTAGCGCACAAAAACTCGCCTAAGAAAACTTCCCTGTCGGTAAAATGGAATTGTCAGTCGATCCGTTCGAGGAAATTAGTCCTGGACATGAAATAAATAATTGAACTTTTATCATAGTTTTCGTAGGTAGATGCTTCAGACCAGATTGGGGAAAAAGACATTTTGGCAAGCCTATAACACCATTGTGCTAAAGTTGTAATCAGAATCTTTATTTCACATAGATTGATGTTCCTAACGATTATTGATATAAATAGTGATCTTGTCACATCTTGCGAAGACGCCGTCCACATTCGATATGCATGTGATATGCGGAAATATTGACCCATCGAGTAAAGATTCGTTTGTGATAATGTTCAAAGTGACAGGACTTTTTTTTAACCAATCGAGATGAATGTACCATATTTGGAAAGCTGAGAATTCAAGCTTTTAAAAACTGCTTGATCATTAAGGTGTAATATAATTATGCGTAATCGAGGAAGATGACTATGCAGCGTATGAGCTATTTTGAGAGCAAAATTGGCCATATTGTACAGGAATTTGATCTTACTAGGATTTCGAATTGACACAAGTGACATGACTTTTTTTTCCCTTTGCAATAAGTTATTCCTATTTTTGAAAAAATCGGACCCTTAGCGTACTTATTCAAGTTGATCATTTCTTTGAAAAGATAGTTGCTCGCCATAATCAAGAAAACAAAGTGAAAAAAATGTGCAAAATACAAAAAGTCTATGGCCGCGTTCGCTTTGCGTAGAGTGATAGCGCCCTCTTCCCCTTAAGTTTACAACTAGAATTGATATGATACCGTACCATATAAAACAAAACAAATGTGTTCGGCCCAATGTATGCTTTATATCGCAATAGTAAGTTTTGTAATTTTACATCAGATATGGCGGCCGAAGCTGCTGACAGCATTGTTGTAGAAATGCATATAGTTTTTACAATGCCCGCCTCTGCGGATATTGATTATGTTAGGATGTTGAGGGGGTTGTTTCAACAGTTAATAGGCTTCTCTTCAAACTTATTTTAATCTGTTTTTCTAGTTTTTCTGCTTCTTATAAAAGCAACTTATTATGGGTCCACAGCTTCCCTTTAAAGGGATTAAGTAGCTTTCAAAAACAAGAGCAATTATATCAAGATTAATAAAATTATATTGATCCAACAGTATAAACAGGAAAATCTGAACTTGATAAGTTTCAGTCAAATGAAGTTCATTTATTTACACTAACACTTTAAACTACGTGCTGACACAATCAGTCTGCATCAAGTCATATCAAGCTCGGAATATTCACAGTACCCTCTGTCTGATAGGCGCACCAGGCGACTAGAGACGGGAGACTTGTACAACAGGAATGGGTCGTGTGGAAAAGCACATGGTTTTATAAACCATCCGTGTCCGGTTTATAATATTTTGAGTATGAAATCATTGTATACTTCGAAGGTAAAGCAAGCAATTAGCTTGCAATTTTGAAGAGATACGCAACTGACCTAAGTGTTTATTAATTATGTTGGCAAAATAAGCCTAAATCGAATATAATGTGATTTGAATATCATTCAATGTTACTGCATCCCTTTAATGTAAGAGAAAATACGCCACTATATTTACAATCAAGTGCAACGCATTAAGGCAATTAATTCAAATAAAATAGACAAACTTCACTTCCTTACAAGCATACATACAAGACAGTAAACCATGACAATGGCAGATCCATGTGAAGGCACAGGGGACTACTCATTGACTGTACATGTTAAAATCGGAAAAATTCGGCGGCTCACCCCTTTATCAGGCCTGGCGCCCCCTCTAGCTATTTTTCAAATGCTGGATCCGCCACGGCATAGTTTTTTTCTATCATGTCTATTTCTCTTTGAAGTTGCCCTACTTCTGGCGAACCCGCGCAAGGAGTTCAATCAGTGACGTAGGGTTTCTATAGCATAGGTTAACCGGCCATTGTACTTATATTACCGTTTTAATAGAGAACGGTATAGTAATGTCATTGTTACTTTCACTTTTTCATTTCATTTTCTATCCAGGACATAATATATATCTCCACGTGTCGTGGGGACCATGGCATTCGTTGGGGAATCCTTATCCTTACTGTCTCTGGTTGCCTTCATAGCTGTATGTTACAGTCCAAGACAGGTGTTACACCAAGTCCGTCGGGACAGGCTATTGCCCTTACTACAATGACGTCCAGTAGTCCTGCTTCTAACACCCTTATGGCTCCTTCTACAGAGGAAACTCAGCCATGACCTCCACGAAAGTTCTGTCGTGGCACGGATCACACGATATCTTGTTCCGACGACATTTTTCCGGGCTTTGTTACGTTTAACATGTAGGTTTAGGCATGGGGACTCCATGGTATAGGGTTTGGGTTGGTGTGAGTTCTTTTCTCCATGGTTGAAGATCGTCTTTCGATTAATGTGCAGCGCCGTAAAAACTAAAAACCACTACAACAATTTTCACAGGAGCAAATATCATTAACCCGCGAACACTCTTTAAAAAAAAGTTAAATTTAATGCCTTTTTTGCCACAATAGGGGCACACTACTAATGGTGGGCCCATTAGCACCTGCCAGTACATGAAAGGATGCTCACCAGCGCCTTAAGCATTTAAGGGTGCTAGTGAGCACCCGTATTAGGGTGTTAATAGGTACCCAAAAGGGTGCTGCTATTGTGGAAATATAAAGGGAGGTGTTCATTTTTTTTTTCTTAGAGTGAATGAAGTCCAGTTACATTTCCACCGATATACACTGAATCGTTTGATGTATAATTCCAGCGCTGCCACCATCTAATTAACGTTTATATATACTTGGTCTAACAACTGTTGTTCTAATTTTCTGATTGTCTAACACCACATGGGCGAAAACCAGTTACTCTGTAATTTGGTATAATGTTCACTAGAACTAATACATAATTGGTATAATGACCACTTGGTAAAATAGCCAATTCTTCAAATTAACTGTTGGTATCATTGCTTTTCCATTTAATTCCCAAATGAATTTTTGATTACCAGTATCTTACAAAAATTGACGATGTGAAGTTAGACCAATTGGAATTAGAAAAAATGGACATTAGACAAAATGGTAAAAAAAAAAATAGTTAAAATGGTAATTGGACCTAATGGTAATTAGACAAAACGGTCATTAGTGGGTTTAGGCACAATGGCAATTTACTGGTAATTAATACAACGTTTATATATATCAAAAAGAAAGGGTAGTGTGGTCAGTACACTGACTTTGTTTATGACACAATGGAATTTGTCTCCCATTCATCAGAGTTACCTACGAATAAACAGATAATTAAAATTGAGCAATATAATGGTAATCAAAATTTAAAAATTGCACAAAAATGTGAGGTGCCTTGGTACAGTATATGTATTGTAAATTTTTTTCTATTAATAATACACTAAGTTTACAATTATGAGCATTGTTAATTACTTAATTCAATGTTTTACTAATTTGTTTTGAAAAAGAAGTGATATTTTGACATGTTTACCAAAGATTAAATTGAATCTGTTCGTGTCTGTGTGTTTTGAAAGGAGGTAAATTTGCATTGTTAAAACAAATAATGTTTGCGAATTTGTATGTGTGTTGGTGTGTGTGTGTGATAAATTACAGACACTAATCATAAAATATGTATAAACGGACTTTAATATATGTTCTATATAATACATTTTAATTACATTAAGTTGATATTATACTTGTACATAATTTTTTTTTTAAGTGTATTACCTTAATTATTGTTCTGGTTTGTACTTTTGTTATCATAATCTTTCGTCATTTTCCAGTTGATGTTTCAAAGGAGTATATTATACTTTCGTAGAGCAATTTTTGTCAAAATACCTTTTATACCCCGTGCGTATAAACGAAAAGAATAATATCCTGATAGTAAAATTATTAAGGTTGAGATAATTGTAATGCTTAATTTTGGATGTATTTTTTAAGAATTATAGTTGATAACATATATATCATTGTTTATATAGCGCTTGATACAATATTTCCACCTTTGGGTTTCTGGGCGCTTAGTGTTGCTTTTGTTGTGTTTTTTTTTTTTTAATTCCCATTCCATTTGGAAGGTTAATCAATCCTCATTTCTAGTTGATACCCAATCGGTAAAGATGATCTCATGCCATATTCCACAGAATGACAGGTATGGATATATTTCAAAGGTTTTTTTTTTTTTTATTATTTTGGATTTTTTTTTTTTTACTTGAATGCAATGATATTCAAATGAGAGGCACAAGGCTAAAGCAACAATGTTCCCCACTCTCCTCGCACATCCATACATGATGTTACCATCACAAATAGGGCATCAGTAAAACAGGGACAAATATATTTTTGAAAGTCAATTGAAAAACTACACACCCAAAAGTTACCAGGGCTCACAATTTTGTTGGGTCATCCTTTTTAGATCTGTGGATATTATGGACAAGAATAATATCCTCACTTGTAGCAATGACACAAATATATACATCTTCGACGTCTTAGGTAACAACAAATTTGTTACTTAAAAATCAGATGACATGAAAAAGTAAAAATAGTGGCGGATGCAGGCAGAGGCTCAGGGGACGCGCCCCCTATAATTAAAAAACACCAATTAAACAAAATTTAATATGGGCTGACAGTTTCAGATCGCGTAATTATTTTAGACAATAAATTTTATTTAATCATTTCAAGATGGAAGTAATAAAATATTGAGAAAATATCTATTTTTAATGAAACAGTGTATAATACATGTAGATAACAATATGCATATCAATCAATAAATATGAAATGTCTTTGAATGCAACAAATATTATTAGTGTTCTTTTTTGTAGCATGGTACATGTTAATTTACTATCTGATAACATGTTAAGGAACCCTACATAATAATTTCTAACACAATCTTGATTGCTTTTCCCTGTTTATGATGTAGTAAACCCTTCGTAATGTCATCTTGGCGGAATAGAACATTGGGAAAAACCATAGATGGTTATGAAAATCGTGTTTTGAAAAATAATTATACATGACTTTTTTATCGGTTCGCATCGAATGCAGATCATAGATGTAGGGCCTACAATCAAGGTAATTGGCTCCACATACACACAAAAAATGAGAACTTGCATATATGAGTGATCACACTCAAATATCCATGTATTTTTGACAATATAGTGACACACATCCATGAGTGCTTTCACTCATAAAGCTACTTGAAAACGCACCTAATGAGTATTTTAAATTTGACAATATAGTGACACACAAAATGAGTTTATTTAATTACTCATTCATTGAGTAACATAACTAATTGTTTTGAGTACATTGCACAAACTAATCTAGTGAGTAACGCTTTACATATCTGGAGAGTTGTAAAGCTCATCAACTTGCGTGTGATGGAGTTTTGTGCAACCTTTACTTACTGACTCGCTGAGTACTGTAAAGCGTTACTCACTAGGTGAGTCCTATTCTTTTTGTTGTTTGTTTGCCTGTTTTTTATAATGATATTGGGAATGTTACGATGATATACAATCAGTGCATCATTCTCTCAAACCAATACACTGCATTACTCACTTCAGTGCATCAATTCACACAAACCAACACTTGCATTGATCAATGCATCAAATTACTCAACTGTGTACATGAACTGACAAAGTAATGGAATTCCATGCATGTTAATCTAGTTGTTAGTGTTATCAGACGATGTATATCATCGGAACATTCCAAATATCATTAATAAAACAGGCAAACAAACAGACAAAAGGGAAAAGGACTCACCCAAAGACAATAAGAGCATGCAGGCTCTCCGCTCTCGGATCCGTTCCGCTCACAGAGTGTAACTCTATATGGTTCCGCTAAACATGTACGCACTTAAGGGGGTATCTCACTGGTGGAACCCAGGCGAATTTACAGAGTGTTATATATATAAGAGGATCTACCAACGTTCTTTTGTGTGCTGCTTTGTTAGACAAGCATAAAGGGGTTATCTCGTTGTATCAGAGAATGGCATGTTTTTCTTAAGCGATGCTTTGTAAGCCAAGCTCAAAGGGTTTCTCGTTGTATAAGAATTGCATATATTCTTTTTGTGCTGCTTAGTTAGGCAAGCTCAATAGGGTTACTAACTGTATCAACATGGCATGTTTTCTTTTGTATGCCTTGTTAGGCAAGCACAAAGGGGTTGTACTGAATGATCATGGCATGTTTTCTTTTGTAGGCCTAGGGGAGACCGGGGACAAATGTAACACGGGGCAATTGTACAGAGGCTCCCATTCCTAGCAGAAAACACGCTATAAACTTAAAATTTGTAGAGAACATGCCGCATTTAATCGCCCACATGCTGTATGAGTGTTAGCAGATTTAAACGGTTCGTGGAACTTTCTACAGCGGAAAACCGTTTTTTGAGCATAAAAAGTAATATTTCACATTACCCATTGTTTTCTTCTGGACAAATATGTGGATGAGCTACGGCTGTCATTTTTGTATATTTAGAATTTATTTCTAGGCATATTTTGCTAAAGTTTCACGACGAATCCGAAGCTAAGATAGAAAAAAAATCTCTCCAAAATATGGTCACTGCTGCAGGGGCAATTGTAACAAGCTGTTACAATTGCCCCTGTTTCTGTTAAATAACTCCCGTAGGAACTCGGTAAAGCAGATTTCCGCTGAATCAACACCAAGCTATTAAAATAATAACCAATCAGGGGCCGCGGAGCGTTTTTGGAAGTGGAGGGGCTGAGCGGCAAGTGGGAGGGGAGTGGGGGGGGGCTGAACAGACTAAAAATCACAAATGTATGGTCATTTTTCCGTTTTTGTACACGTTCGCTGACGAAGCCCTCCCAGGCTCCGTGGCCCTGCAAATTACATAAAAACATTACAATTGTCCCGGAATTTGTTGCTTCCTGTAAACATAATTAAAACATAATCAGAAACCTCTGAACCATGGAGCTAGTATTAGAGACGTCTCCGAGACGTCTCCAAGACGTCTCCGCGACAATTTTATAAAAAAAAAAAATTCCGTCTCCGAAATTCAGGAGACGTCTCGGAGACGTCTCTAATATATTTATCCGTCGGGAGACAAGATTCCTTTCTGTCGCGGAGACGTCTCCGCGAAGTGAGATAGCACCCTTAGCTCAAGCATCATAACTTGAATGTATTTTCAATTATAATGCTTTACAAAAACAAAAGGTAACAAATCTATAACCTCGACTGAAAAATTAGGGTGGTATCTCACTTCGCGGAGACGTCTCCACGACAGAATAGAAATTTCGTCTCCGCGATGGATAAATAATATTAGAAACGTATCCGAGACGTCTCGGAACGTCTCCTAAATCTCGGAGACGGATTTTTTTTCATAAATTGTGGCGGAGACGTCTCGGAGACGCTCCGCGATATTGGAGACGTTTTTAATACATTCTGTCCGTCGCGAAAACAAAATTTTCTATTCTATCGCGGAGACGTCTCCGCAAAGTGAGATACCAGAGCCTCAAGTTTTTATTCTTGTTGTTGTTGTTTTTTTTATAATATTTTATATTACTTTACTGGAAAAAAAAAAGTAAAAAAATATGAAGAGAGTGACCATTACGTTCTTTTAATGCCAAGATTGTAAATAGGAGTAGACTTGGACATAAGAAAAATAGCAAAGAAAGCCTCGTTGATAAGCTCAAGTATCAAAACTTTATAACTTTGAATGTATTGTCGATTATTATGCTTTAAAAAACAAAAGGTAACCATACCTATAATCTCAGACATGAAATTTCAATAACTTTGACATATCTGTCTAATACGTTTTGTTAGAAATGCAATGAAATATTGATATTTTCCGAAAAAAAATGCCTTTAGTTTGTTTATCATTTGTTTCACTGTAATCAGAGCCTCAAGTTTGTTATTCTTGTTTTTTTTAAATATAATTTTATATCACTTACTAGAGAACTTCAGAACTTCGAAACTTTGAATGTATAATCAATTATAGTTTCTTTTTTTTTACAAGGACCAAAAGGTAACCAATCTATGAGCTCAAACATGGAGGAATAAATAACTGTGAACATATGATTTCATTTCATTTTTTCGTCGAGTGTTCTGGTATAACACATAAAAGAAACACTGACAGGATAGCCCATGAAAACCGAAAAGGCCATTTACATGGGGTCATATAAATGGGAAGAGAATAGGACCCCCCCGACTTGTTTTTTTATTAAAAAACGGCACATATTAAAAGAGAGAAAGAAGAAAGAGGAAGGGAAGAAAGGGGCGGAGAGAAGAGAGAGAGAGAGAGAGAGGGGGGGGAGGGCAGATAGGAAAGTAAAAGTAGAGGGAGTTATGAAGAAAAAAGAAAGATAGAAAGAAAGAAAGACAGAGGAGAGAGAGAGGGGGGGATGGCAGCCCCCATAAAAAAATAAAATATATTTCAATATGATACCTGAAAATATATGTCCAATACGTTTTGTTAAAAGGGCAAAGACATATTGATTTTGCCAGAAGAAAAAAATGGCGTAAATTTTGAAAGATTGATTTAAAAAAAAAAAAAAAAGAAGACAGAAAAAAAAAGCTGTCATTTTTACTTCTTCTCAGAAATGTATCACTTTATTTTGCAAGAATGCGTTATAGTCACTAGGGCGTAAGCCTAACATAAAGTGGTATACAACAGTTGTCAGTTAAAAGATATATTGTGTAGGTACTAAGTAGATAAAAAACCCAAAATATGAATTAATGAAGGTTTTATAATTCTACGTTAAAGGGTGGAAGCCACAACAACCTTAAAAAAAAAAAAAAAAAAAAAAAAAAAAAAAAAAACTATCTAAACTTTTGTCCCATTTCATGCATATAACAAGTGGAAAATGTAATATAAATGGGTCAAGGCATTGTCATGTTTCATTATAATTAGTTTATGTGGTTAATGATGTTTAATTTGTCATGTGCTAGCTTTGATAAGAAAAACAAAATGTTACAAGTTCATGTGTTACAATTGCCCCGCACGTCTGTTACAATTGCCCTCGTCACGGGGCAATTGTAACACTCGACCTCTTGTTTTGAAATGTAATGGCTTCAAAATGACTTGTTTTACTTAACCCAAACCTATTCATATGATTCAAGCTAAGATATGCATATTTCTTTTATTTAGTTTTAAGCAAGTATTTATCTTCAATAAAGCTGATAGGTCAAATTTGGAAAAAACTGTTACAATTGCCCCAGGTCTCCCCTACTGCCTTGTTAGGCAAGTACGGGTGGGTTATATTGTATGGTATTGGCATGTTTTCTTTTGTACTGCTTTTTTATGCAATCACAAAGCAGGGGCCGTGGAGCGTTTTTGAAAGTAGATGAGCTGAGCCGAAGGGGGGGGGCTGAAGAGACTAGAAATGAACAAATGCATGGTCATTTGCAATTTTGTACACGTGTGCTGAGAACTGAAGTGGGGGCTGAACCCCCCCCCCCAAGCACCGGCTCAACAGCCCCCTCGAAGGGGGTAATTTCACTGAATTGTGAACACATATCAATGAAACAAGTCATTTTTGCTTCGTTTTGGTTCTTGTAGGTACGTGGGTGCGTGTGTTTGCCAAAAGTGAGAATATTGATTGTCAATTATGCAGTCATGGGTGCAGAGATGAAAAAACAAAATGATAACAATAATATGGAAATGATAATAGTAATGATAATTGAAAAAAGAAATGACTACCCAGCTCAATTACCCCCCAACGCCCAGCCACGCCCGAAGTGAAATCTGAATGTTTTATTTGCGTTTATTGTTAATGGACAATACCAATCAACATGATCAAAGACACGTATACGCTGGATTATTATTATTATTTCCAAACATATTTTTAGAAATTATATTTTTTTCATCGAGTAATTCTTATCCGATTCAAATTTATGTTGACCCTTTCCATATATATTTTAGTAATATCAGTAAACCTATTTATAGTAAATTCAACCATTTTTACACACAGAATTATGCACTTGAATCGATCATAAAATAATTCGCCTAGAAATTTTGAACATGTTCAAACTTTTTGGCGAATTATTTTCAAAAGAATTATTCAGGCCTATCGAAAAGAATGTGGTTGAAACAAGATCGATCACTCATGCCCCAATGCAGGACAAAGAATTCCTGTTTTCGACTCCATTCATTTCAGAAGTTCGCTACATTCCAAAATACTCATTGTCCGGAAAACACATAACAAAAGAAAATGCCTCACATCAAAAAGCCTACCTACTGAATCGAGGTGGATTAGGCATTCTAGGTATACGAAAATCTCTAAATTCGCCCTGTTCGCAAATGTTCGCAACTCAGTGAGATACCCCTTTATGCTACAGTCACACAGACACTTACGTATAGTTACGTCCCGATGCGTCCAAAAATTATTTTCTTTTCTGCGGATCCCCACTGATGCCTACCCGTCATAGTCAGCAGTGAAAATATTGATAATTTCGTTCATCCAGTAAAACAAAGAAATTCATAAGAAATGATAGAATAGAAGATGAAATAATATTTGGACGCAACCGGACGTATCTATACGTAAGTGTCTGTGTGACTGTAGCATTACGCGTAGAACATACCTCGTGTGCATGCGCAGTCTTGATGTCCGTACTCGTGATCCGAGTAGGCGTACCGGGCGCAACATGTAAAAGTACCGCATAGCGAGTAAAATTACTCTCAAAGACTTTCACAAGACTTGAGACGTACGAAAGACGTGTCGTAGTTTACTCATCTAGTGAATTACAGGCTATATAGAATTTCTCAGCAATTCTCACTTTACTCGATTGTTAGTGTTTTCACCCGATCATCCACCAAGCCGTACCAAGTTGAAGAGAAACTCACTTGCACAATTATTTTACGTAATTGAACATGTAAAGTACTAAGGGATACTCAAGAAAAAAAAGTATATATACTCAATAATTTTTTTCTTGAGTATCCCTTAGTAACTTTACATGTTCTGGAAGAGCGGGTGTGTACTTTTAACAGAAACACAGATTCTGAAGTAAAAATACGTGATATACGAATAAAAGCACTCACCTGCAAGAGTAGCAAACGGGTTTTACTCATGGAAACTAGTTTTGTTTTTTGTGTGTAGGCATGGGATTACAATGATACCTCTAGAAAATTGTCATTAAAAAGAAAACCGATTTATGAACCCCTAATAATTATACATATTCTGAAAGAGTATTTTGTCTCCCGCATCTTCTGGGTACCAATTTTATGTGGTATGTGTTTACGCTTGGATGAACACGATGCATTGTTTGCGAATATGTTATTCGAAATGTGCCAGAGTGAGGGTAAAATAAAAACTACAAAAAGCTAACAAAAAAGCAACTCCATCCTGAATAAATAACATCGGGTACATGCAGGTAATATGGCCCACCTAAGCACATTTCCATAATTTGTATTAAATCAAAACAAATGATACACAGCCTAAATTTTGTTTATATGAAACTGCTCTAACTGTTATTGTGAAGAAAAACAATTAGGGTAGATGTAGGGAATACCGGCCACTTAAGCTCATTTGCTTAATTAGCACATGAAAACAATAAAATCACAAGAAAAAAGATTCTCATTGCTTAGCTGCATCATTCAACTTTATTTTTTAAAAAAATTGAGGTAATCAAATATTTGTTGAGGCAGTTATATGCAAATAATGACGTCATCGTAAATTGTCCGGCATTCCCTACAGTGTAGGAAATACCGGACAGTATGTTTTTACCCTTTTTTTTTTTTTGTATAAAGATCTGTCTGGAAGCACTGATTTGAATGTAAACCATCAACTTAACATGTTTTGTATTGATTTTTTTATACCATTATTCATTTTTAGAAGATTATATGCATTTTACTACAAAATTTCAAAACACTCAGAATAACTTTATATCTCATGTAGATCATGACATATCAACAAATAATAAAGAGAAATAGACATTTCAAATTGTCAAACAATTTAATAATAATATAATACATTATATATGCAACTTACTATTGATCTACATGCTTAGCAACTCAACCCGGAAGTAAAACAAACAACCGTCCATGTGGTGTCCGGTATTCCCTACACAAAAAAATGACTGACTAGCACTTTTCAACACACTGCCACCCAAATACACAGGCTTTTGTACAGTGCAAACACTCCATACACGTTTGCCCACCCTCCACACATGTCCATAATGCATGAAATAGAGGTCATGCCCCAATTCTATTTTTTATACCATCACATTCTCTAAAATGTCAATTTTTACATCAGGCCATTTTTCAGGCTGCAACTTTTCCTGCCTTGACAGATTGTGGTAGTTTTCTCGGAGATTTCTCACTTGTTGTTGTCGAATACAGCATTCAACCTTCCCAGACAGACCACCTGACCAATAGATGCCGGTATTTCAACTCCGTTGATCTTATGTTGGCAGCTAAGGCTGGACATGTGGTGACCGTCCGATATGCCCTACTGTCCGGTATTCCCTGCATCTACCCTATCACCAACCCCACTGTCTGCAATATTCAAATGTTGACGTCATCCAGTAGCGGACGCAGCCAGATTTCATACAATGGATTTATCGGGCCCAGGCGTAAACATAATAGGGCCGCTTTTGTCCCCGGACAATTGGGCCCCCGAAATGCATTCAATTCGATTTTCTTGGATCCGCGCCTGTCATCATCAAAGTGCCCATATTACCTGCATGTGCAGGTAATATGGAAGGTGTGGGTTTGGGGTATCCCCCTTCCACGGTAGGGAGCTTTTTCAATTTGATATTTGAAATGGTGCAATCTGATGCATACTTTAGTCATCATTTCTACAATTCTTAAAGGTAGGATTGATGTACCCCCTCCCCCCCCACCATTTTTTTTTAGGGAGCCCAGGGGGGGGGGGGGTTAAACCCCTAATTTAATCAAATTCGTTAAACCCCTAACCCCCCCCCCCCTCCCCCGTAGATCCGCCACTGGTCGATGGTGTAGAAACATCCCTTGTAAGTAAATTTGCTTAAAACAATTTCGTTAAAAGTTTATGTTATTTCAATTCGAATTTTGCTAAATGACTGCATTTGATTAGTATAGCTTTCAAGAACATAATTCCAGTCGTTCGTAAAGTAATTCGTTTGTATGTTTGTGTTATCCCTCAAGAAAGCAAACCGGATCCTACCGCATCATCATTATAATCAGGTCGTCCCCCAATTACAGGATGCTCTGAATAGTTGAACGCATGTCTCTTATCATAGAATGCGTTCATACAAGTTTTTGTTTCTCATACATGCCCTGAATAGTTGCGTCTCTCGCATCTTATAGTGCATTCATACTAGTTTTTGTTTCTCTTTCTTGATCTAAAAATTTGCATTTTATATCTTAGAGTGCGTCCATATCAGGTTTTTTTCTCATTCTTGCTCTGGATAGTTTCATGTTTTATGTCTTCAAGTGCATTCACACCAGTTTATATTTTGTCATTAAAGTAGACACACGGAGAAAATACACAATATTTGCTAATAATGGCCAGATTACATGTTACTGAAAAAGATTTTCCTTCGTTTATACGAATGACATGCTGAAAATGACTTAAATCTCTCAGAAATAGCTTTAAATGGTTTTTAGTGTTTTTGTTTAATCCGCCCCCAAATGGGCCGCTCGGCTTGCGGAGGAGCTCCTGGTTTGTGACGTCACACCTTGGACAGCTCGAACAATAGCCAGCTGATCTGAGTTTGCGCGCGCAGCTAGCTTGATGCATATTATGCAATGCATTATGCATACACGTAAACACATTGCTCGCACTGTACAGCTTGCTATAGCTGCTGTGTCTCGGATTAATATGGCTCTTTTATCACAACTGATTACAACATCGGACAAATCATACAGGGTCGTATATCCTTAGAATATCGTGTTTTAAGATATTGTTAACGATTGTGATTATTTTGTAGATTTGAACTTGCTGCGATAGATTTTTGAAGAGTTTGCAATCATAGTAAAAGCACGAATTGCCTTGCTCATCTCTCACCGAGGGGCCGGAAACGGTGCGGCCCGTTGGTTGTTGGTGAAGCGTTTAATTTACCCATTGACATTGGGAGATATATAATTCCACGTAAACTTATAGTGACTTCATTCTTAAGAAGACTCATTCTGTGTTGAATCTATATTGATTTTAATATGATTTTTTTTTCTTAATCTGAATCTCTCCAAATAAGGTTTTAGAGCAAAATATAATCATGCCACCGTCATGACTTTCCCAACTAACTTACACGGATTAACACTACCATCATTAGTTTGACGAAGGTGGTCATGTCACATTTCCTCCAAAATTCCTTATTTATCGAAATTCAATGGCTAAAAGACCAGAAACGTCCTTAAAATAAAATCAATATATACTGAAGAAACAGAATATTTAAGAATCAATTATGTAAGCATTGAATTGTTTGCAATATTTGCAGTCTACTAATTTAGTTTGGCTTAATTCTTACACACGCAACGGGATGGGGTAGTGTCACTCAGGCAGGAGCGGATGGAATATACAGTCGTCTCTCGTATAAGACTGCTGCTTTTATCACGAATGCGAAATCTGTCAAATTCATTGCAACAAGGTCGAATCTACAAAATAATGTTATTTCATTCTGAACAATATCTAAAACCATGAAAAAAAAAGTTCACATAATACTGTAACCGAGGAACTAAGGAGCTATTTCATCCGAAAGTTTGGACGAATTATTGTTATAGCTAACGGATGAAATTATCTCGGGATCTTCACAATAATATAAAGACTTGCAAAACCAAATGAACAAATTCAAGATTTTGATAACCTTGCAATATAGATAAATAGGATTATTGGTTATAATAATTTGTCAAGACAACAAAACTAAAAGTGTGATTGAACAGTACAATGAAAACAATGTCACTTTGTTTGATTACCCTTTTTTTTTTCACTCACTCTCGTGCTGAGTATAGGCCTATTTTAAAATTATATTTTAATATAATGAAAAAGAATACATTATTGGAACGGATTAACTTAAATATATAGACAAATGATAGAGGAACAGTCGGCTTAAGATATATCACTTTTGACCAGTTAGTCAGGGCCTGGGGTGAAGCATGAGATGAGAAGAGAGAAACAAAGTTGTCAAGAATCAGAATGTGCGATGTACGCGATATAGCACAGTACAGGATACGTGCATACAGTGGACACGGTACGGGTGCCCACGCTGTGACGTCATAATCTCGACGCCCTTGCGGGGTACCGCTTAAGTCTGAAAATGGGGGCCCTTTTATGGAAGGTGATAACTCCCGATCTAAAACAGATATTGACAAGGGGTTTAGATATTCTGAATCAGTAAAGATTTTTCGTTGCAGTGATATGAGTTTTGTTGCAATTAAAAGCAGTTTTGACTCTCCAGTTGTCTACTTTAAATCACGATCCGGAGTTTGCAACATAATTTGTTTTATATAGATATAACGCTTTTCAATTTATGTTTGCTTTCCATACACTTCCACGTACGATCCGTTTACTTCCGTTCAAAGGCAACGGGGTCACCGAATATAGCCTCTCCGTCACATCGGAGAGAATCATGGGAATAAACCGAGTAGGCCTACTAGTATCCACATCGCAGACTACACGATGGATATAGGTTTTCCTGGTCAATTTTAAACTGTCTCTGATCAAATTGACATTTCTTACAAGCACTTTCGTCCGAAATGTGTTCGCGATTAAATATCTAAACGTTAATTCAATTAACCGATAGCTCCGCTCCATGAGCTTTCGTTTAAATTGAATGAACATAAATGAATACGCTTGCTAGGAGTTTAAAATTGACCGGGAAACCTATATTAAAAGAATTGTTTAACTTCACTCAGGATCTTAAAATATGTCTCTTCCAGCAGATGCTGAAATCATAATTGCAAACCCGTTAGGTCAGTTAATTACCAAGATATCTATGACTGAATATGACCATAATTTATAGTCTTTATGAATTTTTATACATCTTTTTCACAAAGGAGCCTATAATGTAATAAGCTTAGCTTTTAACTTATGCTCCTTCATATTTCTGATCTGATATCATTCGTCTTATGATTTATCAAATAATGTATTGCATTGAAATGACATATAATTTTTTTTTTTTTATTATTGTTTGATTGGAATATTTGAATAAACTGAACTAAACTGAACTGAATAGTAATAGGCGGGAAAATAGTAACCCCATTGTTTTATCTTACTAAATGAAAAGAAAACACAAAAGGCAGTTCATGCCCCTGGAAATATTGGAAGAATACTTTTAACTCTCTCTAGAATATTAGGGAAAGAGTACTGCTCTGCCGCTTCAAACGGAAAGATTTGTTTTCAAATAACATGAAACATTGGATGGATACTTTGCAATCATGCCTCAAATTTGATTGAAAGTTATATAAAGATCTTAAGATTTGCATAGAGTAAATAATATGGACAAAATCAATATAAGACGTGCCGATAATGAATCAAGGTCACTCTGGCATGCAAACATGTTTCACTTTCCAACAAAAAAAAAAAAAAAATTTATACATGGAATCAAAAGATCTGCATTCCTTTGTTCCTATTTCCGTCTTCTCAGACTAAAAAAAAATGTCTTAAAAAACATCGCCTTTAAAGATATTAAAAATAAGAAGGATGAATAGCAATAATTATCGTGTCAGTTTACCATTTCATGAGAACGTATTGCACCGGTCAAACAGGTGAGCCTTGACTCAAAATCATGTTCTAGCTTGGAATTCGACGCTATGTTAGTTCATTGTTGGGTCTCGAGTGGGTGTAGAGAGATCTAATCGTTGTGACTGATGCTTCCCTATTGAACAGCGTTTAAACTCATTTCCTTCTTTCTTTCTTTTTTTTTTTCTTCTTTATTTTCTTATTTACATTTTTTCATGATAGCGGTATCTTTTTCATGATATTATTTCATGAAATCCTTTCACTGCAATCTTTCGAAAAAATAAGCTTTTGCTGCCTTGGTTTTTTAAGGGCAGAAAATAATGTGTTGTTCATATTCGTTTAAGGAGGCCTTTATCTATAGGAATTGTAAAGCTATTCATTTTTTCTCACAATTCTATTAAATGATATCATTTTAAAGGAATTATGAGGTTATTCCTTTAATCTTTTTTTTTTTTTTTGTTTTTTTTTTTTTGGTTTTTTTTACTGCAGTCTGAATTACTTTTCTACAACAGAAAATTATTTCACGGCCTCTTCCTTTAAAGCTTATTAGTCTGATTATTTCATTGTTTTTCACAAGTCAGTTACCAATTATTTAGTTGAGTTATGATTTTTTTTCACAGTTCATTTAAAAATAGAAATTAACGGAACCGTAAAGTTATTCGTTTTTCGAATCTCTTTCACTGCAGTCTTCAATTTGTTTTTAGAAAAACAGAAATGATTTCGCAGCTTTGATTTTTAAATCAATTTTGCTTAAGAACTATTCAGCGTTTTTCACAATATAGTTATCAATAGAATAGTAAAGCTACTTTGATTCTTTTTTTCCCCCTCACAATTCAGGAAAACAATGAAAGTTTAACTGAATTGTAAAAAGAAAAAAGTGTGAGACCTATATAAAGCACGGCAAGGACGGTAACGAGCAAAATAATTTCATTTCAGTTTTGATTTTTCCCTCCTCGAGAGAGCTTTAGTAAAGAGTTTCCAGCAAGATCCTTCCAAACGTCATGCTCTAATTTGCCTTGCCTTTCTTACTAAAGTGTTGATTAAGCTACATCATCTTCAGCATTGCTATCATCATCATCAACGTCGTCATCATCATCATCATTGACGATTTGTTTTTTTCCTCACTGCCAAAATAAATTTATCCTAATACCCTCATCGACTGTCAATCCCCTCGTCATCATCGTTCACGTTGTCTTCGTCGAACTGGTCGGACAAAATGGCCACCATCGATGCAGATATCTACGCGGGGATCCTCTCGCTGTTTAGCATGCTCGCCATCCTGTTCAACGCGGCGACCTTGATAGCTATCATAGCTTTTAGAAGTCTTCGAAAGACCCAGAACATCTTCACGTTCAACATCGCTTTGGGGGACTTTGTCTCATCGGCCGTAGTCGTTATCCAAAGATGGTTGGCCGACTGGGCTGGGATCCATGTAAGTGTACTTAGATTTTATTATTTCATCAACGGCAGATAATCACTGCTAGAAGGAACACAGTGTGAACACAGTGTGTTCCTTATGCGATGTACTATTTCTAGTACCGACATTGTGAAAATATGCCAAATCTACACAGTCGATTCTGCAGTGTCCGAGTCCTTCACACTGTGTTTGCAGTGTAACGACGTACTTTGTGGATGAGACCCATTTGCACAGTATCGAAGCAGTGTTTCCACAGTGTGGAGACACTGTGATCGACTCTTGTGTTATTTCCGGGAGGGAATCCCTGCTTGACCGACCACAATCATGACAGTGTCACACAGTTATTCATAGCGTGATTACATATTCCATATTCGACTATGTTAAAACGCTCGGATTTAACAGTGTAGTGATGAATTCACACTGTGATATGGTTTTCCACATACAGACTGTAAAAAAATGGTTGGGCAGTCAGTAACTAAAGCCAAAATATTTTTCTTGCTGATTCACTTTGTTTTGTATTATTTGCTTTTGTAAAACAAAGTTATGCTAAATTTTGTGCGACGAGGAGCTTATCGAAATTTCACTTATTGATTATTTCAGAGAGCTGAATTCATGGCTATCATGTCTATACAGAGCCATAGAAAACTGATAGTATCTTCAGAAGGACACCAAATGAGATTAAACCAAATTGGAGAAGAAAGCCTGATTTTCTTCTTTATGAAAATATCAAATACTACTAGATTGTAATCAAGTTTTACTTGATCACATGTATGTTTTCCACTTGTAACATTTTATTTGATACAGAATGTTTTTCACTTGTATCATTTTATTTGATACAGATTGTAGATTTTATTTCGTCAAACGGGAGACAATTGCTGCTGGAAACACATTGTTCCACAGTGTATTCAAAGTCTGTCAACTGTGTTAAAGCGCTCGAATTTTACAGTATGGTGATGATTTCACACTGTGGATTTACCCCTTCGCAATGTGAAAATGTGGTTCACAGTTTAAAACGATCAGTTTAACAGTGTGAAGATGGTTTTATACTGCGTTTACAGTGTATTCACAGTGTCTTCACATTGTATTTCATACTTTACAGACTATAAATTTACCCCCTCCTATAATGTGAGGATGTGACTCACAGTGTAAAATTGATCGATTTAAAAGTGTAAGGATGATTTCATACTGCGTTCACAGTGTATTCACAGTGTGTCATATTATAGTACACACTTTTCACACTGTAAATGTATCCCCTTCCAATGTAAGATGTGGTTTACAGTGCTAAAACGATCGATTTAATGTTTTAATGTGAAGGTGATTTCATACTGCGTTCACGGTGTGTTCACATTTTGGTTCCTATTTTAGGTCTCACTGTAGGACACTGTGTTCTCTTTTTTTTCAGCCGGGATGTCTGTCAGGATTTAGAAAGAAAAATTCAATATAAATTTTCCGACCATCAAAAATAAGAATTTAAATTTTAAAGTAAACACTGGTAAGTGGACCCTCTTAATTTGATAAATATACATTGCTTATTACCTGTCTATCATGTCTTCCTTGTAAGATTATGAGGACATTTCGATATTGTAAAATAAATCGAAATCTATGTATCATATTGTCCGTAGACAGGCGGGAAATTTATTAAAAATTGAATAATATTCCAGGTTTCGATTTAAACGTGTAAACTATCAAGGGGCTCATTAATACAGATTATTTATCACTATTTATATTTTTTGGGGGTGGAAGAATGTTAGTGACATTATTGCTGTCATAAATATCATGAAATTGAATTATTATTGTGAATCGAAACAAAAATAATCACTCATTTGTGAATTGTCCTTTAGGCCTTAAACTGATATTTTTCTTTTGTATTTCTACCTTTAAAAAGAAATAAATTCCATATTGACATTCCCTTTTAAAAGGAGATATATGGCATGTATGATTCAAGTGTGTTTTAAATAAACAGTCAAGGCCTATATCAAATAAAATGGTACAAGAGTTAAATATTTTTGTAAAATATACCTAGTAATGCTTGGTATGAAGGATAAATAGGTTTTCTTCTACAATATTTCATCTCATTTGGTGCTGCAGGCCTTTAGATATGATTTGTTTTTCTACAATCTATAAAAAAATCATTTTGCCCACGCTTTGCCAAGCCTTTGTGTAGGTTTCACACATAAGCCAGCAAAGTGACCGTGAAAGAAAAGTGTGTAAATTTAATTCTCTCCTCGTCTCACAAAAATTATTATAAATTTTGGTCTACAAAAGCAAATTAAAAAGCATAGGTACGTCTCAACTCTTTACTCACTAAATTAATTTAGCCTTCATAAAACATACATGCGTGTGTGTGTTTGGGGGTGTGTGTTTGTGTGTGTGTGATGATGCCAGGCGTAGAGTGGCAAAAGGAAAAAAAAACAAAAAGATATTTATATATTTATCGTTTTTTGTTTTGTTTTGTTTTGTTTTTTGTTTTTTAATAGAAAATTATGCATCAGAAATCCCTTTCAAGTAAAAGTTAGCACTTCGTTATTTTGTTGTTTTCATTTCTTGCAAGCTTTCATTCCTGACTCGTGTATTGGGTGCTGGTATGATGATAGGGATCTGCAGCACATTAGCCGTAGCCATCCACCGCTTCATCATCATCCGTCTTGATCCATTCCAGAATCGTCTCGTCGTCACGGCCACTCGTTGCGTCATCACTTGCGTGATCATGTGGGTAATCATCTTCACCGGTTTCTTGCTCACCAGTCTCATCGAAGACGGTCCCTTCTTGTTTTCCCTTTTTGCCACCCTGATCCTGTCCGCCATCGGTATCACCACGATCTGCTACACAGTGGTGTACATCGCCATCTCGACATCGAACCGCGACGTCAGCCTGTCATCCGATGCCTACCTTCTCCGGGTGAAGAGAAACAAGAAGGTCCTTTGTACGTTTATCCTGGTCATATGTTCCAACATGGTATGTTGGGTCTTTATGTGTTTTTCGATGTTATGCTTGACGACCAGGCCGTCGTTTGCGTTCGCCTACTACCCCGAATACGACCGATATCTCATGGCGAGTTGGTTCTTCAACCTCTACCATATTGCGTGGTGGCTGGTGAGCGTCAACGCTGTCATCAACCCCATCATCTACTGGACGAGGCTCAGTGACTTCAGGCAGTTGATTTGCAGTTGCTGTGGTCGACGCGACGTCAAAGATCCATCACTGGAAACGATGACGAGGGATAGCAAGGTCGAAAGCGAGAGCGACCACCGCAAGAACGAAATGAACATGGAAGACGTCAAAGGAATCAACCTAGGATTCGTCAACGATAAGGAGGATAATGGATCTGTTTAACCCATGTCCTGCTGGAACATGGGCCTGTAGATGGCTAATTGGCCTTTGAAGCTTGGCAAACATGATAGAGCCCTCTGTTTGAATTCGATATTAACAGCCAATTTACTTGTTTATCCCACTGGCCATGAGACCAGTTTGCGACTAGTTTGCGATACCGAGTCTCTTGAGTCGCAGTGACGCCCATGCAACGTCTGTTGAAACCTTAAAAGATAACCCTTCTTATACGATAACTGTACCGCCTTGGTTAGGGTTAGGGTTAGGGTTACGTTACCGCATCTCGCGCGCTCTACGCTCTGAACTCTTTTTTGTCCTACTTAGGCGGTGTGGTTATCATATAAGAAGGGTTGTCGTTTAAGGTTGTAACAAACGTCTCCTGGGTCTCGTGACTATCAAACAAAGTCTTAGAAATTTAAAATAAGTTCGATAATCTTTTCAAACTTTTAAACTTAAAAGACTCTTCAAGTCGAGATCAAGTCACAGCGGCATTTCCGCGACGACTCCTGAATCTCTGCGACGTCTCTTTCAAGTTGCTCGCGACTGGAAAAGTATAATTATTTTATACAATATTTTCCAATCGCGAGTAAGTCTTGGAGATATCTACGTGACACGGGAGACGTCGTGATGGCAACGTCGCAGAGACTCGGGTAACGTCACTTGAAAAATGCTGGAAAGGTTCTTTCTTCTTCTTTTTTTTTTCAATTAAATATATTTTCACATTTTCTTTTAAGAGTCACAAACTAGACTCAAATTCGTATCATGGTCTGTGAGATGCGGCGTTTATTACCTTACCAATGATGTTAAAACTACTTATATTCACTGACTTAAAAAGGGGACGAGCGCCCCCTACAATTTGAAAACTACTTGGCTCTAAAAAAGAAAATGTTAAGATCTGAACATTTTGGCGGTGTGAACAGGTTTATTTTCAAATACTGAATCTGCCACCGATCTTTATCGCCCCCCTTTTTTTTTTTTTTTTATCAAAATATAATGATAGAAATTTTTTTTAAATAGAAAGAAAAAAAACAGAAAACAACTGTTTAGATAGTCAAATTAAACGTAACAATTAACAACAATAAATCTTGGAAAATAGTCTGTTTCTTATTCAGGTGCTTTTTAATTGGACGCTCATCATGTTCATACAAAAAATACAAAAAAGACGTTAAAAATAATATTATGGTAGTTGCTGCTTCCCTGTTTGGCGTTCAACAAGAGAGCAACGTCCTTCTGGTGCTGCTCAGCGGCTGCCGGGCCCACGAGAAAAGGGGCAAAACAATTATCCGGCCATCTTTGTTTCGGACAATAAAATTTGGAGCCTTTGGAGGAAAGGATGTAAGATAATATAAATCAAGAAAGCTTTTAGACTAGTATTCAAGAAAATTCTATTGCAGAATATATATTTATATCTAATGAATTCCATGTGTAAATATTTTAAAACTATTATAGAATAATTAGTGTGTCAGAATATAAATGTATTTACATGAATGTTTGACTCAATTCATTTACTAAATGTATACGCACGATACAAAGTATTTGCAGTAATAGGGGAGAGCGGGGTTATATGGAACATTTTCACAAAAATGGCCGTAAAACAAAAGCGTATTTATTTCAAGAAACAATAAACAATCAGCTGGAGTGTATATCTGTATGCTACAAATGTAACCCATGAAATTATTAAACTTAGTATAGGTTCCAGAACAAATCCATCTTCAACAAGACCATGTCAAGTGTTCCAAGTAACCCCACACACGGGGTTAGTTGGAACATGATATGGGGTAAGTTGAAACATTGTGTATGGTATCTTTAAACTGCCTTGCTACATCATTATTGCATGGATTCAACTAATTTGCTTTATTGATTCCAATTAAAATATTAAAGATTGGTGTTAATTTTTTTTTTCTTTTATACTTCATGTTTTATTACACTTGATAGCATCCACTCACATACAAATATTCTGAAGTCCTGTGAAATAGCATTCTGCAATATATTTTGTTTAAACCAAAATATTATTGTCCAATGTGCACTAATATACATGTATAGGAATATTTCGGAACACTTCACTGAATTATATGATTTCTATTATTTTATTCAGCTGAACCCTATTTACTTAGTACATGTTCCAACTAACCCCGTTCAAAATGTTCCAACTAACCCCAAAGGCCCATTTGAAATTTGTAAGCTTACAGCACAAAAGAGGGACAACAACATGCCATTTATTCAACCTTGTTTTGTAGCTTGGTATAACTGTTTGTTATACTCAAAAACTGGCTAACTTAATCTATGATCTTCTCTGAGATAATAAAACATTTGTAAAAGTGACAAAATTTACTCAGAAGGTAAAAAAAAAAAAAAAAAAAACATTGCTTTCTAACTTCACGAGGCTTGAAGCATGTGTGCTGTCTAAAATGTGGTGGATGGCAGTTACTAATAGCAACAACCTGAGGGTAGCCGTTAAAGAAAATTATGAATGTTTCAACTAACCCCCGTGTTCCAACTAACTCCACTCTCCCCTACATATTGAAATTAAACGGGGCCAACCTCGATTAGCTTTAGCTCTTTTTCGGCTCCATGAACCAAATACTCATTCATGTTTATATTGTACATATATGATATTTAAAATATTGGTAATGAATAAATACAAATACGAATAGATCTTTTTTTTTTTTTTTTTTTTTCAAAAGTCATGTTTTGGTGTCCGTTTAATAGCTCTGTTGATCATTATACATGTAAATTTTCCATCTTTGTGTTGAAAGAAGAAAAAAATATTAAACAGGGACAAAAATTATGACTGAATTAAACTAACACCTCCTTGTATGGCAGTGACGGATCCAGGGGCGTAACAGGGGGTGCATCCTTTTTTTTTCTTTTTCTTTTTTTCTTTTTTTTTTTATAACACTCAACTGTACATTATTAAAATCTGGACATTTTCGGTCGGTTGCTTATTTTTAAATCCTGGATCCGCCGCTGTATGAAATAAATATTTAATTATTATATTTGTGAGACAAACAACAGAACCTCGTATGGACGCGTACGATCTGAAAGCACAGACGTGTCTGCATGACATGGGGCGACAAAATCAAAATCACATCGGGTCCCCCGGGGTTGCAAATCCTGGATACGCGCCTGATGTGGTCTTCTCCCATTTGGTTTATTTTTGTTTGGTCCACTAATATTTGGTTTACTTCCAATTATAGTTTGATTTAATAATCATAACGTCTAATACCCATTTGATCGACTAATTTTGTTCTAAAGTTTGTTGATATATTTCCATTTGGTCTAAAAAGGAAACCACTTGTTAGGCCAATATTAATTATTAGATCTACATCTACATTTATTAGACTACAATTTGGCCTACTATTACTTAGTCTACTTCCATTTGGTCTACTAATTCCATTCGTGATTATAACAATAATTGTAAAGCGCTTAGAGATGAAATTATTTAATATTAAGCGCTATATAAGAAGCTCTTATTGTTATCATTATTATTATTATTATTAGGCCTATTATTATTAGTATTATTATAATTATTATTATTATTATTATTATTATTATTATTATTATTATTATTATTATTATTATTATTATTATTATTATTATTATTCATTATTATTATTATTATTATTAAATTATTATTATTATTATTTTATTTATTTTATTATTATTATTATTAAATCACGGCTTAGCCTACAACCCTCCTCCCTCCCCCCCAAAAAAAAACAACAACAACAACAACAACAAAAACGCATAGACACATCAGCCTAAAACTTGTACAGGGAGCATTATCTTCACTTATTTGCTATTATTACACGACGACGTTGGACCATGTTTATTCTATGACATGGGTACGAAGTCCAATCAAACAAATGTCAAGAATAACACGCATCATAATTATCCGCACAACGACATAATTTTCCCCCTTAATCCACCTCTTTTCTGCCCTTACCGGTTTGATTGTTGAACACTTGTTTGTAATATTTTTTTGCTTTTATTATCCTTCGCTTTTTAATCCAAAAGAGCATTAAACCTGAAATAATATATTTATTTTGAAGCCCTCTGTAAGAAAAAATATTTCGCTACTTTTATAGCAATATGCTGTCAGCAGAGTCGCCATAAACTCTGATGTACGAAAACAGTTTTGTTGTTGATTTCTCCTCCAAAAATCTATGTGAGAGATGAAAAAACTTTTTTGTTGTTGAAATCATACCGTACCATAAGATATAAAACGAAACAAAAGTGTTCGGCCGAATGTATGCCTTATATCCCTCACTTAAAGAGAAAAAGCAGCAAGCTTGTAATTTTACATCAGATATGGCGACCCTAGCTGCTGAAAGCTTTGTTGTAGTGCCCGCCTCTACGGAAATTGATTATGCTAGGATGTAGAAGGGGGGGGGTGTTTCACCAGTTCGTAGGCTCTATAAACAACTTAAAAATAGACGAATGACTTGAATACGAATTCAAAATGGATTTCCTCAAAAATTAAATCCAAAAGTTCTTACTCACTTTTACAGTAGTTCCAATATTCTCAAATGAATTGTTGTTAACCCTTGTTCAAAATATTTGTTCATGACGATAATATTATTATTAGCTCAAGTTGAATATAAATATATTTCACGTTTAAGTTAAGCTAATATGAGGGGAAAAAACTAAATTATTAAAGCATCCCATCAAGTTGTCTCTTCATTTTCAAGTCGTGGGTAAAGTGTGGTGAAACACCCCCCCCCCCGCCCTCCTCCCATGAAAAAAAAAATTCTCTTCTTCGCAGTTTCATCAACTATGATTGACTAGTTTCTAAATCGCGGTTATGGTGGCTGGTTTAAGTTTTTGTTATCGAAATCTGACGCGAGTCATTGGAGGTCGGGTTATGGCTATAATTATTTGAATTTCTTGCCGGCAAATAAAATATGTTACTGAAGGTGATCAAATTCCTCCACTGACCGCCCCCCCCCTGCATATTCAAGATATATTTTGCAATGTAAACAATCATTTGGAAATGATACCGTAAATCAGCGTGCATTCATATTCCTACTGTTTGGGGGAGTTTTAATAGCAGTCACTCTACATCGGAGCGATGATATATCACACTGTGTCTGTTAGTATTTCCATTGGGTTGAAGTTCACGACTCCATGTGCCTTCGACTGTGTGCTGTGATAAATATACGGTATAAGTAACCTGGCTTGTTAACGATACAGTTTGGATATTATATCAGTAGTCTTCATGTTTGTTTCAGAATGACATGTATATAGAACATTTCTCGGATAGCAAAGATATATTGGCCGACACAGCCTCCTCTGAAAAAATGGCCGGAAAACTCAGGAATTTACAAGTCGTGGCGATATTTGTTTTATCTTCGTTCGCTATGGTAGCAACCGGATACGACTTTGGTAAGAATTATATTGGTATTTTAACATTAAAGATTTTGATCATAGAGATTATGTTATGCTTCATTTTTCATAGATGACGTCAAGGGTCGTTGTTTTGTTTTCATTGCAGTTGGTTATATCAGTTGAAATATTATCGTGGCCTATTATCTACATAATGACGGATAATTTTTCTATCGTACTTGTTATTCATCAGACCAGGGGTGCCCCCTGCATGCCTGATCAGACAAATCACCTTCCAAGCACACTGGGACTGTTGAAATAGAGATGGTCTGATTTACATCTGTCACATATCATGTTTGATGTGTTGCTCAGACTAGACTAAGTAGGGCAAGCAAAGGCTAAAGTTTGGATTGATCAATCAATTAAAAAAAGCGAATCACATTTTTAAAAAATATAATTATAACACACACAAACTTACAAATTGACATTTTAAGTCAAATGTCTGTCATTTTCAGAATGAGTTCATACATGTATAGGCCCTATTACTTTTTTGACCTATGACTTTGATAAATATATGATTATATTGGTTTTGTTTTTCAGGTGTTTTTCTTTGTTCAAGAACAAAAACATTTTAAGAAACTTGATTGTGAAAATGGAGGGTTCGCTATGTATTGAAAATGTGCATGTTGATCCTATAGTACACTGTAAAAAAATAATACAGCAAAGTGATGTCAGCAGAGTCGCCATACAAAAATGTAATTTAAAATAACAGTTTTGCTGTAAATTTCTCCTCTCATAATTAATGAAAGAGAAGAAAAATCGTTAGAGTTCTATAGCTTACACAGTTGGTTAAAATGGAACAAATGTGTTACTCCTGATGAATATTTTGTATTTCTCATGTAATTATTTGCAGGAGAAATTTACAGCAAAACTGTTTTTCATAATACGTTTTTTTTATGGCGACTCTGCTGACAGCAGATTTGCTGTAAAAATACAAATACACTCTAAAAACTGAAGTGCTGTTTTTAGCTCTTCAAGGGCTGAAATCAGCACTTTTTAGGTGCTTGCATTAGTGACTGCACTCAAAGTGCTGTTTAACTGCACCTAAAGTGCTGTTTTAGCGCTTTCACGTGAGCTGAACTTTCAGCAAAAATGGGCAAAAACGGCGTGACTTCGTTGGGATTCGAACCTGGGTCCCCTGCATGAGAAGCGCTGACGAGCACGTTAGACCAATTCACATCTCACGGTTGCTAGCAGATCATATTGTTGCATGATGAACTTTCTTAAAATTTACAATAATCATCTACTATGCTGTCATAATTAACGCCAGTTAGCGAGATCTCCGTTGGTCTATTGGTAACGTCAGCGGTACTTTTCCATGTCAAGGTGAACCCGGTTCGAGTCCCATACCGACCATGAACATTTTTTGTTAATAAATTAGCACTTGGGTAAGTGCTAAAACAGCACTTCAGGTGCTGATTTAGCACTTCAAGTGCAGTCACTATACGAGCACCCATAAATTAGCACTTCAGTTTTAGAGTGTATTTTTTACAGTGTAGGCCTATACTAACATCTATGTATAATGTAGATCTGTCATTACAAATCTATTCATTATGATTTCTCTTGAACTATAACTGTCTGTCTGTGTGTGTCTGTAATTCTACACTGTCCGTCATAAAGGTGCAATATTTTTTTTGCCGCTATAGCGACATGATTTTGCTCTGACTTTAATTTCTTGAATATGTTTGTCCCTGCTTTTACTTTTTGGGACCCTGGCTATATCTTGGACATTTTCCCAACTCTTCACGTGGACCTCTTTCTAAAAAAGTTTTGTCAACCCCCGTGGTGCCCATTTTTGCCATTTTTTCTCATTTTGGGGCCCCTTTTTGTTTTCCCGGCCAATCAAGCCCCCCACAATCCTACCCCCAGGAAATGCGACTGAGGTGTATTGTTTTATATTGTTCTTTAAGTTAAATCTATATTTCTGGAGACAGGCTTAGGTCTCTTGTCTAGGGGAGGGGTTGAAGTAAAAAAACGAGATTGGTGAAAATTCGGAATATTTTATTCCATCTTTATGCTGAAAACAAAAGAAATAAAAAACCACCTTTAAACCTTGAATATCATAATTTTCCCGTTAAATTTTGTTTAGCCTTGATGACAAGGCTGTAAATAGTCATTATTGATAATATTTCATTTTGATCTATGTTTGGTTGAGATTTTACGATACAATTTAGGGAAGATAGAAATTTCCATGGTGTAAAAATGAATAAAATGAATGTTGAACCCCAATCAAAATAAATTTGGACCCCTCCCCTAGACAAAAGAGTCGAGCCTGTAACCATAAATCTAGATTAAATTTAAAGAACAATAACAAATCTCCACCTCAGACGTGTTTCCTTGGGGTAGGACTGAGGGGGCCTTGGTGGGTCGCGTGAACAAAAAGGGCCCCAAAAATAAGAAAAAATGACGAAAATGGCCATCTTCTGGGGGTGACAAACTTTTTTGAAGAAAATTCCCCGGGAAGGGTTGAGGGAGCGTCCAAGATATACCCAGGATCCCAGAAAGTGAAAGTGGTGACAAATACATTCCAGAAATTGATAACGGAGCAACATAATGTCGCTTGAGCCAGGAAAAAATATTCCACCTTTATGACGAACAGTGTATATTAGACTGGATATAATTCCTTTAAAATTCAAATAATTTTCTCAATCTAGGCCTATGTGTATTAAGGTTTTATGTCTATATTGAATCAACATCTCTCTTTGAAAATACACGGCGCATTCAAGCTATTCATGAACAAAACCAATATCTCTATAATTTGTATGGCTATAAGCATATATTAAAAAGCTAGAGAAAAAGATTTATAAGTTTGCATTATGTTTATGTAATCCACAGCTGTTTTTACATCTATATCTAACTTTGACTTTGACCATCACCATACATGCCATATTGATTTAGCTTTTTACAAAACACGAAAAAATTTCCTCACGTTTTTATTTCGCATGGAATACAATGCACATAATAGAAGCATGTTATTTACATATTGTACAATCGTTATCTATGACTTGCAAGACCTTTGTTCAATATTGTTTGCCAATGAAGTCTATGGTATAATGAAGGCAGTATAGTCACGGATGACAAACTCATATATGTACCTATTCGATGAGCTGTATAATGATGTAAATAGATGCTACAATATTATAGACATATAACAGACAGGACAGAGTTTGATATTTGGACTATATAGCGTGGAGGAGTATTTACATGTAAATCCACAGGACTAAACACCTCAATGACAATGACATGGTCATGATATTATTAAAAATGTATGTAGGCCTATACATAAAAAGTGACCACTATAATTATTGTGGAGTCTTTTGTTTTATGTGTAATGAAAAGGGATTACTCGATTATCGAACTTAAAGGGCTTCTCCCTCAGTCGTTTTGTCATATTATCAAGTAATATTTACATGTGTATATTATAATAACTTGTATAATTTTAATGACGTGCATTAGCATGTATTCGATCACGCGCGGAAACAATTTCTCCATACTTTGTTTATAGTATCCTTGGCCATAAGAAACAATATACTCCCCTCCCTCAACATCGTTTCTCGCCTTCCCTCTATCTTTCTATCTCTCTCTCTCTCTCTCTCTCTCTCTCTCTCTCTCTCTCTCTCTCTCTCTCTCTCTATCTCTCTCTCCCTATCATTAACGCTTGATAATTAATAGAGGTTAATGATTATTGACTTTGATACATAATTCTATCACAGCGCTTTACATTTGTAATGTATATATTAAATAAATAGTGGAAAATCTAGAATACAATAAATTGGACTAGAATATTAAATTATTATTAAATTATTCCGAGTGAATGTTTGCTTATCCAAGGCCACAAACAAACAAACAAACAAACAAACATACATGCACTCTAATATTGTATTGTATTCTCGATTGTCCATTATTTATTTATAATATATACCGCCATCTCAACCAATTTATTAAAAAGACGCTGTCCAACTTTTAGTAAAGCCAGACAATACACATTATGTAATATCACTGTACTTTATTATCATGGGAAATCATATATATTATTCCCTGTAATCTGAAATAGAGCTTATATAGGAATGTTATGAAAAACAACTATTTCGTCACCGGACATCTATCCCCTCTATAGAAAACTTACCCTAATTCTGGGGTAATTGTCATGGAGGAAATTTATTGGGAGTCGTATCCTTATACCTTTAAGTGGTGACACTGGCACGTTCTAAGAATTCATTATGAGCAACCTATGGCAGTTATTTGCAATTTATATTCATGCATGCTTGACCATGCATGCACGGTCAAATCATTAATATCATAAACTTGAGTTTGGTATATACGAGGTCGTATCTTTATCATCAAATTGATCAAGCCATAATTTTGGATCATTGAATTTCATGAACCGGTCATGCCTGGCATCATCACGTCTGCGAGCATGCAGTCATTTAATTTAGACCGACTCTAAATCAAACGACTTTAGACCGACTCCAAACAATCTTCAGACTAACCCCTATTTGACTCTAAACCAGGTTCAGATGAACTTAAAATCGACTTCAGATTGACTGCTAGTTTACTCCAAACAGAATTCAAACCAACTCATAAACCAACTTCAGACTGATTTCAAAACGATTCCAACAGACTTCAGACCGACTTTCGACTGACTCCAAATCGTTCAATCAAACTCCAAACTGGCTCCAAACCGATTCCAAACCGACTTCAGACCAACTATATACCGATTTCAGACTGACTCCAAACCGACTTCGAACCAACTCATTAAGTAACTAACTTCAGACTGACTCCAAAACCGACTTCGAACCAACTCATAAAGTAACTAACTGATTTTAAAGCGACTTGAGACTGAGTTCAAAACAACCTCAGACTAAGTCCAAATTGAATCCAAACCTTGTTCAGACAAACTCCTAACTGCCTCCAAAGTAATTCCTAATCAAATTCAGACCAAATACATGTACATACCGACTTCATACTGACTCTAAACCAACCTCAGACTGACCCCAAACCGATTTCAGACCAGCTTCAGACTGATTCTCAACTGACTCCATCAGACCTCAGACCGACTTCAGACTGGATGACTCCGAATCAATTTCAGACTAACTCCTCATCGACTTAAAACTTGTTTCAGACAAACTTATAACTGACTTTAGATTGACTCCCAATTTACTCCAAACCAGGTTCAGACCAGCTCCAAACTAATCCCAAACCGACTACAGACCGAATATAAACCGACTTCAAACTTACTTTAAACCAACTTTGGACAGACTTCTTACCAACTTCAGACCGACCTCCAAACAGACTCAAACAGACTTCAGACCGACTTTAGACTGACTCCAAAAAGACTGTCTTCAGACCAACTTTATACCAACTTCAGACTGAATCCAAAACGACTTTAGACTAACTTCAAACCAACTGACCACAAACCGACTTTAAGAACGACTTCATACTGACTTCATACCAACTTCAGCCTAACTCTACGCCACATTTAGACTGACTCCCACCAACTCCAAGCTGACTTAAGTTGACACCAAACTGACTCCAAACCGACTCCGACCGACTCCAAACTGACTCCAAACCGAGTCCGACCGACTCCAAAGTGACTCAAAACCGACTACGACCGACTTCAGGCTGATTTTAAACCAACTCCAGATTGACTCCAAACCGATTGCAGTCTGGCTTTAGACTGACTCCATTCGACTTCAGACTGGCTTTAGACCGACTCCAATTGACTTCAGACCGATTCAAAACCGACTTCAAAACCGACTCAAAACTGACTCCATCAAATAGCAAGATATTTAGAGTAATTATAGTAATACTGTGATGTTTTTTTTCCTTATCATTGTAATATGAAATGGCGCGAAACACCAACATGAATGTCAAAGCACCCAGTTATGTGTGCATCTTACAGGGTATCTAATGACAGATTTTGTTGCTATGGAAACTCTTTTGAGTGTCTGTAGTGGACTAATTGAAGATGCTAGTACTAGATGTTCGTATGTTACATTTTGGCCCTCTGTTACATTTATGTAATAATGTGTCGTGTTCATCCAAGCGTAAAGACATACAACACAAAAATGGTACCAAAAGATGTGGGAGGAGTTACTCTTTCGGAATATGTAAAATAAGGGAAGATGCTAGTACTAGATGTTCGTATGTTACATTTTACCCTCTGTTTATCAAAGCTGATTTGATGTAACATAGGAACATCTAGTACTAGCATCTTCAATTGCAAGCAATTCTACTAACACAATGAGTCAATGATAGTGGGATGCAGCCACGCTCACTAAAGACTGTGTCATCCTTTTGCAGGCAAAAATCTTACATTTCTAGTTTTTGAGAGGATATATAGTAGTGTAGTATATATCAATGAATACATCTTCCCACAACATGATTAAGCTCAAATGTGTATGTCATTATATTGCGATTATCAAAATTCAGTCCTAATTTTTCGTACTTCGAAAATTAAACCGTACGGTGCGAAATTCAAATCGACCGTTGACCGTTAGCGCGGAGGTAATGCACGCTGATACGCCATGAACGCGCTGATGGAGAGCTGGTCTAGATTGGTAGTCAGATTTTCGTTGCATATTACTGATCTAAGCAACCCATGACAGTTAGATTGAATAGACAGTATGATAAGATCATATTCTAAAGTTATGCCAAGTTGCATTAGTTTTAGCAATTTGTGAAAAAGTATGACACTACCTTTTAAAGCTTTATGACCTGTTTGATAGGTCAATCTAATCATCTCTTGCGTGTATGATTTTGTACAATTATTTCAATTTTGACGGTCAGGTGCATTAAAGAAATTGAATTTCCTTAAGCGTGTAGGTCTATTTAGAGAAAAAGATGTACATCTATATATGACAAACACTTTGACGATATCAAAATTATGAAAAGTGTAATATCATAAGGGGCTTAATCCATTTTTAAACTTCTCCAGAAAAGGGTTAAATTTTGTACAGATGTCTATGTAAAAGTGACATGAAAAGGTGCATTTTTTTATAATTTGTCTCAAAAATTCAGTTTAAATTTGTGTTCAGAGACAGGTACCGACTCAAACAATGGTTGGATATCAATAACTTAATTTCAATCAAAAATGGATTGAGCCCCTTTTGGAATCATACTCTTGTATTACAGAAAGTCCGCATTCAACGAATAACAACGTTGATATTGAGTATTATTTGCAGGGGCCGCTGAGCCGGGGCCTGGGGGGCTTCAGCACCCCACTTTTTTTCAGCAAACGTGAACAAAAATGCAAAAATTACCATAAATTTGTGAATTTTTAGCCTGTTCAGCCCATTGCCCCCCCCCCACACACACACACACTTTCAGCTCAGCCCCTCCACTTTATAAAAAAGCTCCGCGGCCCCTGATTTGGAAATGTCTATCATGATTTGAGAGAGCTTTCTGCATCGTAATGAAATTAATATTTAAAGGGGAAGTTCACCCTGGAATTTTATTGGTCTTAAAAAATGCAGAAAAATAACAGAAAAATATGAGTGAAGGTTTGGGGAAAATCGACCAAAATATGATGAAGTTATGAATATTCAAAGTTTTGATTCTGTGACGTCACATGCGAGCAGGTCTCCTTTGTGTTATGTAGTGTAAATTCCATAAAATTTCATTTTTTTCAGAAGAAAATAATTATGTCACCTGTGCGGTCGATATACCATCAAACATATGTTCATATACATGACTATATCAAATTGACCCATTCCTTTATCAAGAACCATGACAAAAAGACAAATTTATGGAATTTTCATACACAACCAATGGGAGAGCTGCTCGCACGTGACGTCACAGAATCAAAACTTTAAATATTCATAACTTCGCTATTTTTTGGTCGATTTTCTTCAAACTTTCACTAATGTTTTTCTATCATTTTTCTTCATCTTTTAAGACCAATAAAATTCCAGGGTGAACTTCCCCTTTAAAGCTTTAGGCTGGCATTTCTTGCTTCGATCTCTGTAGCTCTTGTAAAAAAAAAAAAAAAAATAGTAATAAGGAGAACACATTCCTTGATCTGATGTTGGTTCGTACCTGTACATTCATACATGTATAATTAAATAATGAATGAAACGGCAGCAGAAGCTCGTAATGTAATCAGGTTAAAAATTAACGACATCTGCGTGAAGTAATTTAATTCAGTTTATGGCTTGCGTAGTTTTTCTCTTTTTATTTATCTCGCTCTCTCTCTCTCTCGCTCTCTCTCTCTCTCTCTCTCTCTCTCTCTCTCTCTCTCTTCTCATCCTTCTTCTCTCTCTCTTTCT
>CALNVZ010003434.1:25498238-25508238 GCA_940671915.1 Paracentrotus lividus | reverse complement strand
GGGATTAAAAGAACGTAATGGTCACTCTCTTCATATTTTTTACTTTTTTCTTTTCCAGTAAAGTGAAATAAATTTTATTAAAAAAACAACAACAAAAACAGAATAAAAACTTGAGGCTTCTGGTATCTCACTTTGCGGAGACGTCTCCGCGATAGAATAGAAATTGTTTTCGCGACGGACAAAATGTATTAAAAACGTCTCCAATATCGCGGAGACGTCTCCGAGACGTCTCCGCCACAATTATGAAAAAAATCGGTCTCCGAGATTTAGGAGACGTCTCCGAGACGTCTCGGATACGTCTCTAATATTATTTATCCGTCGCGGAGACGAAATTTCTGTTCTGTCGCGGAGACGTCTCCGTTAAGTGAGATACCACCCTAATTTTCATGTCTGAGGTTATAGATGTTGTTACCTTTTGTTTTTGTAAAGCATTATAATTGAAAATACATTCAAAGTTCTGAAGTTATGATGCTTGAGCTAAGGGTGCTATCTCACTTCGCGGAGACGTCTCCGCGACAGAATAGAAATCTTGTCTCCGCGACGGAAAATAGTATTAGAGACGTCTCCGAGATGTCTCCTGAATTTCGGAGACGGATTTTTTTTTTTTTCATAAATTGTCGCGAGGGACGTCTTGGAGACGTCTCTAATACTATTTGTCCGTCGCGGAGACGAAATTTCTTTTATGTCGTGAGACGTCTCCGCGAAGTGAGAAAGTACCCTTATCGACGAGGCTATACTCTTTGCTGTTTTTCTTTATTTCCAAGTCTACTCCTATTTACAATTCTGGCATTAAAGGAACCTAATGTTCACTCTCTTCATATATATTTTGTAGCATAATGCCCCTGAAAAATTGTGTCTAATCAGGCTAGCTCCATGGTTCAGAGGTTTGATTATGTTTAATTATGTTTACAGGAAGCAACAAATTCCGGGACAATTGTAATGTTTTCTATGTAATTTGCAGTGGCCACGGAGCCTGGGAGGGCTTCGTCAGCGAACGTGTACAAAAACGGAAATGACCATACATTTGTGATTTTTTTTTTTAGTCTGTTCAGCCCCCCCCCCCCTCCCCCCCCCCCACACCCCTCCACTTGCCGCTCAGCCCTCCACTCTCCAAAACGCTCCGCGGGCCCCTGATTGGTTATTTAATAGCTTGGTGTTGATTCAGCGGAAATCTGCTTTACCGAGTTCCTACGGGAGTTAACAGAAACAGGGGCAATTGTAACAGCTTTTGTACAATTGCCCCTGGCAGAGGTGACCATATTTGGAGAGATTTTTTTTCTATCTTAGCTTCGGTATTCGTCGTTGAAACTTTAGCAAAATATGGCCTAAGAACTAATTTCTAAATATACAAAAATGACAGCCGTAGCTCATCCACATATTGTCCAGAAGAAAAACAATGGGTAATATGAAATATTACTTTTATGCTCAAAAAACGGTTTTTTCCGCTGTAGAAAGTCCACGAACCGTTAAATCTGCTAACACTCATACAGCATGTGGAGCGATTAAATGCGCATGTTCTCTACAAATTTAAGTTTATAGCGTGTTTCTGCTAGGAATGGGAGCCTCTGTTACAATTGCCCCGTGTTACATTTGTCCCCGGTCTCCCCTACCCCTATTATAGTGGCGCGGCTGATGATGTCAAAGAAGTTTAAGGGAATGCTACTGCCAGGCATGATTGAGTTTCGCCTTTAGAAAACACATTTGTATTGCTATGTCAGAACAAAAGACCCCATGTGTGCTAGAATTCTATTGTTCTGACATAGCAATACAAACGTGTTTTCTACAGGCGAAACCCAATCATGCCTGGCAATAGCATTCCCTTAAACTTCTTTGACGTCATCAACCGCACCATTTAAATAGGGGTAACTTTTCGAGTATTTGGGAGGGATGGCCTGGTTGAAGTTCGATCATCTTTTTATGAATACTGTTATGAAAATTTAATTTATTTTGGGGGTATCTATGTTATACGCCTAATTAGCTTTCAATCGATGTAAGGTTGTATTTACTCCGTCAACGGTCTTTAACAGTTTCATGACATCATGCTCCGACTGAACAATACCATCCTTTTCCCCCGAATCAATAAATGAAATATCCGTTTATCTTTTCTTTTTACGATAAAGCCTTGCGCTTATAATAAAAGATATGATACATGATGCTATATACATGAATAATTTTTACATTTTGATTTCTAATGGTGGTATCTTGAAAATTGCCCAAGCGATAGTCTGACCACGCAAACCTTTATGGAGACGTGACCATGCATAATACATGCCCCAACCTTATTATGCATATTTTACCTACAATCATTATGCTTTTATAATCTCCCGTGCCCATCATTAAACAACACTTATTACCTCTCCTCCTCGTTTGAATGAGAATTCTTATGATGTGATCAATCACAGGTCATTAACGAGTGTCTCTGGAAAAGGTGTCTCTTAAGGGATTGAGGTTGGTTTGGAGTTTAAAGAATAGACAGCTAAGCTGTCCAATGGAGAATGGAGTTAAATATAAAATGATGCCAGCATACATGTATGTAATTTGTAAAATAGCTAGGATTTTAGTATGAATCAGATCGCAATTTCCAGGCTGTTGTGCCTGCATACAAAAGGAAAGGGTCACTTTAGTTCTAATGGGTAATTAGAGCATTTTAATACAGACGAAGGTAATACTATTTTAAACATTTCGTAACCCCTCACCCACAAAAAAGGGGGGAAGGAAAAAAAGGATATGGGGAAAAATTACATGAACAGGAAGAATAATTAAATCATTAAAGGTAAACCATAAGAGAAAGGATACACTCGTACGACTCATATTTGACCTGCTTTCCAAAATCAACATAGTCATGAAAATTATTGTATCCATAACACTGGCGTAAATCCCGGGGGGATGGGGGGATACATCCCCCCCCCCCCAGATTATTGGAGGAGGGGGGGCATGCCTGTACAAACATCCCACCTCCCCCCCCCCCAGTTTTCAAGAAAGAAATTAAAAAAAATACACTAGATAATTGTGTTATTGGTGAAAATAGCGCTTTTAATACTAAAAAATGCATCTTTTTTACTTCAAAACCCCCAAAATTTTCCTGCTCGGTCGCTATGCGACCTCGCACTAAGTAACAAACATTAACCTAGGTATAAAAAGGTTGGATCCAACGCCCTCGTCTGGGGATAAACCTTAGGAAAGGGTGTTGTTGACAATTATGCAATTACATTAATGCAGTTGTGTGCGGGCTAAGTTGTTGGAGGGCTTGGGGCCTGCAGCTCACCAAATTTTCATAGCAAAGATTGTGGATTTGTTTTCTATCGCTGTTAGTGTTATTTAACTTCTAAATTTTTAGTCATCTTTTAAATGGATACAAAATTTTCGGCTCGCACTTCGCTCTCGATGATACTAAATAGGATCTATACTGCCCAAAATAATATCTCCAATTTTTAGCTTAAAAATTTTGGCTCGCGCTTCGCGCTCGCATTACTTTTTCCATTACTAAAATGAACAGGAATCAAGGCAGCCTTTAATAAAAGTATACATTCAAAGACAAATTTTCTTCGTACCTTCTCCCTCTCCGAATAAATTTCTCTTCAGGTCTATGCCTCTGATCTAAAGTGTCCCCCTATTCAGAAAATGTACCATTTTTCCATCGAGACCGAGCCCATTCAAATCCTTTTCGCCGGCACTACTATATATGTCTTTTGTTTTGTTATTTTTTCGCGCTCGCGGTAACTATACAGGACCTTTAATGCACAAATTTTACCTTAAAATTTTCGGCTCGCGCTTCGCGCTCGCATTAGTTTTCCATTACTAAAATGAACAATAATCAAGGTAGCCATTATGATTCTTAAAGGCATACATTCACAGACAAATTTTCGTTGTATCCCCTTCCGTTTCCGAATATATTTCCCTATAGATCCATGCCTCTGATCTAAAGTGTAACCATTTTCAGAACGGTGCACTTTTTTTTATCAAGACCCGTGACTTTCAAATCCGTTCCGCCACCTCTGCTATCATTATAGGCCTATATATATATTTTTTCCGCGCGCGGATACTATATGTGACCTTTAATGCACAAACATATCTTATTTAAGCTTATTTTTTTTTTTGGCTTGCGCTTCGCGCTCGATGATACTAAATCGGACCTATAATGCACAATTATCTTCAACTTTTAGCTTAAAATTTTCGGCTCGCGCTTCGCGCTCGCATTAGTTTTTCTATTACTGAAATGAACCCTAATCAAGGCAGCCATAAGCTAAAAGCATACATTTAAAGACAAATTATATTCGTACCCCCTCCCTCTCAAATCCATTTCGCCGTATATGGGTATTAAAAACGTGTGTCACGAGTGCTTGTGTAGGCCTATTTTAAAACAAGATAGCGACAAGTTGGCAAATTATTTCGATCATCCCCCCACTCCTCGACACGGATTTACGCCCTTGATCCATAATCAATACTGTTTCGTATATCAACATGCTAGTCGATATTCTCCTGCTGAGCGTACACAGCATGCTCTATATAATACTCTATATATTGTATGATCTTGATTATGGTAGCTGAATGGACCGATCGGTTCATTAATTTCCCACCGGGTCATTGATGTCTAATAATTTAAGATGAATCGCTTGTTGCATCATCGTAGCAACGGCTTCTTAATGATTCTCCTCCCTCCTTCTCATCATCATCATCATCCAGAGGTGTCGGAACGCTCTCAGGAGATAAAGCATTGGAGGGACAAGCCATTGTTAACACACAATGGCTTGCCCCTCCAATGCCTCCAATCCTTTTTTCGCAGACCCTTACGATTCCTCTGTCATCATCATCATCACTACCACCACCATCATCAGCATCATCATCATCATCATTACCATCATCATCATCATCATCATCATCATCATCATCATCATTATCATTATCATCATCATCATCATCATCACCATCATCGTTATCATCATCATCATCACCATCATCGTTATCATCATCATCATCACCATCATCATCATCATCATCATTATCATCATCATCATCATCACCATCATCATCATCATCATCACCATCATCCAGGCGCGGATCCAAGAAAATCTAATTGAATGCATTTCGGGGGCCCTATTGTCCGGGGACAAAGAGCCGCTTTTGTTCCCAGACAATGGGCCCCCGAAATGCATTCAATTAGATTTTCTTCGATCCGCGCCTGATCATCATCATCATCATCATCACCATCATCATTATCATCACCATCGTCGTCATCAGTATCACCATCATCATCATTATCATCATCATCGTCATCATCATCACCATCATCATCATCATCATCATGGGAAATTGGTAGCCCATCTCTTACGTAACACTACTGACCCCACATCGACTACGGTTTACAGCCACTTGGTTAAATTATATGACTGTCTTTAATATCACATGGGCAAACCATTTGGTATATTATTAATTGGTCTAATTCTACTTTGTCTAATTTTCAATTGGTCTAATGGCCACTTGGTCAAACTGCCAATTCGTCTTATAAATGATTCGTCTAATAAACCATATTGTCTAATTTGCAAATTGGTGAATTACCAAATTAACATGTTACAGAAATTGACTAAATGGTTTAGCCCTAGTGAATATGCCTTATTACTTATACAAAATGAGAATTAGACAAAATGGTAAATAAGCGAAGTAGAAACTAGACAAAGTGTAATTGACGAACTGGATTATAGATGAAAATGGAATTATAGCGAGTGGAATGAGACCCAAATGTGAATATCGTGAAAAGTGAGTTTAGACCATTTTTACAATTTACCTAGACTTCAGACTTAAGTAAACAAAAAGGAAAATTAATTCAGGCAATGAATAGCAAATATCAACTTCAGTGTTATTGGAGCCTCTAGACCTCCCCCCCCCCCAAAAAAAAAATAAAATAAAAAATAAATAAAAAAATAATAAATATATAAAAAAAATGAAAATAAATATTAAAAAAAGAAAAAAAAATGAATAAATATTTTTTTAATGTGTACTGAAAACAGGTTTAAATGTTCCCATGACTGAAAGCCTATCATCTTCAGTTAACTTTACGTGACGTGTTGGTTACGAAATCGACCATATTATTATCACGCCTTGCAATTATTGGAGCGACTTTAATCAGTCACCAAAGGTTTATTAGATACCATTTAATGGCGACTTTGCTAAACCGACAAAAAAATAAAACGATATTTAAAAAATAAAGAAAAAAAAGTGCTAAATATCTTATGGCAGGAAGGCGACGATTTCATTTTTTTTTTTTTTTTTTTTTTTTTTCAATTTACATCATCGATTATTATATCTTGTAAGTTGAAACAGAAGAAATAATAGATAAGCCTAAACAAAGTTGACTTCAAAACATTTGACATAAAAGAGAGATAATGGCAGAGAGGGGAGAGAGAAGAGAGACCGTACCAATATTGCCTCCGAACAGGTATCAAGCAAATACATTTCAGGGAGATAATACACAATACAATGCATTTTGGCGCCATTCAAAAACTAAACAATTATATAACAATTGAAAGAAATATGACTCGTACATAAGTACACAATGAGATTAGCATACAACTTGATAACTATGCAAGTGAATAAGAGAAAGGGATGGGATGTTATGTTAAAAAGCTACTGATTATTCAATTTCGTTTATTTGACACTAAAAACAACCTAATATAATCATACATGTATAATAAGTGCATTAACACATATCATCAAGATGACATCATAATAGAATAGAAACAGAAACATATAAAGCATGTTTTCTGTATATTTTACCTGTGTACTAATTTTCATTTGATCAGAGTCTACTAAACCAATTTCAAATCTTCCGTCATCGCACACCTTTGCTCATTATTTAAAATTTAATAATCCTACCAACATTGTTCAAGTCAAATTCCATTCCTTTTCTTCTTTTGATACAGATACGACTCGAAGCAGTGATGCATATGGTCGTCGATTCATAGTCGTTCTCCCTGTCGAAGACGACCTCACGATCCGAATGATACATAATATATTCATGTCAACAAGAAGCAGGTAGGTCATATACATCTGGGGGGCATTTCATCAAAGGACTTGTCGGACATTTTATCCGACAAATTTGCTCTCAGCCAATCAGATGCAAGCATTTCGGTAGCTTATATCAGTTTGTCGGATAAAAAGTCCTTTGATGAAATGCCCCCCTGTTTATTTTTTTTATTTTTCTGAACAAAGATTGAAACTGACCAGAAATATTATAATGTGAAAAAATGAGCAAAAAAAAAAAAAAAATGGGATTCCATCCGGGATTCCATCGAACTCAAAACCTCCCGATTATTAGACAGGTGCTCTAACGCCTGAGCTATGGAAAACCCTAATTGCATGTCCGTCCCAGAGAACCCCTTAGCTTTCAATGCTTTCAATTTCACCCTTTGTTCGAATTTATATTTTAAAAGAACTGCATATTAATTTCTATCCTTTATTTTCGGGTTTATACAAGGTCGTATCTGAAGTATCAACCATCCCATCGTGTCAAACAGTACATGTCATAATGGGTGACTACCCCCCCCCCCCTGCAATGAAGCTATTCATGTCTGTCTGGATTTACCAGACGTCCCACATTACAGTTCAAACAATCTTTAGTAGATGTTGAAATAGCGACTGATTGTCGATCTAACCTCGAGCCGGTCATTATCTAGACCTCATCAACGCTTTGATTGAGGCACATCTCACCTACCATGAGAAGCAAAAGGACCTTAGGTCAATACTACAGTGTGTTCCAATAAAAGAAAATATACGGACATAATGGTATGTGTGAACGTAGACTACCTTTAACACACATCATATAGTTCAAACAATCTGTAGTAGATGTTGAAATAGCGACCGATTGTCGATCTATCCCCGAGCCGGTCATTATCTAGACTTCATCAGTGAGAAGTAAAATGGCTTAAGGTCAATACTACAGTGTGTCCCAATAAAAACTGAACGGACATGATGGTATATGTGTGAACGTAGACTACCTTTAACCCACATCTTATAGTTCAAACAGTCTTCTGAAATAGCGACTTATTGTCGATCTAACCTCGAGCCCGTCATTATTTAGACCTCATCAACGCTTTGAATAAGACACATCTCATCTATAATGAGAAACAGAAGGACTCTAGTTCAATACTACAGAGTGTCCCAATAAAAACTATACGGAAATGACGGTACGTGTGAATGTAGACTATACCTTTAACCTAAGTTCAAACAATCTTTAGTAGATGTTGAAATAGCGACTGATTGTCGATCTAACCTCGAGCCCGTCATTATCTAGACATCATCAACGCTTAAAGACACATCTCGTCTAAAGTGAAAAGCAAAAGGACTTTGGGTCAATACTGGTATTAGTAATACAGTGTGTATCAAAAAGAAAAGGTAATCCATTTTTACAGGGACCATATTCCAAATCTATTTTAGCAATTATTATGGTGACATAATGATTAAAGACAAACTCGGTCGTCACCATGATACCTTTCTTGAATCATAAACTGGACGTATGAGCGAATAACTTGCGTTACAGTAGCATCGTTCCGCTCCTTAGAATACATCAGAAAACTCATCGTGACTCCAACAGGTCAAGTCGCTAAGAAAGGATCCAAAAGACTGAAAGAGTGAAAACATGCACAAAAATGGTTTCTGTACCATCCCCACCGCTTCAATTGCAATTTTATTCATCTATGATTTTAAAAGAGGCTACACTTTAAAAAAAGGTGAAAGGAGTTTCGTCCTTTAACTATATCATGACATCTGATAATATGATACAGGGGCCGCGGCGCGGCGAGGGGGCGCGGGGGGCTGGGCGGGCTGTGCAGCCCCCCCCCCGCCCCCCGCCCCATCTTCTTTTTTTTTCACGCCAACATGTACAAAGAAAACGCAAAAAATGACCATAACATTTGTGATTTTAGCCTGTTCATTCCCCCCCCCACTTTTGGCTTCAGCCCCTCCACTTTCAAAAAGACGCTCCGCGGCCCCCTGTGTTACCAAAACTGACATTCTTGGAATATATAGCCCCTCTGAAAATGGATTACCTCTCTGTTTTCTATACGCACTGTATAGTAGTTAACGTCCTTCTGCATCTGAGCAGAGGATATCATTCACGCATGCATTGTTACCATGGTAATTGGCATTCACTCATTGCCGCTCAGCTAGCGGAACGTTAGAGGAACGTGATCGAAAAATCATCTGTACCTAAAGACATCCGGTTGGAGATTCTCTGATGGGTATACTAACACCCAAGTAACGTTCAGGGTTCCACCAGCACCCCCCCCCCCCACCCCTCCTAGTTTTCATTGCTTTGGGTTTTTTTCCTTAAAGTGATTGTGTAACTTCATTTAGGATCTTAACAAATAAATCCTCCTTCCAGCTAATGCTGTAATCATAATTGCAAACTTATAGGTTAGACAGGGATCGCCGGAGCTTTTTAAGCCAATCGGTCATTTAATTATATAATTTTTTTTATATATTTTTTCTTTATTTTTTGTATATACATTTTAATTTTTTTTTTACATATTTTTTAAAATATAAATCTGTATTGAACATGGCCTACATAAAATGTTAATCAAGATTATTTGTATAAGATTATTGAAATGTGTTATGTACAATGAAGATATTTTGTTTTGCTTGTTTTGAATGATATTATTGCTGATATATAAATGTATTGTTACTAAGGACCCCGTGGAAGAACAGTGGTATTTTGTCAATACCGCTGAAATGGGCTTTCCGTCGTATTCTTATTATAAAATTTACCATGAATAATGTAAATGTATTGTTTTACGGAAATTAAAAAAAAACAACAACAACAAAAAAACAATTATCGGGATATTGATGAATATCATAAGTGTTCCAAGTGACACACAAAATAGCACTGCAGTCTATGAAGGAAAAACAATTTGGTATTTCCGGTAGCTTGATCATTTCTACTTAATGTGAAGCATGTCATGAAGCTATGGAAATAAAATATTAAGAGTTTTATTTTGACACAATATTA
>CALNVZ010003434.1:25450864-25495460 GCA_940671915.1 Paracentrotus lividus | reverse complement strand
TTAAGTTTGCCATATGCACGACCCTTTCCTATATTTTGTAGCGGTCACAACTCACCGTACCTTCGACGTGCAACTCCCTATGATGTGTTTCGTAAAAAAATCGTGCAGCGAAGGTACCTTGCAGGTACAATGCATGTACGACGTGCAGGAAGTTTTTACAATACCCTTACTACAGAAACTCAGGAATCGCAGAAGTTGATTCAGGACCTGTGCGTGCATTGTACATACAACGCAGGCTACGTTGATGGCACGTGCCCTGTAGCGTACGACGAGTTGTGACCGCCACATAAATGACAAACGTAGAAAGGTCACATTATCGAGATGATGACAATAGTAGGATTTTTAAACACTTTTACGTGGTACTCTCGAAGGGTGACTAAAGTTAGTAGGTCTACTAAATACGTTACCCTGATCGAGACAATAGAAAGGCCTATACTAAATACGTATTTAGTAAACCTGCTAACTTTAATCACCCTTTGAGAATACCTGCCTTTATCTCCCTGATATGAAATACACTAACATATTTCTGTGTAGTGATATATCATATCCTTACCGGATGTAATTATATGGAGAGATTCCTCTCCTTCGATCCAAGTTTGTTTAGCTAGAGACACAATCATGGACTCAATTAAGGCCAAACGTCATTTAGAACACCTAATATCTACATGCTCTTTTATCTATTCAGTTCATATTGCACTTCACTCATTCCCCATCTCTCTATATCTCTCTCTTTCTCCTCCTCCGCCTCCCCTTCTCGCTCTCTGTCTGTCTGTCTGTCTGTCTGTCTGTCTCTCTCTGTCTCTCTCTCTCTCTGTCTCTCTCTTTCTCTCTCAACCCATCTCTCTCTCTCTCTTCCCATGCTTCCCACCTCAATCTCCACTCCTCTTTTACCCTCATACCGTCGATATAATGGTCGGTTTTCTTTTTTGTTTTTCCCCCGTTTGTACGTTCGTTGTACGCCTGTTTAATGATTTAAAGGACACTGACCGTCCCATAAGACGGTAGTTTTTTAAACTTAGTCTTTTTAAGATCACATGGTTTAGGCCTATGTATAACGCTCATTCTGTCGTTTGATTTCTACTCACATTACAGGGAGGTTGTCCAAGTGAACATCTCAAGGCCCAACACGACATGGACCAAACCCAACATCGCCATCCAACCCGGTATCATAGCCAACATCACCCTCGATATGAGAAAACCATTGAGAACCCCTTACAACCCCAATGGAATACCAATCCAAATTGATGCCGCAGCGGACATCGGTGTATGGGTGGTTCCCGGTCGAGGGGACTCCGTTCTAGGAGGCTACAGAGCGATTCCCGTTGAAGCTTTGGCTAAGCATTACGTAACAGTCCTGTACCCGTCTCCAGAGTATATTTCCGAGGTGGTGCTCTATTCTCCGAGCGATGAGAGCAACGAGATCCAAATGCACTTCCAGAATGCAGATATGAGCATCATCATAGACAACGTAACAAGGACGGTTCACACTTCTGGACAGGATGTGGTGAAAACTTTTACGATCCCGAAAATGGATTCGGCAAAGATTGTTTCGTGGTCGGACCTGAGCGGTTTGAAACTTTCAGCTAGTACCGGTCCAGTGTCGGTGACATCATCACGGAATTGCAGTACGGCCCCTCAAGCTTGTAATGATTTGATGGAACATGCGGCTCCTTTGGGTTCTTGGGGACAGTCCTTCGTTATAGTCCCTCAGGTAACCAACGGTCCGTCCATTCTGAAGTTAAGAATAGTGACTGCCTTCCTGCACCTCAACACCACAGTGTCCATCTACAACTCAACAGGGGTACTGAAGGAAAACTGGACGATGGACACAGACATGGTTTATAAAGATATCGACGTCACAGCAGGAAGGCTGTTAACAATCAGAGCAACCACACCAATCATGGTCACACAGTTCTTCACGGATAAACAAAGACGACTTGACTATGCTGCAATGGTGACCCTCCCACCCGTTGAGCAATTCACCAATCAAACAGTTGTCTTCCCCGCTCAAGATCACCACGTATTCAACAACACCTTAGTAGTCATCACTCGATGCGAGCACAGAAGGGACATCTTACTCGACAACAAAGACATATCAAACAATTATTCAACAAGTGTTCGATTTCATCAAGTTCAAAACTCGTCCGTCCACGGGACATATTGCGTGTTCAACACGACATTAAAATACATGTCCCACTCGTTAAAGTTGAGAAGTAACTCGAACATAGGTGCGGCATATTCAGCTATTCTGTACGGTGCAGGGACAAAGGAAGCTTATGCGTATCCAGTGGCAGCCGATTTGCAGGAGATTGTGTGTGGTGTAGACGGTGGACATATCAGTCTATGCGAGTTCTACGTTCCTCCAGATTACACGACGCCCTCTACGAACGGGACGGTGACCGAACATTCTGGAGATCCACCTAAAGAAAAGAAAGGTATTTGTTCACACTGTACATGTCTATTTGGTGATATTCGGTATTATAAAAAAAATCGCCATCAACCGTCTAATTGGCCCCATTTAAAATACAATCTGTTATTTACTTCAACTGTTTATATTAATCCGATCTTTGTTTAGATCATCGATTTTTTTTTTTTACTGCTCCGAAGCTCCCACTTTTCTTAAACAAAAGGTAATAAGCCGTTTGTAAACAAGACATGAAACGTAAACCAGTTGTATTCCGAAATATTTGACCCATTTATCTCCCCGAGTAAAATACATGGAATATCATCTGGGGAATTCAAATATCTTCGTATCTAAGATAGGACAAAATAATCATTGACGGATGCCAGGCGAAGGGGACAGTGGAGCTCATCCTATGTTGTGGAACCACTTTTATTACTGTAGCATTTTAAAATCCAAAAATTTTCGGCGGCGCCCCCCCCCTTTTGAAAATCCTCGAATCCTCCACCTGGAATATTTCATCCACGATATAATTGAGTTTATCTCTGCTTAGTGACATGGCAATCGATCGATTATTAAAGGAGAAATGAAAACCCTAGATTCAGTTGAATTGTTATGAAACAACAAAATCAACAGAAACAGTATTAAAGAAAGTTGAGCAAAATTGAATAAATAAACAAGAAAGTTTATTATGCATTTGAATGTTGTGATCACTAACGCTAAGGACATCCCTCACACTGGGGCAACAGACCGCAAGATGTGTGATGTCCACATCATGAAAAACTCTCATTATGACATACAAAAAAATCAAAAGAATACTTTCCTTATTCTAATGGTAGTACAGACTCTCACCCATAGATTATATTTTGTGAAACCTGTATCACATGCCCTCTCCATGAAAAGAATCTCAGAATCTTGTTAACAGAATTAAAAAAAAGAGAGGGAGAGAATATGGTACAAGAAGTTAATGGGGAATGTTGTTTCATCGTATGAACATCCACACATCTTTGGGACACCGTTGCCGAATGTGGGATCCCATAGCTGTAGTGTGCACAACATTCAACACTGCTCATAACTTTCTTATTTTCCATTCATTTTTCCTCAAATTTTACATTGATACAGGCTTATTTGATTTAATTTCTGAACTTCCCCTTTAATGGCATGACCCTTTGAAACTATTCTCTCTCTCTCTCTCTCTTCATCTTTCTCTCTTTTTACTCTCTTCTTTTCTCTCATCTCTCTCCATGTCTCTCTCATCTTTCTCTCTCATCTCTCTCATCTCTCTCTCTCTCTCTCTCGTCTCTCTCTCAATCTCTCTCATCTTCTCTTCTCTCTCTCTCTCATCTCTTTTTTTCTCTCTCCCTGTCTCTCTTTCATCTCTCTCTCTCTCTGCCTTCTTTCTTCTCTCTCTCTTCCTTCTCTCTCCTCTCTCTCTCTCTCTCTCTCCCAGGTCAAGATCATACCATTGCTATCGTGATTGTCCTGGTCATCCTCTCATCTCTCAGCAATTAATTATCATCGTCGTCGTGGTCTTGGGTAGTTGCGGCAAGGACAGTAAGAAAAACATATAGATATTAATCCCTGTACATAAAAGGAAATGCGATCAATATTACGATCAGGTTGTAATGCCGGCGGTCAAAACTCGTCGATAGGCTACGGGGCACGTGCCATCGACGTAGCCTGCGTTGCATGTGCAATGCACGCACAGGTCCTCATAAATTCAACTTCTGGCAAGATTCCTGCAATTCTATCAAGTAAGGGTATTGTAAAAACTTTCTGCACGATCGTACATGCATGTACCTGCGAGGTATCACGCTGCACGAATTTTCTACGAAATCCATCGTAGGGAGTTGCACGTCGAAGGTACGGCGAGTTGTGACCGCCGCATAACTCTTAATACATGTATACTCATACACTTCTGATTGACATTAATCGTAAGATTGATTGTATCTTTTATGTTACAGGGCTATCATTAGAATCATGAAAATTTCACTTCAAATAGATTTTTCGTTATTTCCTTATCATCATATTTACAGTATGATTTATCGTGTATTTTTAAAGATGATATTGCAAATAAAAGGAAAACAATGTTAATGAAACTAAAGGATAACATAAACGTCAAATCTGTAATTGAAAATCAAGTACCCAGATCTTGGCATTTAGGACAATAGAAAATTATGTTATGTCTGTTTTTATATTCATTTAGAAGAAGACTATGATTTTAACCTGATTGTCTTGCACCTCAAATCTACATTTATTATTTAAATGTTTGAAAATTATGTATATGATTGGATAATTACATGATAACCATCTTTCTGCATCAACAATTAAGATTTCTGTCTCTACCCCTCCCCTTCTCATCCTACCCCCTACTTCCTCCCCTTTCTTTCTTTCTCTCTCTCTCTCTCTCTCTCTCTCTCTCTCTTTCTTCTACCCTTTCTTTCTCTTTGTTTATATCTTGATCTATTCTGCTTTCTTTTACCTGCAGGGGTCCTCGCGTGGCATGGCGAAGGTTACACAACACGAGTGAAATACATTACGATATTCCATCTGATGACGACAATATAGAGGTTGATGTATGAAAGCCGTCTACTCGAGTGCGGACAAGACAAGGAAGGGTTGGGGAAGCAAATATGCGATTTCGGCATCCATTTTGCGTCAGACGTGGATAATGTTTGAACTGTCCATTCCGGTAACGATCATATCTGTGGAAGTTTATCTTCCGAAGTTGCAGAAACGCTACTCAAGAAGATTCAGGAAGGATAAAAAACAGTGACCGGGACATTTCAAGAATATGCGGACATTTTGCCGAATAGACGGGAAATAAATTTGCATTCCGCGTCTTGTCCTTGCCCTAGTAGACGGAGGTACGTTTAATTTTCGCCGATGTTTCGACAAGAAACAACTTTGCCTTACTTCCCAGCAGGATGACGTCTTTTTCGGTTTAAAAGGGCGCTAAATCCTATAACACATAGCAGCCTATTACTGTCCGTCTAGCTCTCCGACTATGCACTGAACAGACAAATTATATTGACGCATAGAATAACGATAATTATAGCTTATTGAATATACACAAAGTTTTGCCATGCTCGATCATGGATCTACATTAGGCAATGCACGTTCAGTGGAGAGTGCAAATTCTTTGTATTTTTTTTTTATAAGTCTACTAAATTCAGACTCTAAACAGACAGCATAAAAAACTAAATAATGAATCTACTCTTGACAACTTTTAACTGGTGCTAATAGACACTTTGAAATCAAATCGTAGAGGGAATACCCATTAATCTCTTATTTACCCCCCCCCCCCTCGACAATGCTCATACCACCTCTCCATTTCCCGATTTCAAAATTTTATAACAAAGCGGTAATTTTATGTAGATATTTTTACTGTAACGGATGAGCCTGAATGACGGAGCAGGAAAGATGGTGTGCATATCTGTGCATCAATGAAAAAAAACAACTGAACTTCCCTTTAAGCCTAAGCCAATATTCCTCGTCTGTCCCCCTCCCCCCCCCCCTATCTCGCTATACTTGTGTGTGTGTATGACAATCCTGTGTCATACAGGTGCAACCGATGTATCATACAGGTGCTACGCTCAGTGCGTTGCAGGTGAGGATTTGAGGATCATGTCAAGGCATTGTATTGCTGAAAGCTGATCGCGAAAAATTTCTGTGTACCTCCCCCCCCCCCCACTAGCGACATCATGATCCACCACCGGCTTAGTCAATACTCATCCAGCCATCTCGCTATCTCCAGTAGATGATGAATTGGTGTATGCGTCCGACAGTCAATGTATTATACAGGTGCTACGCTCAATGCTGTTCAGGTGACGCTTTGAGGATTTATGTAAATGCATCGTATTACTGCAAGCTGATCGCCGGTTACGATTTGACAAATGATCAACAAGTGGAATTGAGTATTGGCCTGACATACACAATCATGAAAGAGGTGTACCGGTGCCCCCAAATTAGATTTTCAGGGGGGCGTTTCATCAAAGGACTTGTCGGACGTTTTATCCGACAAACTGTTACTAGCTACTGAAATGCTTGCATCTGATTGGCTGAGAGCAAATTTGTCGGATAAAACGTCCGCCAAGTCTTTTGATGAAATGCCCCCCAGATTTGTGAACATTCGGCTATTACAACGTCATGTGAATAAGAAAATGCATTAGAAAAATGTTTGCAAAACAGTGGCGAAACCTGTAGGGGCATAGAGGCCGCGCAACCCCTCTATAATTTGGAAACCACTTATTGACTGCAAGGATGTCAAAAGATGATAATATTGGCGGCTCATGCCCTTATCGGATAATGTCACACTGACGTATTATTTACGTATGGGACCATCCTGTAACGTCACCATCCGAAATACGTGACTGGGATTCGAACCTCGGTCCGATCCGCATCAATTTGTAGGCTGATTTTCTTTTTCCAAAATGTAAACAATTCAAATGATTTTAGATATATTCTCTGAAAGGCCCACAAACTAATAACGATGGGATCGAGGTTCAAATCCCAGTCACGACTTTCGGATGATGATGTCAAATGTTGGTCCCAGACGTAAATAATACGTGTTTGTGACCAGATTGTGACATTATGCGTCGTGTGACATACTAGTCGTAACACCCCCGCTATGCACTGCAAAAGCATCGACTTGTTTTTATCACATTAAATTGTGCATACAACAATCTTGTGGATGCGAAGGCGTGTATTAAGTTTACCGGTAGCTGGAAGGGCGTTAACACCGTATAACATGACTGCCTATAGTGTATTTCTGCCTCCAACTGGGGACTATATTCTCATAGGATATCATGAGATAATCTATTGCCACTAGGGTTTCCTTGTTATGGAGGATACGACGGGTAATTTAAGTCAAAATAAGATTGATGCCCCGGATATCATAAGCCTTTACAGAGTGTCCAAGAAAAAGCGGGACCCGAATAGAAAGTCATTTTCTCCGTGAAAGCAAGTAATAAAAGTTTACCTGGATGTGAAAGAGATGTTTGAAAATTAAATAGTTAAAATCATATTGTACAGAATGAGAAGGCAGGATTTGGACGGATTCAACAACGTAGACTCAGGGTGGTATCTCACTTCGCGGAGACGTCTCCGCGACGGATAAAAAGTATTAGAGACGTCTCCGACACTTAGGAGACGTCTCGGATATGTTTCCGCGACAATTTTTATTAACTGTCTCAAAGCACTTTCAAAGAACAGTCTCTAAAGTAGTTACAGTAGCGACTCATGAAACGTTTCGGAGACGTCTCCGCGACGTCTCCGAAATCCGACTCAAAGTTGTTTCAAATCCGTCTCAAAGTTGTTTCAAAGTAGTTTCCCGGAAGTGAGATACCACCCTCAAACCGAAATGGTTCATTAAAGTTCTTGGGTTCTTTGTAAGGTTTATTTCATCAATCTCTCAATTATAGTGAATGCAAAGAGTCGTTTCCTTGCAGCAAGATCCTATGTGATTCCCATTGCTTTGATATGCGCAACTTGATATTGGTATTTATATTTCAAAATATTCTTGTTCATCTATGCGTGGCCTTTTATATTTATTAGGTCTCCAAAAGAAAGAAGAAAAGATGAACTTTAATATCATTATGACGCACTTGATCCTTAATAAATTGCCTGCTTTCAACTGATAAAAATGACCAACTACTCGGGTGCCGCTTTTTTCTGGGACGCACTGTATAATTAGTCTATTGTCGCAAACGGGATGAGCTAGAAAAACTAGGAAAGGTCATTCAGGCGATGTTGGGAGTATATGGAATAACAAGTCAAAAGGAAAAGAAAATCATTGTTCTATGTGAGATTCATATTCTTCTCAATAAAACAAAGTAAATTGAAACAGAAAATTACTTGTGAAAGCGAGAATCGAGACTTGAAAAGAATCTATGTAAAGAGGGTTGATTTGGTAAAAATAATTTGTGACCCCCCCCCCCCCCCACCCCCGAAAACAAAAACAAAACAAAGCAACAAATTCGTTCTAGCACTCATTTGTTATTTATGACTCTGTTGTTGATTATTATTATTTTTTTTTATTTTTTTTTATTTTTTTTTTTTGCTTTGTTTGATTGCCTTTTAATTTATTATTTGTTTTTTAATCGTGGTTTACTATAATGGTCTACTATACAGTGCGTATCAATAAAAGCGGGACAGTTTTGAAAAGTCTGTCTAAATTTTGTTTCAAATCATGATGTCTATATTTTTATGTTAATAGATGCTCTGAAGTCTTATCTTTCAAATGTAATTTTAAAAAATAAGTTTCGTTCATGCTTGAGTACACACAGAACATTTTTATCGGGGGCTCAAAAAAAGGCTTGCGCACAAAATGGAAAAACGAGAAATATGATCATCAGACTTTTTTCTAGTCAGCAGTCTTCTTCTAAACTTTTCCTTTTCCTTGCCAATATTTTCGAATTATGATTTGAAATTCATTTGCAAAGCTTTTTATTGACTGTAATTGATTTTGTTTTTGTTTTCTTTGTCATTTACTATGTAATCTTTTTGCAATAAATTTTCCTTCAAACTTAAATGCCTTTTTTTGTCAACCCAAGAAAGGGGATGTCGATGCTTGTTTAATTGATTGATTGATTGATTGATTGTTTGATTGATTGATTGATTGATTGCTTTGTTTGTTTTGTTCATGCTTGAACGAACACGGAAAGTTTTTGTCTAAGGTTTAAAAAAAGGGGGTATTATTTATTTTAAATCGGGTACTACATTCGGATTGATTGTTACTTTACACTGATAAATGATTATGTTAGTCTAATGAGGTGATTTTCCTATGATTCTTCCAACGATTTAATCAATCATTTTCATTTGAACAATCAATAAAAAAAGTAATCGATCAATCAATCAATAATTTAAAGAAACAATGAAGTAATCAAACGATCAATCATTCGAAATGGTCAATCTATCAATCCTTCATCCAATCAATCAATCGATCAATTAATAAATCAATCCATCAATCAATCAAATAAACAAACGAACAAACGAAGCAGTCAATCAATCAAATAATCTTCCAACCAACCAAATCCCCTTTCTTGGGTTAATAACATTTCTTATTTATTTTTCTTAGTTTGAGGGAATATTCAGTGCTAAAAGATAACATGTTAACGTGAAAAAACAACAACAAAACAAAACAAAAAGCAATTCAAGTAAATAAATAGCTTTGTAAATGTATTTTGAAAGCATATTTCGAAAACTAATGGCAAAGATAATGAAAAGGTTAAAAGTAAGTCTGCTGGTAAGCAAGAAGTCTGATGATCGTATTTCTAATTTTTTCTATTTTGTGCGCAAGCCTTTTTTTGAGCCCCCGACAAAAACGTTCTGTGTGCGCTCTAGCTTGAATGAAACTTATAGTTTCAAATTGCATTTGAAAGATAAGACTTCAGAGCATCTATTAACATCAAAATATAGACATCATAATTTGAAATTAAATTTTGGCAGACTTTTCAAATCTGTCCCGTTTTCATTGATACACCCTGTAGTAACATGACAAGTGATAATGCAACCGTAGAGTTTGCCGCAGAGAGAATGCTATTCAATTTATATTTGACTCCTCCTGCACTTCCACATTTGACAGAACAAATAGGAGAGAATAAAACTTATTGCTTTCTCCAAGTTTTTCCACGATATTGTCATTTATTTTCTGAATGATCATTATGGAATTTTTAAGTCCACAACTGATTCCTGATAAAATCATCTTGCTTGAACATAGTATTCTAAATACATATAGGAATATTGTATTGTCAATACATGGTATATCATATACGAAATACTTGTACTGCTTGCAACATCATTTTGTATTTTTTTAATGGTACGTGAACTCTAATTATCATAAATTTTATGCCATGAAACTGCATCTAATTCTATGGCTCCTACATGTATGGCAAAAGTTTTCGCCCCAAAAAAAATGCTTTAATGAAACGTGGAGTGTGCATGCTTATAAAGTGGAAGGATACGCGATCGATTTGGTATGAAAAGGGTATCTATGAGTAGGAAAAGAATATAAACTTTTCATACTTTTGACGTCCTCTTTATCTTTTACATCTTATTCACACAATTCAAAATGATGTCATGCTTTTTCGCTTTCGTTCTTTTGTAATCAAAGTAAAAGAAATTATGAAAGCAAATCATTTTCTGTTTTCAACATAGCATGTCTATTTTTTTTAATGAAACACAGATAAATTACGTCATTCTTTAAAAAAAAAAAAAAAAATAAAGGCAAGAATTTTACAAAACAAAATTATTCCTAATACCGGTATGTATCCTAAGATATTTTCAAAATATGAGCTACCGCATAAAAACCACCAATAAGTCAAAAATAGAACAAAATAGACCAAACGCCACGAGAAACAGGTTTTCAGAAGATACAAATGTCGATATCATTATCTTTTTCTAACATGGTACAATGTATTTCACCTGGTTATACTTCAGTAAACTATAAATGTTTGACATCAATGGAAAGCTTGGAATCTCTAGTTTCAGAAAATACATAAAGAGCAGAACAAGTGAATTCTTGCGACCTTTTGGATGTTTTGAGTTGCCAGCTCGCAAATGATAAGTTATTGAACATAATATATTTCTTGTTGTTATGTAAGATGCACTCTGGAAAAATCTGTGATATTTCCAGAGGTTTAACCTATAACTCTCATGTATTCAAACATATGAATAAAGTATTAATAATACTTTAATCATATATGTTTGAATACATGAGAGTCATACCATGTTTATATTGTTTTAATATATACGTACGATCTTTATGTGTTTACAAATTACATTTATCTATAATTATTATGTTGGGGAATGTACTTATTCAACATAAATTTGTGTCTTCATCTGCAAAACTGCAAAAAAAGACACTTTCCTAATGCATCTCTACCACTTTATTCTATGAAATGTACCTTATGTCAATTAAATTTATGTGTGTGATTTATATTATAATGTAGCTAAGGCTTTACATAATGTATCTATTGATAAATAAAAGATGTGTGAATTACATGGGTAAATTGCCTACTTAGTATTTTGTCATAATGCATTCTATATTATATAGCAGGATTGGATACAAGGCATAGGTTTTAAAGAAAGTGATGAGAAGAAAGAGAATTAAAATTACAATATCAACACAAACTTATATAAAACTTCAATTTCAACTATTTTGTAAAAACGTTTCAGATGAACGATAAGAGCTTTTTTTATTAAATCCAATTCCAAAGGCTTTTCATTTTCAAATCATATTTTTAATGAATAAATAATCAAATAAGTACTGTAACTGAAGGTTACTAAAAAAAAAAAATAAAAAAAAAACGTTGTGCATTGAAAGCCATTTCTGTTTTTAATTTCAGCCTTTCTTATTTATTAAGAGCGAAAGAATATCAATATTCTACTCTGAACACTTCAAATTAGTTACATGAGTTTGTAGGTTCATGAACGACTAAAACAATATGACACATACAAATATTTCCTGACCAAAATAGTATGCGATGAAGAAGGCATATAAATAAATGTGCCATAGTTATACCAATTTTTTTTTCTCAACTATGGCACAAGTATTTCTCTATAAATTCATATTATCTTTTGGGGATAATATCATTGCAAAGATTAACAGAAAACTTCCCGGTTCTAATAACAACCATAATCAGAAGGCATATCCAGTGGCACGCGGAATCCCCCCTCTTGTTTCAGCATCACATATTGAACATACATGTTAATGTAACAACATGTAAGAAAGTTGTCCGAGCCCTTCTTCTTCCAAATTTACCCAAAAATGCAGCTCTATTTCCAAATCCTGGTTACACTACTGATCAATGAAAAACACCCCTTAACCCATTGGGGACCGAGCCTGAATATATTCCGGCTGAGGTCCACGGGAAATGTGTGTTATAGCCAAATCAGCTCGTCTCCAACAGGTTAAAATGAACTCAAGCAATTGTTCTTCATCTCTAGATGAGAGCTGACACAACGACCTGTCTAATTTACATCAAGTGAGGGCACTCTTTCAAATTTAAAAACCACAAAATAAAGGAATACTTCTAGGTCTACTTCTCTGATTTGATTGGCAGTTTTGGTTAATGGGGAAGTACTTCCAACAACATACGTACAGACTCTGGGTAATAAGTTGCTACACAAAATAAATTTTTTTGTAGAGAAAAAAAAATAGATTTTATAGGTTTTCCCGGCCAATTTCATACATTTATCGTCCGCTTTCATTTAATGTGTATTCAAATTCGTGTGTTTGATGCGACAGACTGACTTTAGTCAAACAATTTCGTGTTCATGCTCTCAGATTCGTTTTTAGGCACACAAAGTAATGGTTGCAAAGTTCAAATTCGAATATGGGCATTTAATTTCATTATTTGTGCATTCAAATTAGCGAACATTTGAGTATACGGATAGTTATTACCGAATGTATATGCTTATTATGTGAAGTGGAATGCGCAAATACGAAATCGATCACAACAATCGTTAATTTTGATGATTGAATACGACTTTTACAGGCAACATTTCGATGCAGCAGCGTTTTTTCCGAAAATGAATGCCTCTAATATGCAATTGATTGACAAAACAATGAAATTGGCCGGGAAAACCTATAGTATAATGTGTAGAATAGAAATAGGAAACTTCTCCCTGCATCACATTACAAAGCATGGTCGTGTTACCAATTGGAGGACCTCCATTTTGTATGTGATCTCAAATTCTAAAAATGCCCTCTTATTTATTGCCAGATTTTTCTGAAACCTTTACCAATATGTTTCTTTGCTTTGTCTCCATTTATTGAAGCTAAACTACTCTGAAGGGATAATTTCCCTATAATGTCAGTGGCTCATTAGCATAGCATTGCAGTTTAACTGCCATCAATGATATTGCATGCCTTTACAACATAGACTGATGACAAGCATATTTATAAGTAATCTCTCCTTGTTTCCTTTACTTATTATGGTGTAACTGTTCTTTAGTTTACCTAATGCAGTTGTCACAAAACGGCGTACATGCAATGTGCAATTCGATCTCCACTACTCCACTATTTTTTTTTTTAAACGTGCACGCAGCAGGTATGACACATGAGGATTTTACAATACCTTTCCTACAGGAATGTGGGAATCAGAGAAATCGGCCTCTGAGACGGCTACATACAACTTGCATGCAATGCAAGCTACGTTGCATGCACTTGTCCTATAACCTAAGCATGTTGTGACCACCACGTAATAGCCTAACTTGGTGCTCTCCTTTTTACTTTGATTTTCTTGTATCCACTCTTGTCCATCAATCAGCCTTGAACCTTGTCTTCTCTTTCTAGTTCCTGTTCCACCAAGCTTCTTTCACTAGACAGTAACTCTGCCTCGGTAAAATCTCTAAGGACCATAAAAATCTGTTTAACTTTAATAGGAGAAAATTTGATTTATGAGAGGTAATTAACACATGTTTTGTATAAGCTGGACTGAAAAATTGCTTCGACTTAGACTTAGGTGATTATTCGACTTATAGAAGGTCTTAAGCAGAGTTGACTGGATTAAAGTTTCCCTCAGGTGATGGCCATGTAGTGTTTTGACGTGGTACTGATAACCTCACTATTCGATTCCAGCCATGCGAGGGCCTCCTTCACAGCATCAGGTCCGATGTTTTCATAGCCAGGGCTATTACGCAGCCTGTCGTTCACGTGCATGTAGTGACATCCACCGTCATCTGTTATCAATAAAACAAATTAAAGTACACAAAAATAACTAAATCTTAGTCATTGTAAACTGAATTTGAACAACAAAGGAAACTGACCAGAAATATATAATATGAAAAATTTAGCAAAGAAAATTCATATTTTCAAATTATATATTTCTGGTCAGTTTCCTTCGTTGTTCAAATTTATAATAATAAAAGTGGCATCGATTCCCCATCATGCCTTGCATATATATGTATCCCCAAGTTGATTTCTATCCTTCGGGTTTATGACAGGTTTCAACTATTATGACCACTGGAGAATTTAAAAAGTTAATGGGTTTCAGGGACAAATATCAACATGGGTTTGCCATAGCTCAGTCGGTAGAGCACCTGTCTAGTAATAAGATGGTCTTAGGTTCAAATCCTGATGGAACCCCATTTTCTTGATCATTTTTTCATATTACATGTAAACTGATCAGAAATAGAAACATCAATTTAAAACAGACTTTAAGACAAATGAAAATGCAGATGCCTGAAGCAATGGCAAATTCTAGAAAGTAAACAAAACTTGTTCTGAACATTTGTTCAGAGTTTTGAAAAAATTAATTTTGATATTTATGCTACATGGCACTATTTTTGTGAGAATATGTGATGCGTCAAATGAGAGACTAGTCGCGATTTTTGAAATCCATTTTATTTGATATTATTGATCCCTGATTCATTGCTTTGAATTTGATATATAACCCGACTGTAAAGAGTAAATAGAAGTGGAGATATTAGCCTCTGAACGCGAGGAGAATTGTGCTCTTGGAAATCAAAATCAAGAGAAAAACGTCTGCGAAGTTTGACTTCCGTTTGACTCCGCGCCAGAAAAATAAGAACATTTTGTCACCGTTGTACTCACCGAAATGCCCTAGCAACCACTTGTTACAAAGGTGAAACGATTGACCAATGAGGAGGCTGCATTCAGGTATACAGAGAACAATACTCGTTCGTCACGCATGATCGAGGCAAGCGCAGCAAGCGGAAATAACGGCGATGTTGTCTAAATATAACATTCAATCTTCTCAAAAAAAAAGAAGCTGAATTCGGTTAGTTGTTTTATATCTTCGTCAAATAAATAAAAACGTCATGCTCTTTCTAATTGTTTAAGAAAAAGTCCGCTCTTTTAAGAAAAGTGTTTACCAATCCTGGCGCTAAATTAGTTAGAAACAAAACCATTTTAAAACCTTTTGGGGGGTTTTATTCCGATGTTTGCGTGCGTTCTTTGAATGTCGAACGCGTATACTTTTACTCATAATAAAGCGAGTCATTTTGATCTGAACGTCTGTTTGGATAAATTATTGATACAGTAAATAATGGTCTATAGACTAAATTATTCTTGTACAGGGGCTTATGCATTTTGTTTATATTCTTTGAATAAGTATAATGATAGAGATAAGCCTCCAAAAATGTTTTAATAAATATTTGCGCCTCACGAATGTATTTAGAATTTCTCTGATCACGTTTTATGAGTGGCTAGGTTAGCTTAAGACAATGAAATAAAAACGTAAATGATTTGCTCGATCTCGTCTTTTATTGATCAAACTTGTTACCAGTAATAAGAAGATATTAATAATTTTTAGAAATGAATTATTTTAAGAGTAATTCGTATTTTGGTTCGTCGTGTTTAGTAAAACGCTACTTTTTTAAACACGTTACTTTGTAAAATAAACTGCAGAAGACTTTAACCTAAATACTTGTATCAGAAAGTATTATCACCCTCTTTGTATGCTCTATGTTTCCCTGATGGAACCAAATTGTGTTTATAGGGAGGTTTTAATTTCCCATCAGGACAACAGAATATCGCGGTCCCTAAAATAAAATGCTGAAATTAACATTCATTTGGATCCAGATAGCTAAGTCAAGCAATTAAGTAGCTTTTCCCCACATAACCCCCCCCCCCTCTCCCCCACCCGATTGTTAGATTTGACATTCGTTTGCGTGCTCCGCTATCCCGGATGAAACAGCTTTAATTCACAGCAGGTTGTGGCATCGCACGCAAAATTTCTGAGTGCAGCTAAAGAGAGTTTAGTTCGCTATTTCGCTCACAAAAACGAAACAAAAAGCCAGTTGAAATCACACATCACACACGACTGTGAACGTCCAATAAACAAAGCCATGGCGTTGCTAAGGCGGAGCTAAACGGAGAGGGGAATGAGCGTGGACGTTCGCTTGTATGTCCGGAAAAAATTATGACCGAAAGAAAAAACACTTCGCCGAAAAATACTGCTTTTTTACCACTTCCCGTTATCATTTTCACTCATTTTTTTAACAGAGCAAAGATGAAGCATGGTAGAACCAGAAAATCAAAAAAAAAAAATTCTCAAAATTTTGTGAGTTTTTTTATTAGTTTGTCGATTTACTCGGATCTTTGATCTGCGACTTCTCTCTCATTTCGACAAGACGTATCACATATTATGTAAATGCACAATGGTCATTGAATCCAACAACCATGTTATAATAATATAATAATAATAATAATAATAATATTGTTTTATTTACCCAGGGTAGCCACTTCAGTTCTGACAACTGTTCTCCCAGGGGCCCTGCATGATGTTATTATTACCCCAAAGCTCCTTGTTAAAAGGCAACTTAAAGGTACCATTTTTGTAAGTCTTTGGTATGACTCGGCCGGGTTTCGAACTCACGACCTCCCGTTCATGAAAACAAGGTGGGCTACCTTTTTACGGGCACTCTAACCGATTGAGCTATCATGTCCGGTTGTTATTAATTAAAGTGCTACATATGTGCTATGCAGAGGTGACCGGAGCTTTAAAAGAGCCATCATACTCTGTTACTTTTGCATTTTGGCCTATTACTTGCAACAGAAAACGGTAGGCCCACATTTGGGTTTCCTTTTCTTTACTCACCAAGTATATTTGATGCATTATTATGAAAGGAACCTGTGATTGCAAAGTAGTATTAAACTTAATAGACTCACATTTTGGGTGCTGACAATCTTCTCTCAAGATCTCTAGAATACAGTCATTCAGTCTCATGTTCCCAGGCACAGCCTATGCAAACAGAATATTTTACAGAATAGTCATGGTAACACAGAAAATCAACACAACCTACTGTTTTTCAAGGTAACTTCAAAAAAACATTTTCACAAAGAGTTTTATCCAAAAAAAAACAGAGCTAAATACTATCACAACTTCCTTCACTAAATCTGTATGAACAACTAGTTCAACAAATCAAAATGATTTTCAAAAGTTTAACCTACCCCGAAGTTAAAGTCGTTAAAGTCCTGCAATTTGACTTTGAACCTTGACATCTTTTTGATTTTTTTTTAAATTTTTATTTGTAAGATCCATACTTTGTGAAATATCATTTATTCCAATTTCAAATGGCACCATGCATTTGTAATTGTAGTGCTTGAATGAACTAAATATAGCGCAAAGTGAAAAGTTCCAAAGTGCATTGTTAGTCACTCAGAATGACTTCTATAGACACTATAGATGCTTTAACAAAAACATTCATTCTTATTACATTTAGCCATTCAATTTTCCATCCAGGCATGCCATTGCCATTACAAATACATTTGTAGGTAACCTGTGTACGGCTATTAAGACTTCAAACTTCAAAATAAATGCATTTATTTGTAATCAGGCCCGTAGCTAGGGGGTTCGGGGGGTAAATGAACCCCCCCCCCCCCCCCCCCCCCCCGGCTGGTGAGGAGGGGTCCACTTGACACAAAAAGTAAAGAACAAAAAGAAGGGAATATCATGTAAAGAGCGACCTTAGCCTACCCCTATAGCTAAGATATGGTACTCTTCTTGATGGCCGAAGGCAGAAAAATTTTGAACATCCCCCCTCCCTGCTTATCGCGGCCAGCGTGAAGTGAAAACATTTTGATGTACATTTTTGCTCGCCCAGCGTGACATGAACAAATTTAGATGTACCTTCTTGTCCACTTTTGCAGATTTCGAACCCTCCCGTAAAAATCCTAGTTACGGGCCTGGTAATGCTTGATATTTGGTATGAATCAGAGAAGAATCTGTTTGCTAGATATTCTTCTTCTTTTTTTTAAAACAACTACTCAATATTATAGTCAATATTCAACTAGGCCTACTCAATATTGCTCGAAGATGAATTGCAGAATTTTTTAAGAGGGGTTTTGAGGGGTCTTGAGAGATATGGTTTAAATTGGGTAATATTTCCTTGTTTTGTCTTTCTTGAAACACTTTATGTGTATGTCAAACAACTTTTTACATTTCTGAATATAAACCTTAGTTTTATTTCTTACTTATCAACTAAAATATATGCACAATTATGTACATGACTAGCAATAGCAATCTTTTAATCTGGTAAAATGTGAAGTCAAAAACAGATCAATATACATTTTGAATGGAGAATGGTTTATGAAAATGAAAGAATATGTTCATGATATAGGCTGAGCCCTAAAATATACCCCTTTTTCCGAGAGCATACGTGTATGGTTGACCACCAGAGTGGTGGGGGGGGGGGGGGAGGCCACGTCCCAAGCACCTTGTTATAACGGGAGTGGACTATAATATTATTACCTGATAAAGTCCATGTTCAGTACTGCTCATGAAAACCTTTCCATCTTGCTCCAACTTCTCAGCGACCGTCTTGAAGACTTTCTTGATTTGCTTGCCTAGATGATGCTTTCCACCTGATTCCTGCAATATCAAGATTGCTTTTATAATTAATAGTCAAATGAACTTGACTACAAGAATTCAAACGAGATTTAAAGTCCCGGACAGGACCGAGAAATGAAATAGCCAAAAATGAAAGCTAATTTGCTACATAATACAACAATACCTAATTTAGGCGTTTTATTGTACATCTAGAAAGTAGTTAATTACAAAGATGATCGAACCGCAACCAGACCACCCCTCCCAAATACTCCAAAAATTACCCCTAATTTAATGGCGCCGTTGATGTCAAAGAATATTAATGGAATGTTACAGCAGTCCTGCGGCCAGGCATGATTGGGTGTTGCCTTTAGAAAACACGTTTGCTATTGCTATGTCAGGAAAATAGACCGCCTGTGTGCTAGAATTCTATTGTTATGATATGAAAGGGCAAATTCAATGCTTGCAATGTTGTAGCATTCCGTTAACATCCTTCGATACATCCCCTCGATAATTACATTCAGACAACTACCTGCACTAAAACTCTACCCCCAACTCGAAACATAACCCTAACCTTATTTCTAGGGGGTGATTGTCCAGGGGGTAGTTGTCCTGATACGATTAGTTTATGAAATTTACAGCAGAGAGCAATTGTCACCAGAGCAAATGTCGTAGTGATTGTCCATTGTTCCACTAGGAAAGACTTTGTGTTACAGAACTTATCAAACCCACCAGTTTTCCTTAACAGCATTTCCTTTACCAACAGGAGATGTAACACCAATGCCTACCATTTCAGCTACTTCCCTAGAACCATTGAATATGTTACCTACTGAGCGGTGTTTAACCAAGTTGTTTATAGGTTACAACTTTACCAACGACTGGTGATCAGTTCTTGTGCTAAAAGATTGACAATATGATCAGTATAACACCCAAGAATATGTTCTAGTCGTTCATAAAGTCATTCATAAGTTTGCCAACGACTTGGTGAAACACTACCCTGGGGGGCATTTCATCAAAGGACTTGTCGGACGTTTTATCCGACAAACTGTTATAAGCTACTGAAATGCTTGCATCTGATTGGCTGAGAACAAATTTGTCGGATAAAATGTCCGACAAGTCCTTTGATGAAATGCCCCCCTGATGTCACTGAATTGAAGTTAACTGATACCTTCAAAACCAAACTCTTGGTCATAATCGAAAAATGAAATATTGAAATTTTACACCCATGCAGCTCCAAGGTAATGGGTCTTCATTCAAAAGTTTACTAGGTCCAAAACTATACTTTTCATGAGTGATATATGAATTCATAGATTAGGTACCAAAAGACTCTATGATAGAAAGTCTCTAAATGCCCATTTAGGGCTAGACGAAATATGAGTGATGCTGTTGCTATGACAATGACCTCACCTGTTGGTATTCACGGCAAGGTGATGATGCAATCTCCATAAGGTCTTCCACTGTTTCAAGTTCATGAAGATAGAAGTTCTGAATAGTCTTATCCTCCAGGAGTTTCAACAATTTGACACGCACTTCACCAATCAGCTGAGCCTGTTGTTCAATTAAATAGAAATAGATTATGTGAAGAAACAAATCCAAAGAAACATCAAAAAACTATTCATCATCTCAAGGAACTTTGATTTAAATTCAGGTATTTTCTCAATGTAATGTTCAGTGATGACTTCACCATATCCCTCTCTCTCTCTCTCTCACTCTCTATCTCTCTCTCTCTCTCTCTCGATCTATACACAACAAAAAAAGTAAGTCCCCCCCTAATCAAAATGATGTAACTTTTGAACAAGCTTGTTTTGAGTACAATAATTTGGAGGGAAGTTTTATCTACTTATTGAGTACCTTCTGTGAAAAAATGACATTGATCACTAGAGACATGCATGAGTGATCAATGTTTAAACCAAAAATGGACATTTTCAAAAGTCACAAGGGTCATTTTGGAGGCTGTAAAAATAACAATTTTGTGAATTTTTCATTTTACCTTGTGTTTAATTGTTTTGGTGGATTTGTCATCCAATATTTGATCATCCAACACCAATCTCGATACATTTCACTATTTTTCATGGATGAGTGAGCACAATTTTAAGAATTATTTTCAGGCCTCCAAAAATGGTAAAATCCAACAATTTTATTTAAAGAATTGACATCAAATGTTATTATCAACATTATCGACACATTTTGTGAGAAAATGAGCACTATTCGTTGTGTCATGGACGAGTGAGCACACTTTAAAGGTGACTTTTGTGACTTTTGTATTGACAATTTTGCATTTAACGTGTGTTTATTCATGCGTGACTCAAAGGTTTTATCTCATTTTCGCACATAAGTTAGTCGATAAGTGTATAAACATAACCGCCACACGATATTACTCAACACCTTTTTGTTAAAAAGTTCCAGCATGTTGATTTTGGGGCTTGTTTTTGCTTCGAGATTGTACACAATGTCAATGGAGAGGAAATAAAAAATTTAACAAAATTGAAATTCGGCTTAATTTCATTGATGATTTTTGGTAATTCTGCTGGGAGTTTTTTCACGAAACTTGGCACACAACTTCAAGGTGGTGCTAACTAACAGGAACAAACGCTAAATTGAGAATCTGATAAGGCACGGGGTGGGGCCAAAGCTCTGAAATTCTTTCATATTTACATATTTTTCTAACAACTTCTGCTCACTGAAGCATAAAACACTGGAATTTTCATGAAACTCAAATCAAATGAACTATCCAAGAAGGTCTGTGACAATTATCCAAAGTAAGCGATTGAATTTTAGTCCATTAACGAAAAATGGCTCTTCACGTATCAAGTGTTCATTGAAGCATGAATTTTTAATAAAATTCCATAGCATCATTTGAAAAAAATTATTTGACATACACATAACGTAAAAATGGTGATAAAATGATTTTATTACACCAAAATGGAACAATACTTACCAATGGAAATTTAAAATATCCTTTTTTGTTTCTATTAAGTGTTCATTCAACCGTGAATTGATGATTATTGTTTAAAATAGTCTTCCAGATTGCATATTCCGTCATAATCAATCATTTTTAAAAGTAAACATGTGTGAAAAATGCAGTTTTTGCAAATTTTACGTCATGTTCATCCGACCGTGAAATTTAATGCAAAAGTCGTTTGAAGTGTTAGAAATTAAGGGCAACAATCCTTCTGAACATATCTTTTGTTTAAAAGTTTGAATTTGTTCCAATATTATTGAATTAAAGTTATGAAAATGACCTTGTGACTTTCGAAAAGTGACATTTTTGCCTTTTGACTGTGCTCATTGAAGCATGACTTAACGAATTTCAGTTAAATTCACCAAAATGGAAGCTCCTAAAATTACCTACCAGCACATGTAATAACATTTGTAAAACTCCAATTGGTTCAAAAGTTACATCATTTTGATTAGGGGGGGGACTTACTTTTTTTGTTGTGTATATATATATCCTTTTATCTATCTACCCCTCTATCTATATATACCTCGATATCTGTCTATATATTTATATATCTGTCTATCCATCTATCTCTCTCTCTCTATATATATATATATAAATCCATCTATTTATCTATTTACCCCTCTATCTACCTTTCTTTCAGATTGATAGAGGGTCGGTAGCTCTTCCATTCATCTATCTATCTATCTATCTCACCTCTCCCTTGATACCCCTCTGTGTATCCTCCATGACACCCTGCCTGTAGCTACCTTCTAAGATGAAGGGATGGTCATAGACAGACTGGTAGAGGGTCGGTAGCTCTTCCATTCATCTATCTATCTATCTATCTATCTGTCTATCTATCCATCCATCTATCTATCTCACCTCTCCCTTGATACCTCTCTGTGCATCCTCCATGACACCCTGCCTGTAGCTACCTTCTAAGATGAAGGGATGGTCATAGACAGACTGGTAGAGGGTTGGTATCTCCTCCATTCTCTTCATATATCTATCCATCTATCTATCTATCTATCTATCTATCTATCTATCTATCTATCTATCTATCTATCTGTCATATCTATCTATCTATCTATCTATCTATCTATCTCACCTCTCCCTTGATACCTCTTGTGCATCCTCCATGACACCCTGCCTGTAGCTACCTTCTAAGATGAAGGGATGGTCATAGACAGACTGGTAGAGGTCAGTAGCTCTTCCATCTATCTATCTATCTATCTATCTATCTATCTATCTATCTATCCATCTATCTATCTCACCTCTCCCTTGATACCTCTCTGTGTGTCCTCCATGACACCCTGCCTGTAGCTACCTTCTAAGATGAAGGGATGGTCATAGACAGATTGATAGAGGGTCGGTAGCTCTTCCATTCATCTATCTATCATCTATCTATCTATTTCTATCCACTTATCTATCTCACCTCTCCCTTGATACCTCTCTGTGTATCCTCCATGACACCCTGCCTGTAGCTACATTCTAAAATGAAGGGATGGTCATAGACAGATTGATAGAGGGTCGGTAGCTCTTCCATTCATCTATCTATCTATCTATCTATCTATCCATCTATCTATCTCACCTCTCCCTTGATACCTCTCTGTGTATCCTCCATGACACCCTGCCGTAGCTACATTCTAAGATGAAGGGATGGTCATAGACAGATGATAAGAGGGTCGGTAGCTCTTCATTCATCTATTCTATCTATCTATCATTCCATCTATCCACTATCTATCTCACCTCTCCCTTGATACCTCTCTGTGTATCCTCCATGACACCCTGCCTGTAGCTACCTTCTAAGATGAAGGGATGGTCATAAACAGACTGGTAGAGGGTTGGTATCTCCTCCATTCTTTTCATCACTGTCTGGTAGGTGGGGTCCTGGATCCTTCCTAGGAATGAAACAAGTAAAAGTCTTAGGCCCATATTCTAAACTGAAGACTGAGTTTGTATGAGTTTGTGTGAAGCTATTGTGTGATCTTTTTGTGTGATGTTGACTGACAAAAGGATCACACAATAGCAATGCAAGAACTTGCAACTCATACAAACTCAGTCTTTAGTTCAGTATTTGAGCCATAAGGACTTTCATATGGAGTGCATAATAATTTGGCTACCCTACACTTTGTGATAAGCACTGGAAATATGGGTCTCAAAGCAACATTTCTGAACCATAACCAAAACAAGATGTCCCATCATTCCGGCCTGCTTTTGCGCATCATCAGGCAAAAGAAAGTGAAGAAACCCTTTTAAATGTCCTTTTGCAAAGTATTAAACTAATACATTTCAACTACATATTTTCTATTCACATGTAGGGCCTACGTACCTGATATGGTACATAACCACTTTGTCTACACTCACTTTGACTAATGCCCATTTGGTCTCATCCAACATTGTCTCAATTAATTTTGTCTACAACCATTTCGCGTATTTACCGTTTGGTTTAATTCCAATTTGGTCTAATATCAAATTTGTCCAAAGTCCACTTGGTCTAACACCACATAGTAAGTCGGTCAGACCAAATATTTATTTGGGAATTAGACAAATACGCAATATTATAAAGACAAGAAAAAGAAAAGAAAATTTACCAAAGACCACATGGTCATAAGACCAAGAATGTATTGGACCAAAGGTCAAATTAAACTATATTGTTAATAGACCAAATAGGTTAAGCCAATGTGGAATTACACCACCGGAGAATTGGACCAATTACTGTTACACTAAGTTAAAATAAACCCCTGATAAACGAGACTAGTTTAGTTTTTAGAATGCACGAGAGAATTATCACATCCAACGAGACTTTCATCTACAATTTCAAATAAACTTTTGAAAAATAAGACTAAAATGTAGTAATGACATTTACTGAAGTATGAAGCAGACACCTCGATGTTTCCTCTGAAATGCTTCAGCCTCCCTCTGACGTGAATGAGATCACCCAACTCATATGATGTCAACAGTTCATCAGTGGAATCTTCCATTTTCCTGAAGAGGGATGTGGCAAGTTCACTCTCTGTATTACCTGAGGGAAGAACAAATTGTGAAATGGGAAAAGTAGATCATCACTGTCAATTACCAGTATTACAGGTATCCATTTCCCCCCTAATGGAGGGGAACTGACTTTCATCCTCCTACTATAGGTTTTCCCGGCCAAATTCATACATTTACCATCCGTTTTCATTCAATGTGTATTCAAATTCGTGTGTTTGATGCGACAGACTAACTTTAGTCAAACAATTTTGTGTTCATGCTCTCAAATTCGCTTTTAGGCACACAAAGTAATGGTTGCAAAGTGCAAATTCGGATATAGTCATTTAATTTCATTCTTTGTGCATTTAAATTAGTGCGAATTTGAGTATACGGAATGAAATGTCGACGAAATTGAATAGTTATTACCAAATGTATATGCTTATTATGTGAAGTAGAAAGCATATATACGAAATCAATCACAATAATCGTTAATTTTGATGATTGAATATGATTATGACTGGTAACATTTCGATGTATAGGCGGTTTTCCCGAAAATGAATGCCTCTAACATGCAATTGATTGACAAAACAATGAAATTGACCGGGAAAACCTATACCAATTCCCTCTTTCCATTTCACTACATCTTTATCATCACCTTCACTCAGTCTAACCAAATATATTTTGCCTCTATCCATTTTCTTCCACAACATTTTTACTCTTCTCCCTCTTTCATCAGACCCCATGATTTCATCACTCGAATTAAATCAAATTAAAACAAGACTGAATGGAACAGAAGGAAAAAATACTAGTATAAACAATGTATACTAAAATAACTACCCTAAACCATCTACTACCCCCCCCCCCTCCCCCTCCATCCCCTTTCACATTCCTTTTGAGAAAAAATTACCCCATTCCTGCCCTATACAAGGACAGTTGGAAGGAGTTATAAAGACGTGAAGATATAGAAAAGTTAAATATATCACATTGCCTTCAAAAATATCCTCTTTTCCTTAATGATCATGTCCTGGATATGGAATAGAACTTATTGGCTTTTATAATGGTTGCCCTTTTGAACTGTCAAATTAGAGAACTTCAACAACATCTATAAATACCACTATTGATAATGATAGCATTTGTGATAGCAACTTATAAATAGATCATATTTATAAGTTGCTATCATAAATTTGTATAGAACAGGACCTCCAGAGTAGATGCATAATTGGATAGTAAAGACGCTTGATGAAAAAAACAAAAAAACAATTGAGTTTGTATAAATATTCCTATTATGAATGACGGTGCCGGAAGAACTAAAAACAGCAACAACAAAGATCAGTTGTGAAGCAGTAATTTTACATCCAGGGGGTGTTCACAACGAGTTAAGTAGACTTAAAGCTGCACTTAAATTTATAGTTGTTTGCGGTATATTACACACCACCTCCTTGGTCAGATCACGTTCAGGGAATGTACCCTGTTGACAAGTCTATCAATGAAAGTGCCTGTGAAATACAGGACGTGCTTAGAATTTAAGTGTGACTCTAAGTCTACTTAGGTTCCTTTTGAAACACCCCTAGGAAGACAAGTCTTCAAATCAAAGATATATATTGGGCATTTAATCCTCATTAGAAAGTCTCTCAAATAGGATCTAAAACCTGTAGGTCTGCCTACCAACATCCCTGGAAATGGAGTCACATAATCGCATTACTTATAGTAGGACGATATGGTTGATATAACCAATGAAATATTTATACTATTGGTGTTCTATATTTGGTATCTGGTCACTAGCTGTACGTGCTACAAGATAATTGAGATTGAGCTCTTGAAAAGTGGATAATATTCTACATTTCCGAAATCGACAAAGAATTAAACTGTGCATTTTGAGACAACAGTGGTGACAAATGGTGACATGGACTCTATATTTTGTGGATTTACAAAGGATATACTTTCGAAAAGGAAATTTCATGTAAATCATTGAGGAAGATATGGCCACCAATGAACATGTAGGACGCGGACGGGACAGCTACGCCAGGGCTGCGGCGCCTGTAATGCCTGATAACAACCAGGTAAGCCCGTGTTCATTAAGCATGATGACATTCCGAGGGCGGGGCGTCTTGAACCCGAGGACATGTTTAAAGCTTTAGGAGCAGTTGTGCCGCATACAGACATCGCGGGTATACAAAAGATTGGTGGGCTGTGGCGCCTTCATGTTGATAATAAAGCTAACAGAATCAAACTAATCACTGAATGACTCAAACTGAGAAATTCGGTCATTCAGATCTATGACAAGAACCCGCTCTTATCATACGACAATGAGAACGCAACCCGGGTACTCATCAAGGACATTCCGTTGTCCGTACATGAAAGTGTGATTTTGGGGGAGCTTGAAAAGAGGCAATGTAAGATTCATGGGCCCTTAATGTACCAGAAACTTAGAGTAGATGGTAAACTAACTCAATGCAAGACAGGGGACAGAGTTGTTTTCTTAGATCTTCCGAAACAACCTCGCCCAAGATTCATGACGTTCCATACCTTTAAGGCTAGAGTTTTTCATTCTGGGCAAGAGAGTGCATCGCAGGGGCCCATTTGTTCCAATTGCCTTCAGGATGGTCACCATAAATCGCAGTGTACAAATGAAAAGATATGCCGTCTTTGTAAGAAAGTAGGGCATATGCAAATTACATGCCCATCTAAAGCTGAGAATGAGTTGCCGAGAGAGCAGGTGGTTCGACGCAAAGAGAGGAATTACGTAACCGATACATCGCAAGTTGAAGCTGCAAGTGAGAAGCATGTGACGTCACGACCGAAACATTGCGACACGAACAGCGAAGCGCAGGATGACGAAGCATCGCGACGAAATATCGTGACGAAGGATCCCGACCCAAACAGCGAAACACAGGATGACGCCCATCAACCTATAGACTTGACAGTCTATGATCAGTCTCACGAAGGAATGACGACGACATTTGACATGTCCACCTTTCCGCCATTGCCTCCGAGTGAAAGAGCTGACAAGCATCGCGTATCGCCGGCCACAGAGCAGATTATCACCAAGACACAAACAAAAATCACAGGATTCTTCGAGAAAGGCGTCAGTAGCGAGACAGATGATACATGTACATCGGAAGTATCAGAGAATGATATTTCCGAAAATACATGTACCAGCGATAGCGAATCAAAAGTAATGCCAGAGTCTCCAGAAATTATGAAATCATCAACCATGTCAACAGAAGAGAAAGCAGAAAGCAGAAAGAGGAAGCAAAAAGTAAAACACAAGCATAAAAAGAAAAGATAACTGAACTGAATGCGATATATGAACTGGATATTCTTGAATATTTACATAAAACATGAGTAAGAACATACGTTTTGTGAGTTTAAATGTACGTGGAATGAGAGAACATAAGAAAGGAAAGAAGATTTTTAAGTTTCTATGTAATAAAAATATCGACATAATATTCTTGCAGGAAACACACAGTACAGAAGATATAGAAATGTCTTGGAAGGCCGAGATAAAAGGTAATACTCATTTTAGCCATGGAACGAATAATAGCCGCGGTGTGATTATATGTTTCAAGGAAGGGTTAGATTACACGATCCAAAATACAATTATTGATAAAGAGGGTAGATATATTATGATAAAGGTTGAACTAATAGGAAAGATATTCTTATTAACAAATATATATGCTCCAAATAATTTTCAAGAATAAGTGACCTTTTGGTCGGTGTTAATTAAGTGACATATGGGAAAATATTGAGGATCTCCATGGAAGTATAATTTTAACTAGAGGAGATTTTAACACGGCTATAGATCCAAAAATGGATAGAATGAATGTTTTAAGTAGTAATAATGTATATTCGCACATCAGTAGAGACAATCTTGTAAAACTAATGAATGATTTCAATTTATGTGATATATGGCGGTTTCTCAACCCTCAAAAGAAACAATACTCATGGAGAAGAAATGATTGTACTATTCAAAGTAGACTTGATTATTGGTTTATACCTTATGATTCTCAAGATAATGTCACAAATGTATTATAATGTTCCTTCAGTTGCAACTGATCATTCAGCATTGGTTTTAGAGTTAAAATTTAACGAAAGTATTCCAGGGAAAGGATACTGGAAATTTAATACATCTTTATGTGACGATGAAAATTATTGTAAAAAATTACGTGAAGAATTTCAATTATTGTTAAATCAGACAAATAATATTATTGACCATAGAGTGAGATGGGACTATCTGAAGTATGAAATACGAAGATATACACAGAAATATAGTAAACATAAGGCTGGAGAATTAAAAAAAGAAAGAATAAGATTGGAAAAACGAGTACAAACCTTGGAATCAAAGCTGAACATGAATCCGGAACAAATAAGAAATTACCAAGAGGCGAAAAAGGCGCTCGAAAAATATTATGATCACGTTACGGAAGGTCTGATTGTTCGTTCAAAGGCAAATTGGATAGAATATGGAGAAAAGAGTAATAAATATTTCCTTACACTAGAAAAACAACGAAAAGGAAAATCTACTATTCGAAAATTATTAACAGAAAATGAAAGTATAACTGAAGATAAATATGACATTTTACAAAGCATTAAATCTTTAATGGATCTTTATGTAAAACAAAATGTAAATACTATAGATGATAATGCGAATTATTTCTTAGAAACGGGTGAAAATAAACTTTCAGACATATCTTCTTATTCATGCGAGGGGCTTCTCACTGAACATGAATGCAAGAAAGTATTGTTAGAAATGCATTCAGGTAAATCACCAGGGAATGACGGTCTTTCAAAAGAATTCTATATGAGCTTCTGGGATATTATAAAGGAACCCTTAGTTACTTCGTTGAACCATTCATACCAGGAGGTCGAGTTATCGGCAAGCCAAAAACAAAGTGTTATATCATTAATTGCTAAACCGAACAAAGATAAACGTATCTTAGATAGTTATAGGCCAATATCATTGATAAATGTAGACGCAAAAATATGTTCGAAAGTTTTAGCAAAAAGACTAATTCGGGTTAGTGACGAAATTATTCACACAGATCAATATGCTTTTACACAAGGAAGAGCAATCGGAGAAGCTATCCAAAACGTACATGATATGTTCCATTTTCTTTGTAATGAAAGAGAAGCGGGTTTTATTGCTTCGGTAGATTTCCAAAAAGCTTTTGATTCATTGGATCATGATTACATGTTTAAATGCTTACAATCATTTGGTTTTGGAGTTTCATTTATTAAATGGATAAAATGTATGTATAATAATATAGAAGGTTGTGTTCTAAATAATGGTAAATCCACTGGATATTTTCCAATTACTAGAGGAGTAAGACAGGGGGACCCCCTATCACCATATCTGTTTATAATTTGTCTACAATGTAGAAACACTTGCTATACGCATTTGAAACTCCGTAAATATAAGAGGAGTAAAAATAGGAAATAACGAATTAAAGTTATCTCTCTATGCCGACAATTTTTGTTCTTTTTGTTCAGACGTAGAATCTCTAAATGAATTATTTGACGTTATTCAAAACTTTGAAAGATGCTCGAGCTTAAAAATTAATTTGGGCAAGACAGAAATATTAAAAATTGGAAATAGACAGGACACTTTGTTTCGACATAACCTAAATTTCGTTAATATCATTAATGTACTTGGTACTTACGTTGGAATTGATTCATGTTCTGCTCAGATTAAAAAAGCAGAAGAGATGTTATCATCATTACAATGCAATTTAAATATGTGGAAAATGAGAAATCTAACTTTATTAAGGAAAAGTCAAATTATCAAAACATTTGGAATATCTAAATTTATGTACATTTTTTCATCTTTGATATTACCAGACTGGTTTCTAAAGAAGATGGAAAGCATGTTTTTTAAGTTCTTATGGAATGGTCCTGATAAAATTCGGAGAAATGTTATGATCCAGGAAATAGAAAATGGTGGAATTAAGATGATAGACATTCAGTCGGCTGCTGCCGCTCAACAGTTGTACGGGATTCAAAGAATATAAGAAGCTGATAAACAAGGATGGTTCCAAATTCTACAATATTACCTGGAAAAAAATGGTGGTTTATTTCTGTTTAATTGTAATTATTGTACCAAAATGATAGATTTAAATATTCCTCATTTTTATCGAGCTATCTTAGAACGGTGGACGTCTTTAAATATAAGAAATAGAAATGATAGTACTAAGTTTCAAGTTATATGGAATAACAAATATGTAAAAGTAAATTCAGATATGATATTTTATCGAAAACTGTTTTTAAGGAGAATTGTGTTCTTTGATGACATCCTTACAGATGAGGGTCAGATGTTACCACAAGAGAGGCTTTTAAGGCTGTGTAACATAAATTCAAATGATTATTTTAGGCTTCAAGGAATATTTTTCGCTCATTCAAAGATGGATATTCCTAAAATAAAATATAAACCTAGATTTAAAAATGATGTTATTATGGACATTGTCTTAACTCCCGAGTTATTACGTTCGAACCAGATAAAAAGCAAACAGTTCTATGACATGTTAATTAGAGAAAAATATGAATGCCCAATTAGTACGTTCAGAATACAGAATAGATATTTAATTTCAGACAAAGAATTGTCACTTGGTCGTTTGTTTATTTTTACAACTACTATTGATGTGAGATACAGGGAATTTCAGTTCAAGGTGCTAAATAATATATTGAGTTTAAATTACATAGTGTATAAAATGAAATTAATTAATTCCCCATTATGTACTTTTTGTAACTCAGAAAATGAAACTACTGAACATTTATTTTGGAATTGTAATCTGATAAAAATATTTTGGGATCAACTGAGGAAAGAGTTAACTATGTTTGATTTCTCGATTTTAACGGAACAGACGGTGATACTTGGCTTATTAACGAAAGAGTGTATTATTTTTAATCATATTCTGACAATAGCAAAGAAGGCAATATACATGAGTAGAATTAAAAGTGTAAACCCAACGTTCACAGAATTCAAATGTTTATTATTTAACACATACAAAATGGAAAAGTACATTGCAAAAAGAAAAAACAAAATAACTGTTCACACCAACAGGTGGCAGTGTATGACCAAATGGTTGGCTGACAATAATCTGTAAATCCGACGTGTATTCTCTATTTTACTATGTATAATTGATATATGTTATTTGTATTCTGAAGTGACCAATAAAAACACAATTTCAAAACAAAAACAAAAAACCAATGAAATATTTATACTATTGGTGTTCTATATTTGATTATGTTTAGATTGCTGATCTATTTTAATATGTTGTTTGGTAATATATTGACATGATTTTTTTATCGTTAACTTTTGTAATTTGGCTTTTGCGGCAATAAAAGTATCCCGATAAACCATTTTGAATTGAATGAATTGAATGAAAGAAAGAAATCCTGTACGGATTTTTCAAGAGGACAAGTCTCTAGGATAGGACATAAAAGCTGAAGGTCTGTCTAGTTACCAATATTGTTTATATTCACTTGGTTTAACAATTCCCTTGGTCAAACAATTATCTGATTGCCTAACACCACATGGGCTAAAACCATATTGTCTACTAAAGTTTTGTGCAACTTCCCCTTGGTCTAATACATATTTGGTCTAATGACCACTTTGTCTAATTGCCAATTTGTGTCCTTTAATTTCGGTCTAATTCTTTTTTTCGTCTAATTCCCAAATGAATAATTGTTCTATTACCAGCTTGCTACAGGAATTCACTAAGTGGTGTTAGACCAAGTGGACATTGGACAAAATGGGAATTAAACAAAATGCTAATGAGGCGAAGTGGCAATTAGACCAAAAAGTAATTAGATGAACTGGTAGTAGACAAAATGGAATAAGACCATGTGGGATGAGACCAAACAGGCATTAGCCAAAGTGGGTTTAGATCCAGTGGCAATTTACCTTAATTACCTACATACTTGGAAATCAAATCACTGTCAAATAAATCACCTTATTATAAGAGGAGGATGTGCTTGATATTCATACCAATAAAAGAGGATATGAAACAAGAAAATCCCATACAGGTTTTTAAGAGTTTAAGTCTCTAGGATAGGATGTCAAAGCTGTAAGTCTGCCTGGTTACATTAATTACCAACATCCATTGAAGTGGGGGGTAAAATAAATTCCCCTCGCCACACAAATAGTGAAAGCAGGATGTGGTTTAAATAACCCAGTAAAGAGGACATGAAAAATACAAATCCTGTAGAAAGGGACAAGACCCTCCCGTACCATAAGTATTCTGTAAATATGTTATTTAACGTTAGTTTTTATTGTAAATTCTTTTCAGTTGTTTCTTGCCCTAGGATTCGCTTAAAGAAATGTTCTCCTTTTCTCCTGAGGGACTTAATTTACAGCTACATTTTGTATGCTTCTACTGGGTGTTTCATGAAAGGACTTGTCGGACGCTTTATCCGACAAGTCCTGTTTTATCTGACACTTACCATATTAACAATGCTTCTCAACCAATTAAAATCAAGTAAAGATGTCAGATCTGACAACTTGTCAGACGATAAATATTGATGTAACGCCCATAGTTGTCAGGTCACCTTGCCCTTCTCCATTCTATGTTATAGCGATTTGAATTGTATTATTATTTTCTTTTGATCTTGTGCAATGTTCTTGTAATTTTCTGAAGAAAGATAAACAAATCCTCTTCTTTACAAAAACTTGCTATACAAATGTATTTCATATTGTCAGAGGAACTATGGAGGGATAAAGATGTGTGAATTACTAAAGCAGCTTGACACAGCTCCGGGGAACGGTGGGGGGGGGGGAGGTTACATAGCCAAATGAAACACCGCTGGTTGTTCTATTTTTACCAACTTACCAACTGATACTTGAGTACTCTGTCCGATTCTCCACTCTCTTTGGTTTCCAACAGTAGCATTGTATCACACCAGTCCCGTCATTAACTGAATAAATAAGTAGGCCTACAACCCACCCCCCCCCTTCTTACCCCGACCCGGCTTCTGGTTCCTGAGATAGAACTAACATAAAAAGACAAAGAAAAAGGAGAGCATTAATCTGATACTATTTTTACCAACTTACAATGGACGATGTTTGAGTACTCTGTCCGATTCCTCAACTCTTCTTAGGGTTTCCAACAGCAAGCATTGTATCACACCAGTCCCGTCATTTAACTGAATAAAATGGAGTAGGGCCTACAACCCAACCGCCCCACCCCTTCTTTACCCGACCCGGCTTCTTGGTTCCTGAAATAGAACTAACATAAAAGACAAAGAAGGAAGAGCATTATTCTGATACTTATAGAATTATATTTTACCAACTTACCAATGGACGATGTTTGAGGTACTCTGTCCGATTCCTCAACTCTCTTTGGTTTCCAGCAGCAGCATTGTATCACACCAGTCCCATCATCAACTGAATAAAATGAAAATGAGCTAAAAAAAATAATGTTCCCTGTCTGCTAAAACACACCAATAAGTCCTTAAAATTCATTTTGTATTTCAATAAGCTTCTTTTTTTTTCTTTTTAAACTTGAGATTTCAAGCCTACCAATGATTTACTACACACTTGTACTTTATAGGTTTTCCTGCTCAAGTTCTTACTATCTACCTTCAATCTGACATTTTCTTCAATCAATTTTATCCAAAATGCAATCGCAAACAAAAATCTGCAATAAAATTTGTTTATTAACAGACAAAATTTAAAAAAATGTTCAATCCAATTGCAAATTGCACTGACCAATTTGATTTTGTGAGCAGTCGTATCCTTAAATGGTCACTCAAATCCGTCCATTCATGCACATTGGCGAAATTTGTTGCACATAAATAGTTTTGATCGCACAAAAACGAAATTGAGAGCTCATTAACGAATATGAAAGAACAAAAACGAAAATCGCTTGCTCTAAACGTTAATTTAAAATACAGATAGCTATACTCAGCCAGGTAGCGTTTATATTGAAGGAACCTTATTGCAGAGAGTTTAAAATTGACCGGGAAAAAGTTTGATATCATATAAGGATAAAATACCATCAATGATACACCTAAAAAAAAAACCTGTTACTTTTGCCATTTGCTCTGATGTACTTTTTTTTCAAGTTTATAGTTGTTTAGTGGCATCAGTTCACATATATTTAAATCCATTTTTCGTGAGGAAAGAATTCACAAGGCAGAGCATACATACTACAGTAGCTTAACCAAGGGTTTAGTAAAATGGAGATTCCATCAGCAGCTTTTTCATGTAGTGCAATATCTTCAAAAGAAAGATTATTTGTTAAAAAATGACATTTTTAAAAACTACAGTTAAGCAAGAGCCCATCAAGATGTCTAAACAAAATAAAATGACAAGACTGTGAGCCAGCAAAGAAAATAACAGCTCTGTAAGTTCTACATTTTTTTCCCCCAGAATTTTTCACTGTTTTGATATGCAATTAAGTTAGTAAGAGCAATGTTGTGAAAAGTCAAGAGATAAAATGCATTATTTCACATACTTTTTCTCTATCACTTTTAGCCTTATTACTTTCTTTATCTCTTTCAATTATAATTTCTTGTTCCTACGTCTCAATTGGCCATCAAACTCACTCCCTATTTGTATCTCTCTAACTTAGTTTCTCTCTCTCTAACACATGTTGTTTTTATATTGTACATACACTTAATAATATTACCAATTTTTATGCCATGCATCTTTTATTTCTTTCAAAACTGTGTTGTTTACATAATTCAAGCTGTGGCTGTTTTTTATGTACAATTTATAATATATTGTTCATGTTTATCAATAAAGACCTTTTTTATATAATTGAATTGAATTGAATTGAATTGATTTAAACAGAATTATATTTTGAATGTGATGTTCGTGATGTTCCACATTACATAATGTTTCTTAAGCAAGCATTAATTTTTAAGAGTTTCTTTAATACATGTACCAGCATAATTGAAGAACTTTTCTCTCTCTGCAACACTGACTACGAGGCCCATCACATCTACTCGGTATATTGGGTGATTCTTGTAAGCAAACGCATCTGTAGAGAGGGAAATAAAAAACAAGATAATGATAATAATAATAATCAGTTCTTGTATAGGGCATAACTAATTGCAAAACAGCACGTCTCTGTGTGCTCAAGATACAACATATTTATTTTAATAATTATTGTAGTCGGTGTATAGCTGGCATAATTCCAAGTTGGTAATGAACGTCATCTTATCTAGGGTTTTCAATTGCTATATTTGGCATGTACCCAATATATTTAATGATTGCCATATTAATGTGTTATGAACTTGAAATCAACTTTCAAGTAATAATATTAGCGTGAACTGTCATAGAGCTGAATGGAAAATTTTACATGTAACAGCTCAACCTTTCATGTAACATGGCAGCTCACTCTTACAGAGCTACCTGCTAAAATTATGTATTTTAGACCTGTCAAAACAAAATAAATAAAATATTTTGAAAGTAGATTTGGTGCAGCATGCCGGAGGATAGATGGACAGTCTTCAAGCTCCGAGCTCCAAGCTCTAAATTTATTGTCCGAAACATAGTTGAAACAAAACTTCTTTTTCCCCAATTGATCCTGGGCCCAGCAGCCACTGAACACCGCCTGATCGAGCACCAAACAGGGTAGCAGCAGTTTCTATCTTTTAATGACTTTTGGTAGGCGGACAATCTACCCACTGAGCCAACACATCGGTATCGGGCAGTTTATGGATGCATTTTGTAGGGCCAGGAGGCTCGGGGAAGGTGGGGCAGTTTGAAGGGTTATTGCAAGCTAAAACCGAAAGAGCGGTTTGTTGTATAAGGTGAAGGATGGTTACAGGCATTTTTAGTGGAAGAGGGTTAAGAACTAACTGCTTTAATATTTTGATAAATTGGCTGCCTAGCTACAAGACTGTTCTTCATTATATCAACCAACACCACCAATTTTCACTTATAAATACTAGTTATACAGTCAACTCTACATAAGTCGACCTTCTATAAGTTAAATAATGACCGATTAGCCAAAGAAATTTCAGGCCAGATTATACCAGACATGTGTTATTCACCTCTCCTCTAGATGTCAAATTTCTCTTAAATCAAACAGATTTATATTGTCCCAAGAAATTTGAATTATGCGGATTTACCTGTATTATAAATGGTGATCTGTCCCAGGACAGAATTGGCGATCCCAGCTTCTCTTTAAAAACAAAAAAAGCTCCAAATCTTATTGTCTGAAATTGTCTGAACAATACTAGATCAACATTGCTATATCTCTTAAATATGGTCCCTCCCAGTATCTCAGTCTTTGAAAAATTCATTAGGTACGATAAATCTTTGTTTGAGAAGGTTAAATCAATAAATTTGGTTTCAACTTAACCTGTAGGAGACGACCTGACTTTGCTATATAACACACATTTCTTATAGACCTCAGCCCGAGTATATTCAGGCTCAGATCTCAATGGGTTTATGAGCCGTTTTAAGCATATTTCATTTGTCATACATACAAATTTTAAACATTAAATAAAGCGTAAATTAACCGAGTTTGAATATAATTTTAATTTGTATCAATCATTTTATTCTCTAGGCTTAAGCATACTCAAAGGAAAGCGCCCTGAGATGCAAACTTGTAATTCAAGGAATCAAGAAAGTGCAATTCAGATATATTTGACAGCTATTCAGAATTATGTATGTGACCTGTTGGTTTAAAGCCACAAAAAAGTCGCCAGAATTCATATTTCGTGTAGCCTAACATCTTTTCTAAATCTCGAGATTCCAAGCTTTCCAATAATATCAAACAACTTTAGTTAGAAAACCATAGTTTGAGCTATAAATGATATCCTAAGCAGAACACCTTCTGCACAGTGGGTTCAGACCACAGAGTCGTGTCGATGAAAGTCAGACTGAGTCTTCGTGTCCTGAAGGCAAAACAGCGAGCAAAGTTTGACTGGAAGAAATTTGCTGTGAATCCTGATTTACAAGATCAATATGCAGTTGAGGTGAAAAATCGTTTCGAGATTCTTAACGTTGAAGAAGACCCAACAGACATGTATGAGAGATTCGTGGAAGCAAACAGGGCTGCAATGGTGGCCTGTGTACCCAAGAAAACACACACTAAAAGAGAGTTATACTCGAAACACCCAGACGTGACTGAGGCAAGGGAAAAAATGAGGAAGGCTAGTCGAAAATTCACCTCAACAGGCTTAGAGGAAGACATCATACTCTTGAAGCAGGCAAAGGAAAAGTTGTATGAAACATATAACACATTGAAAGAAAAGGACTTAAGGGAGAAAATAGACGGAATACAGAGTGTCAATGGTGCTGGCCAGTACGGAGAGGCTTGGAGAGTAATTAATGAGATCACTGGAAGGAAAACATCAAAAGAAGGCCAGGTTGTCGGAGCAAGTCCAGAAGAGAGAGTAAGTACCTGGTTTAACCACTTTCAGAAGTTGCTAGGCACACCAGCACACACACAGGACACTGACGAGGAAGTACCAACTGTTTTTGCAGACCTCGGAATTGAGGACGGTCCCTTCACAAAAGGAGAATATGAGAAAGCAAAGTCTTCTTTGAGGCAAGGCAAGAGTGCAGGGCCAGATAACATCCCCCCTGAGGTATTTCAGAGTTGTGATCTGAATGATGTTGTCATCAAAATATGTAACAAGGTCTTGATGGAGAACAAAAAGCCTGAGCAATGGTCACTCTCTAACATCATACCAGTCCCCAAGAAGGGTAATCTCTCCAATACCGACAACTACAGAGGAATCAGCCCGACGTGTATTATTGCAAAGTTATTTAATCGCATGATACTAAACCGGATAAGACAAGCTATTGATCCAGAACTGAGAATCAATCAGAACGGATTTAGGCGAGGTAGAACCACGGTTGCTCAAATCCTGGCTCTTAGACGCATCATTGAAGAGGTAAAACTGAACAACCTGTCTGCAGTGCTGACATTTGTTGACTTCAAGAAAGCCTTCGATTCCATCCATCATACGATGATGATGAAAATCCTAAAAGCCTACGGTATACCTCCAAATCTACTAAATGCCATTAACAACACGTACACTACAGAAGGGCTAAAGTTGTAACGCCAGATGGAGAGACGGAAGAATTTAACATTCTCGCAGGAGTCCTGCAAGGAGATACTCTTGCACCCTTCCTCTTTATTATAGTTCTCGACTATGCTCAGAGACAGGCTACAAATGGTCCGGGAGCTGCTGAGCTTGGATTTATCATAACCCCAAGAAGATCTAGAAGGGTCCAAGCAGTCAGAATTACAGATTTAGATTTTGCTGACGACATCTGCCTGTTAAGCAACCAGATTGACGAGGCCCAACAACTTCTGCAAAGGATAGTTCTAAGCGGAATGTAGTAAGGTTGGGCTTGGACTTAACTCCAGAAAAACAGAGTTTATGACATACAATGTACCAGGACATGACTCGTTGAGGACAAGCACAGGTAATGCTCTAAAAGAGGTAGAGGACTTTAAATACCTTGGATCATGGGTAAATTCAACAGAAACTGATGCAAGATCAGGAGGGCAATAGCCTGGAAAGCTCTCAACAAAATGAGTGCCGTCTGGAAGTCTCACCTTTCCTGAGGTATCAAACTAGGCTTCTTCATTGCCACTGTAGAAACAGTACTGCTCTACGGCTGTGAGGCTTGGACAGTCACCCCAGTGCTGGAGAATTCTCTGAATGGGTGTTACACAAGAATGCTTAGAACGGTGCTCAACATCAACTGGAGATAACACATACCAAACAAGACATATATGGAAAACTACCCAAAATAGGTGACAAGATAGCAACAAGACGAATGCAGCTTGCTGGTCATTGCTTTCGACATCCAGAGTTGGCCGCCAGCAGTCTCATCCTTTGGGAGCCCACGCATGGACGTCGGGGGCGTGGTAGAAAAAGCAAGACCTACTTAGACATCATGAAATCGGATGCTGGAGAAGTTGGAACAGACGAGTTGAAGAACTGCATGCATGACAGGGATAACTGGCGAATTCGTACTAGGTCTCGGCAGTTTAGCCAACCTGGTAGGTAAGCAGAAAAATCTGCTTCCCCTTCATTTTTGCGATGTTATTTGGAACATGGTGGATCTTCTTGAGTGCCTACAAATGACAAAAATGGCGCCACTATTCAACCCTGAAATCTGAATATAACAGGGTAGTCATTCTATCCATTATATGACGATGTTATTCTTGGTGTTGTATTTTAGGATCATTTCACAAGCAGGAATGTTATTTGTGTGTAACCATAATGATGCTTCATTTAGTGAATAATTCTTTTCTTGTCATAGTACTTTTTTGTTGTATTCAAACGGGAGTGTTACTTGCCTAAAGCCTTAATCTACTGAACTGAAAATTGTACGTTCTTGAATGTATTCACTGTGACAAGTATACAGTGACCTAAATCTGAACTCTTTCAAATCTTAAAGGTCAACAAAGAGGGGTCAACTTATTTTAAAAACAAGAATCCCCAGGACGGTACAGTGGATGTACAACAAGGCCTATAGAGTAGGTCCTATATGGTTCACATAAAATGGGGGCGCCAAGTCCTGGTATTTCACTTGTTCAAAATATATAGATTGTTCTTTTTTATACACACTTATTACTAAACATTACCAAACGGGTTATGTTTTTATGATAATGCAAATAAAGATCTGTTTTCTCCTCCTCTCTTAATATCAACATTGTGAATCATATTGCCAAGCAATTTCTGCAGATATACAAAAGAATTGTCCAACAATTGTTTTATTAAAGACAGCTAAAATCCATGGATGTAATGCCATTGTTTCGTCATGCATGAGAATGAACTCTTATAACGAATACATACGAGGGCAATAAAATATCACAAATTTTAGTAGCTAAAGATATTCTTCATACTTCAGGGCATTATATAGTTGTAATAATTAAATGGAATAAAATATATCTCCCCTATCCATCAGATTATTGCCTATCAATACTGCAACACACATACACCACCACCACCAGCTACAGCTCTACTTTGAACAAAAAATACAAGCTATGGAGTATTGATAATGTTTGGTAAAAGCCAAAATCACTGTAGGCCTGGCTACAGCAGCAAGTCCAATAGCCAAGCTTTATATCAATTCAGGATAATAAATACCAAGAAATTTCATGATTTGAAAGAAAAAATTATATACATGTAGGTCCTTTAGTCTATTTTTCTTTTCTTTGCAACAAGTTCATCAAATGAAACAAAAAGAAATCACTTTTACCCAATGAGAATGTCCTGCGGTTGCAGGTGCACAACACGCAAACTCGTACCCCTCCACACTACCGCAGCACCCAAAAGGTACCCCTTGTTTACCCACCGTTTGGCCCGGTACTGTAGGGCTGCATTCCCATGATGTCGCTGATGTAGAGCCTGGCATAAGACTTGTAAATTGGGTCCAGATTCCACTTGTCACGGGGTAAATCGTCAACTTTGCTAACTGCCATTTTGGTAGACCAAAAGGGTTGTTCAGATTATTCTTTTCGGTTTGAACCGTACCACTTAGCTATATGTCTCCAATTGTAAAATCACTTTTTTTTTTGCTCACAACAGGCAGCAGCTTTTAAATGGACATTGATCAGCTGTCACAGAGTAATTGTTACGTCACAGAAAAAAAAAATCCCAGGGACTTCATCATCTAGCTAGACCTCGGACACAACTAGTCTAAAACCGCAGCCGGTTTATCCGGTTTCAATGGCCCAATTACCTGATTGCGTAATACAACATGAGCTAAGCCCATTTGGGCAACCAACAATTTGGTTGTATTTATTTATTTATTTATTCATGTTTCATTTAATACAAATGATAAAAAACACGGTGGAGGGTAGTTCGGTTCAGTTATAAAACAGCTTTACAACGAAGCCCTCCACCTGGTACAGACATAAAATATAAACATGATCAAACTTAATACACATAACATGATAACAAAATAAAAATCGATGCAAAATGGAAATTAACATAAAACATATTGTCTACAAACATAACATAGATTACAGAGTAAATATGAAATGTAAAATCTTAGAAGAAGTACAAGAACAGATGTTATGTTATAATAAATGTTTGGCTAGTTGAAATCCTTGTTTAAAAGAATAAATTGATTGAATTGGTGGTTTGAACTGAGAAAGGAAGTTTGTTGTAGGACAACTACCCCTAGATAAATTACCCATGATCGGATATTTAAAAAAAAAACTACCCCGCACCACAGACTGAAATATATCCCTATGATTTCTTGGGGTAGTTGTCCTGATGCGCCCATCCCATTGTTTTTTAGAAGACGTGTACAGACACGCTTATTTTATATTTATCATTAATTTATTTTATTTTTTTCTTTCTTTTTTATTATAGGTTTTCCCGGCCAATTTAATACATTTATCATCCGTTTTCATTTAATGTGTATTAAAATTCGTGTGTTTGATGCGACAAACGAGATGCTGTCGTCATTCTACAACAAATTACGACATCATCTCGGTACCCCTCACTTTTTCCATTGCGTATATCATTATTAATGTATGATTATAATGTAGTGCCGAGATGATGTCGTCATTACACATCAAAATAATGATGACATCATCTCGGTACGCCTCACTATTACCATTGCGTACAGATAGGTAGTTCAATGTAAAAAAAAAAAAAAGAAAAAAAAAAAAGAAAAAAGATAAGTTAATGCACATTCTTCAGTTACTCCTATTTATATATCTTTGTATTTATTTATTTCTTTATGTATTTTTATACGTCATTTTCACAAAGGAGCCTATAATGTAACAAGCTTAGCTTTTAACTTAGGCTCCTTCATATTTCTTTCTACTGATGTCATTCGTTTTATGATTTATCAAAATAGTATTGAAATGACATATAATTGTTGTTTTCATTATTGTTTGATTGGAATATGTAAATAAAAAACTGAACTGAACTGAACTGAACTGAACTGAACTGACTTTAGTCAAACAATTTCGTGTTCATGCTCTCAAATTCGGTTTTAGGCACACAAAGTGATGTTGGCAAAGTTAAAATTCGGATATAATCAGTTAATTTCATTCTTTGTGCATTCAAATTAGTGCGAATTTGAGCATACGGAATGAAATGTCGACAGGATGAAGACGAATGTGAACTAGAATGTGCAAATACGAAATCAATCACAGCAATCGTTAATTTTAATGATTGAATACTATTTAGACTGGCAACATTTCGATGCATCAGCGTTTTTTTCAGAAAATGAATGCCTCTAATATGCAATTGATTGACAAAACAATGAAATTGACCGGGAAAACCTATATTATTTTTTTTTTATGTTCAGCCCCCTCCCCCCTCCTTTCAAAACTTTTAAACTTTTGCAGAATTTGGTTAACCTTTTTCGACTACATTTGTGTTACAGAAAAGTAATTCGATTGGGATGTCTTGTAAACCTCAAGGTCGGCAACGTGGAATTTGTTTTTCATATCCGATTCTACAATACAATGAACACATGAATGTTCAAAATTGAATGGCATGCGCCATTAACCAAACAAACAACAACAACAACAACAAACACTGATCATTGGTCATCAATTCCAACTAAAATATTTTCAGAGACTTCCTTTGGATATGAGACTACGAGTTGGATCGAAATCAAATCGATAATCGAACAATATTATTGAGCTCATATTACCATTAATTAACTTACGATATTCGTCATTGTTGTGATAACTTGCAATGAATATAGGTTTGGCAACGAGACGTCATAAGTGTAGGCCTAACGTGGAAGAGAAATCACCTCTGCAAAATTAATATTGCATTTCTACGCGCGCTCTCTCTCTCTCTCTCTCTCTCTCTCTCTCTCTCTCTCTCTCTCCTCTCTCTCTTGCCCCCCCCCTCCCCCCCTTCCCCCCCCCCCCCACTATTAACTTATCATAGCTTCGTTGGGGGTTGCATTGCCTTTTATCAGTTTATTATTGCATGCTTTTGACCATTAAAATTTTAAAACTTTATTTATGTATAATAGTCAGGCAGCTGACATGATTTTGAGTAGATGAACGAGGTACCAGCAGCTGTGTATTGGAATACACGAGAAAGATCCTCACATTTATGCGGCGGTCACAACTCGCCGTACCTTCGACGTGCAACTCCCTACGACGGATTTCGTAGAAAAATCATGCAGCGGAGGTACCTCGCAGGTACAATGCATGTACGACGTACAGGAGGTTTTTACAATACCCTTACTACAGAAACGCAGGAATCGCAGAAGTTGACCCAGGACCTGTGCGTGCATTGCACATGCAACGCAGGCTACGTCGATGGCACGTGCCTCGTAGGCTACGACGAGTTGTGACCGCCGCATTACCAAACTAAACATCTGGCAGTGCATCTCTGCTGCATAAGGTCCCTACAGCCGGGGGCGTTCAAAATGAGTGCCCATTTTACAAACAATTCTATTTTGAATAAAAATAGCAGAATTCATTCTCTAAACACACTAACTTTGATGTCAAAATAAAGAGTATTAAAGTGTCTTAACGCTTGTGCTATTTTGAAATCAGACTAAAATCAAAAACAGTGTGAGTTTTGATGAAGAATTGTTTTTTCTCAATTTTTTACGAAAATATTTTTTTTTTCCTTTTTTCAATAATTTTTAATATAGGATTTCTCAGTCAGTTTCAGAAGCTCGTCACTCCATTAGATAATCGGTTCATTCAAGTTAGGACGATTTAGCTTTCAGTCGATTTTCCGGAGATCAGATTCCCTTTTCCAGCAATCAATTATTACATGTTTCACTTTTTCAAATTCCGATTAAGTGCACTAGGCCTATATACGTAAAACAGTAATTCAATTTAGCAGAGACGCTGTTATGATTGCGCAATACCGCCATTAGCAGCATTTAAATTCATTCTGAGTTTTCAGCTTACAGTAATTAGCATTCAAATTCGGACTTATATTTATAGCTGCAGGATTTTTTGGTTGTTTTTAATCATATTTTTTCCCACAAATGTTTGCGAATTGCTATTAGCAGCAATTGTGAATGAGTATGTACCTTATATTACGGCATGTGCTTAAGTATGAGAT
>CALNVZ010003434.1:25428953-25448577 GCA_940671915.1 Paracentrotus lividus | reverse complement strand
AAGCTCAGACATGAGAATTAAATTACTTTGAACACATCTGTCCAATTCGTTTTGTTGAAAGTGTCTTTTGTTTGTTTATCAATTTTGTTTCATTGTAATCAGAGCCTTCAGTATTTTTTCCTGTTCCCCCTCCCCATAATTTATATCATTTCACTAGAAAAGAAAAGGTTGAAAATATGAAGAAAGTGAACATTGTGTAATACTAGGTTCATTTAATGCCAAAATTGTAAATAGGCCCTGGAGTAGACTTGGAAATAAAGAAAAACAGCAAAGAGCAGCCTCGTCGATAAGCTCAAGCATGTGAACTTCATAACTTTGAATGTACTATCAATATAATGCTTAGTAAGCATGACAAAAGATGACTATATCTATAAGCTGAGACATGAGAATTAAAATAACTTATAACCTATCTGTCCAATACGATTTGTTAGAAAGGCAAAGAAATATTGATTTTGTCCGAAAAAGGTGCCTTTCGTGTGTTTATCATTTGTTTCATTGTAATCAGGGCCTCAGGGTTTTTTTTTTTAATTCTTGTTGTTTTAATAATTTATATCACTTTACTAGAAAACTTCAGAACTTCATAAGTTTGAATGTATAGTAAATTATATTGCTTTGTTTACAGGGACAACAGGTAACCTTATCTATGAGCCCAAACATGAGAATTGAATAACTGTGAACATATAATTTGATTTGGTTTGATTTTATTTCATTCGTCGAGTGTACATGGTGTAAAACATAAAAGAAACACTGACAGGATAGCCCATGAAATCTGAAAAGGCTTATTTACTATAGTGTCCTTTAAAATGAGAAAGAGATTACGGAACCTCCCCCCTCCCCCGATTTTTTTTTTTTTTTTTTTTTTTTTTTTTTTTTTATTTGTATTATTATTATTAACAAAAATACACATTAAAAGAGAGAAAGAAGAGAGAGAGGAAGGGAGGGAAAGGGAGAGCCAGAGAGAGAGAGAGAGAGAGAGAATGGAAGGGCAGATAGGAAAGTAAAAAGGTAAAGAGGGAGTGAAAGAGGAAAAAAGAAAGACAGAAAGAAAGAAATAAAATAAATAAAGAAGTAGGAGAGAGAGAGGGAGAGATGGGAGCCCCCATAAAAGATTAAAATCTATTTTCAATATGATACCTGATAATATATGTCATACGTTTTGTTAACAGGGCAAAGAAATATTGATTTTGCCAGAAGAAAAAAAAATTTGAAGCTTGATTTTACAAAAATATCTGTCATTATTTACTTCTTCTCAGAAATGTATCGCTTTAATTGGAAAAGAATGCGTTATAGTCAAATGGCGTATAGGCCTATATAAAGTGTTATACCACAGTGTTCAGTTTAAAGTTATATTGGGTAGGTACAAAGTAGATAAAGAACCAAAACATGAATTGATGAAGGTTCTATTATAATAGTTCTACAGTTAAATGGTGAAGCCACAGTAACCTAAAAAAAAAAATTAAAAAAAAAATCATAAATTTTGCCCCATATCATGCAAGTGGAAAATATAATATAAATGAGTCAAGCATTGTCACGTTTCATCTTAAATAGTTTGTGTGGTTAATGATGTTTAAATCTTGGCTCTGTTAAGTGCATAGCTTTGATAATGAAAAACAAAATGTTACAATTTCATGTGTTACAATTGCCCCGTACGTCTGTTACAATTGCCCCTGGACACGGGGCAATTGTAACACTCGACCTCTTGTTTTGAAATGGTAATGGCTTCAAAATAACTTGTTGTACTTAACCCAAACCTATTCATATGCCAAGCTAAGATATGCATATTTCATTTTATTTAGTTTTAATCAAGTATTTAGCTTTAATAAAGTTGATAGGTCAAATTTGGAAAAAAAAACTGTTACAATTGTCCCCGGTCTCCCGTACCAAAGCGAAGGAACTATGTTGGAATTTGAATGATGAATTTGACGCAGTAGAAATATTTTGGGAATTTGAATGAACTGATTATCGAAATGAGTGACGAACTTGCGAAACTGAGTGAGAAATCCTATAAATAGTTGTATGAAACATTGATGTTTGTAACTTTTCTAAAAAACTACCTACGTGCATGTGAATGATGCTGTAAAAAGAAGGGAGTTATGTCTTATTCCGATAAAGAATTATAATGAGCTAAAGTCAGGAACGCAATATAGAAAAAAATCAACAATTTGCCCCGTATCGAAGAAGAATCCCATACCCGTACGTGTATTAGGAAAGGCCGATAACATGCGATAGCTTTTAGCAGACAAAACAAATATGGAAAACTTGTACCTAATGTTTCGCATTTTTGGCACTTTTGTTTGCCTATATATAACCATCACATACAATCAGCTTTTCATAATACACGTGCGGGTATGGTGTTATTCTCAGTCACGGGGCAAATTGTTGAATTTTGTCTATATTGCGTTCCTGACTTTATAATCATAATTCTTTATCGGAATAAGATATAACTCCCTTCTTTTTACAGCATCATTCACATACACGTAGGTAGTTTTTAGAAAAGTTACAAACATCAATGTTGTATACAACTATTTATTAAAAATTATTGAAAAAAGGGGAAAAAAACATATTTTCGTAAAAAAGTGAGAAAAAAGCCTTTCTTCATCAAAACACTCTCTGTTTTCGATTTCAGTCTGATTTCAAAATAGCACAAGCGTTAAGACAATTTAATATTCTTTATTTTGACATCAAATTTAGTGTGTTTAAAATAAAAACATTTGTAAAATGGGCACTCATTTTGGACGCCCCCGGCTGTAGAGACCTTATGCAGCAGAGATGCAATGCCAGATGTTTAGTTTTGTAAATGTGGGGTTCTTTCTCATGTTTTCCAATACTCAGCTGCTTGTACCTCGTTCATCTACTCAAAATCCTGTTATCTACCTGACTATAAGGGGCTTACCTCATGCAACTTCTAATCTTCTTCCAAGGCCATTCGTGTATGTGGAGGAAAGAAATTGATACGAAATAAGAATGTGAGTTATTTTTGTCTCAAACTTAGCATGAGTGAAGACGTGAGACATGAGTAATGAAAAAGATTGGAGTTAGAAGAAGGAGGCGAAAATGAAAAGAAGACAGAGAATTAGAAGTAAACAAAAATAGAAAAGACATTGCTAGAGTATGGTCAAGTGAAGCATCAACTATCAACATAACTTGCTCTATCTCTCTCTCTCTCTCTCTCTCTCTCTCTCTCCATCTCTCCATCATTCTCTTTCTCTATCCATCTCTCCATCTCTCTCTCTATCTCTCCATCTATCTCTCTCTCTCTCTCTCTCTCTCTCTCTCTCTTTCTTTCTCCCTCTCTCTGTCTCTCCATCTCTAAATCTCTCCATCTCTCTCTCTCTCTCTTCGTCTGTCCATTTCTTTTTACCCCTCAAATTCTTTCGTTTATATCATTTACATATCCAAGCGAGCTGTCGATCAAAACAAAGATATGAAAACTTACAGAAATACGAGGGACCGGATTCATGAATATTTAATCGAGACCCACGCGTTTGGCAGAATCAGATCGATATTCCATTGTAAATCTTACAAAGTATCTCCTACAAGCATACCCACTCCGATGAACAAAAATATATACATACGGAAAGTAAATCTATTTAATTGTATATGCACGATAGATTCGTTAAAGCATCACTGCAGGGTAGATAGACATCATAATCCAATCACTAGTCGAAGAACTGTCGACATCGAAGCACTAGAGGCACTGATGTTTGAAATAATTTGATCTTGTTAGAAGATCATTTTGGGAAATCATTATATCAGGAACTTTGTTGGTGGTGAGCGAATATGGATTGCGAAGATTTCGATGACGGTTTAGCCCCGCACGAGATGCTGAACGGTCTCGGTGACGACCTCAGTACGATTTCGATTCATGGACTGAAAGGCGAAAACGATGCGGAGGAGCAAGAAAGAATGAATGGCGACTTCGGTGACGGGGAAGAAGATCCTGAAATGCCGCACGAGCCGGTGGTTGAACGACCTGTTGATATTCCTCTAGAAAGTGCGACACCGACCACGCCTTCATCGTTCGATACGACACCCTCACTGATGTCGACTACTCCTGGTCGTTTCGTCTCGCTCTGGGTACCCACGGAAAAGACAGATAAAGTTGCAACACCCGATATTACGTCACCAACTTCGTCGTTGCCATCATCTCGATCTCTTAGTCGTGATCGTTCTCCTTCGAAGATAAAGAAAGATCCCGTCGTCCTACTCAATCATCTTGACGGGACAGAGGTCACTGACACGTTGCATTGTCAGGCAATCCAGGTAACATCATAGGAAAATTTGTGTTTTTGTATTTGTTTTTTGTTGTTGTTGTTTTTTTTGTTTTGTTTTTTGTTGTTTTTTTTTTAATTCTACGTATCGAATTTGAGTAATTGAGATTAATTAAATACTCCATATAAAAATAAAATAAAACATTTTAAATAAAAATAAAAAATAATAAATAGCTGCATCGAATATGTTTTTGTAATGATAATACTTTCAAGAATCGCTGTAAAATCAGATTCTTTATTTATACACCAATTATTAAAAAGTTATCAACTTATTCTTAATAATCGCATAAACCTGAAAACAATAATTGCTAAGACTTATGAATACTAAATACATCCAATACATTTCTCGATGTCCAAAATTATAAGCCCTACTTTCTCCAGAGTTAATCTCTATACACGTATTTAAATAGACACGCAAATCGATTGGAGAAGGCAAAGAATTTTGTTTGAAGCCCGGTGTATTGAAACTGTCCATTTTTATCGATTTTTATCCATCTTGCTTCCCGCGCTTTACTTCTCCGTGAACATTTTATTGTCTGACAATAATGGAGCAAGGTTAATAGATCCTTAGAAGATGGGTGATGCGGAAAGAGATAATGTTCGAATTGGTTCATATCCACCTGGTCTAACAGCAGTTGGTCCAATTATCTGATTGTGGTATGGGCTAAACCTATTTGGTCTACTCATAATTTGGTCTAAGTTCTCCTTGGTCTAATGACCACATGGTCTGATTACTAATTTGACTAATAGCCAAATAGTGTAATTGTATTTTCGTCTAATTCTCAAACGATTATTTATTTAAATAACATTATATGAAATCGACATTAGACCAAGTGGGAATTAGACAAAATAGTAAATTTCAAAGTGGTAACTATACCATAAGGTATGAGACAAAACGTACATTAGTCAAAGTGGGTTTAGACCAAATGGCAATTAAACTTCGAATTGTATTTAGACGAATGTAATAAACGCTGTTGACTTTATTACTGCAAGCTATTAAATACTTAGTAAAAGGCCTATGATAATGTTACCTTGATACAAATTCATGTCATGGTTTTCTTTTATCGGATTATAAAAGGTAGGCCCTACATTCTTATATAGAACGTCATTGACACGTATATTTTTCGCATTTATAAAACAATACACAAGGCGTACATAAATAAACAGAGTAACATCAATGGTGAAAAAATTTCATGAATATTGAATGAGTTTTGTGATAACTCAAACACTATTTATTATGATACACAATTTAAAACCGTCGACAGTGGTTCAAGTATTAAATGTAGCCTGTGTATTAATCCAATTGAATATCCGTATTTCATGTTAATTCTTGAAACAACGTTTTCTTTCTTTTTTTTTCCAAAGTGATATGAATTGACGGTACATTAGCATATATAGTTGTCTTTTTGTCATGATTCCAACTGTCTTGTCTTTATGTAATTATAAATTAAATGACGTGGCGGAAGGGGAAAATAATTTTAAATTTCTGACAACACCATCATGTACATTTTTTTATTTGATTTACTTTTTTAAGTACATGCACTGTAAACAAAAAAAATTGAATTTTTACAGCAAATCTGCTGTCAGCAGAGTCGCCATAAAAAATGGAATTCAAAAAACAGTTTTGTTGTAAATTTCTCCTCTAAGAATTTATGAAAGAGAAGGGAAAAAATCATTAGAGTTCTATAGCGTACATATTTGGTTAAAAATGAACAAATGTGTTACTCCTGATGTATATTTTGTATTTCTCATGTAATTATTTGCAGGAGAAATTTAGAACAAAACTGTTTTTTAAATTACATTTTTATGGCGACTCTGCTGACAGCAGATTTGCTGTAAAAAATACAAATATTTTTTACAATGTGTATGTATAAACATCATTCATTAAAAAGAAAATAAAAACATTTACAGGAATAGGCCTACATCAAGAGTTTATTTACATCATACAATTAAAGAAAAAAAAATGATGACATATTATTTAGCAAGGCACTATGTTGTTAATGTTAAAATAATCTATTCCAATGCTATTGTATCCATCTCCTCTACTATAGGAAACTTCTAACCAATCAGGAGTCACGCCCTCTAAAAAGGACTCTGTGACGTCACCAACACGTCATAAGCCATTGGTTGCTCGATCGCAAGATGAGAAGATCCGATTGGCCAGAGAGTTCATCGATCAATATTACGCGCATGCTCAGAGGTAAATCGGTAGCTTAGTGTTTTCTGGATTTTAACTTGTAAGAGATGATGGAAAGTTCAAGTAAAGATAATTTTTGGTATCATTTCTGACCTAATTTGTAAATAATTAGGTCGTCTTGCTCAATTACAGTGAAATCAAATCAATGGTTGAATGATGATCATTGTAATGACGATGGTATGGTGTTAGTAATGCAATGATATAGGTTTTCCCGGTCAGTTCCATTGTTTTGTCAATCAATTGCATATTAGAGGCAGTCATTTTCGGAAAAAACGCTGATGCATCGAAATGTTGCCAGTCAAAACCGTATTCAATCATCAAAATTAATGATTGTTGTGCTTGATTTCGTATTTGCGCATTCTACTTCACATAATAAGCATATACATTCGGCAATAACTATTCAAATTCGTCTTCACCCTGTCGACATTTTCATTCCATATACTCAAATTTGCACTAATATGAATGCACACATAATGAAATTAAATGCTTATATCCGAATTTGAACTTTGCAATCATTATTTTGTGTGCCTAAAAACGAATTTGAGAGCATGAACACGAAATAGTTTGACTAAAGTCAGTCTGTCGCATCAAACACACGAATTTAAATACACATTAAATGAAAACGGATAATAAATGTATGAAATTGGCGGGAAAAACCTATAGTAGGGGAGACCGGGTATGGAAGTTACACGGGTCAGTTGTTACAGTTCTCAGTGTGTTAGTGAACAAGAGAGTTCGTGCTAACTGGCATCTATATACAGCCTACACATAGCTGATGAATTGCCGGTCGTGAGGTTTCTCCGTTGTTTTATTAAAAAGTAATCAACAAAAAACATTTTTTACAGTTCCAAGTGAATTTTTGACAAAAATTAAAATTTGTAATAGTTCTTACAAGTGAAGGCACATGATGATAGTCTGGTATTATGAATATAGTACATGTATGTCACTAATATACCCCTGAGCCATGCCCTGTAATTCTGCCTAATGGCTTTGCTACAGTTGATTTTATGTGTAAAATCACCCATGGGGTAGGTTGTTACAACAACCTACCTCATGTCGATGTAACAACTTACCACATTACAACACATGTAAAGTAATTTGCTTCAATTTTTAGGGGTTAATATTTTGATATTTATTATTACTTTAGTCTATGCTAGAGCTCTACTTGATCTACTGTTAACGATACCAAGAAACTGGAAAGTTGAAACAAAAGTATGGTATAAGAGATTTACACATTTTAACAAATCACCCCGTATGTTTACATAGTAACAAATTTCCCCGTATGGTGTAACAACCTACCCGTATACGGGGTAGGTTGTTACAAAAAAAATGGCTTCATTAATTAAGCTGTAGTTAATTAGTGTTTACATGTTTTCAAGTTTATGCTGCTCAGGTTTTAGCCAACATAATGGCTAACTCAGACAATGGAGTGTGTGAGTACTTTCATTAGAATTATCTGGCCCAAAATGTGAATTTTGTAACGTCCATACCCGGTCTCCCCTATCCTAATGGAGATGATGGTGATCAAATTATACTGGTGATCATCGTCAATAATCATAAGAATCATAGTAATGATATAATGATGAAAACAAATTATTAGGAGAATAGTTATACAGGAAGAGGATTTTGATGACACGTTGTGGTGGAACGTTGATGTCATGATGATGATGCTGATGACGATAATAATGAAGACGATAAACATGATGACGATAATGATGATTATGAAGATTCTGGTGATGATGATGATAAAGGTGGTAATGATGATTATGGTGATTTAATGATGATGATGTTGATGATGATGATGATGATGATGATGATGATGATGACGATGACGGTAATGATGCTGATGCTGATGATGATGATGATTATAATGGTGGTGGTGATGCATATGACAATTATACTGATGATGATGGTGGTGATGTTGATGATGATGATGATGATAATGACGATGATGGTGGAGATGATGATGTTGATAATGATGATGCTGATGACGATAATAATGATGACGATAATCATGATGACAATAATGGTGATTATGAAGATTCTGGTGATGATGATGATAAAGGTGGTAATGATGATTATGGTGATTTAATGATGATGATGATGATGATGATGATGATGATGATGATGATGATGATGATGATGGTAATGATGATGGTGGTGCATATGATAATTATACTTATGATGATGGTGGTGATGGTGATGATGATGATGATAATGATGATGGTGGAGATGATGATGTTGATAATGATGGGGGCCGTAGGTGTTAATTTTTTTAGGGGGCCTTCGACCATCAAAGAGGTCATCAATTATCAGCCATAGGGTAAAGCTTGAGGAGGTCATTCAGCCCGTTTGTCCATTTCCCGTCGTATTTTATTTATTTTTATTTTTATTTTTTTTATTTTTTTTGCTAGGGGGCCCCTGGATCTGCGCCTGTATATCATAATACTGATCTGATCAATTATTCATCCTCCACTCTAGGTCGGGTACGGTATCCCATGAGCGTCGTCTCTATGAAGTTCAGATGAGCATTAAAGAGACTGGTAGCTACTCCCTCACCGAAGCAGAACTCATCTTCGGCGCCAAGTCGGCCTGGAGGAACTTACCACAATCCCGATGTCGCATCTACTGGAACAAACTTCAGGTATAGAATATTTTTATTCTAAGACATCTACACCTACAACGGAAACAGAGGACATTTACTCTCGGACAACTACCCCAGGACAAGACACCCGGGCAACTACTCTGTGATAGTTGTGATGGGGGAATTTTCTTGGAAAAGAAAGATTGTTTGTTTTTTAGTGGGTTTTTTTTTCTGGTGTGTGATGGTAGCTGTACCGGTCTATTTACCAAGGGTTAGTTGCCCAAGGAGTAGTTATCTTATTCTTTTACATCAGCTTTGATGCATATCTGCATTTTTCAAGAATTTTACTCTTTTTTTGGGGGGGGGGTGTCATGAGTTGGTGTGGTTACGTTAACGTCTTCTGTTGGCTCTTAGCTCTGATGGGATGCAGGCTAGAATCCCAGTCACATTTTTCATAAAATTGATATAGAAAGCGTTAATAATCATGATGACTGATACATCTGTTTAAAAGGCCAATATTAAAAACTAAAACAGACGTATAAATAAAAGATCTCAACCGACATGTTCTACTATACTCCAAAAGCTGAATACATTATTCCTTCTTGTTTTTTCACAATTCTGTTTGTCTATGAAAGGTATTCGATGCAAGAAAGGTGACCAATTCTCGCGATATGTTTGAAATGCTGTGCAAGCATCTACTGTACGCTACCAACAAGGGAAACGTGAGGTATGTCTTAAAGGTAGTGTCATCTTTTTTTCACAAATTGCGAAAACTAATGCAATTTGACATAACTTTAGAATATGATCAACCTATACTGTCTATTCAATCTTACTGTCATAGGCTGCCTAGATCAGTGATATGAAACAAAAATCTGACTACTAATCTAGACCAGCTCTCCATCAACATCGTTGATATTACAGCGCGTGCAGCACGGACCACAGACAGCAATATACACACGGCGCATCAGCGTGAATTATTCTCTGCGCTAACGGTCAACGGTTCGCACCGTACGGTATATTTTTCGAGGTTCGAAATAAAAAAGGAATGAATTTTGATAATCGCAATATAATGACAAACATACACATTTGAGCTTAATCATGTTGTGGGAAGATAAAGTCATTGATATACTATACTATATCCTCTCAAAAACTAAAAATGTAATATTTTAGCCTGCAAAAGGATGACACTACCTTTAAACTCTCTGACGATGATGATGAGTTATGATCTTGTGGAAGAAATTTGTATTCCAGATTTATTTAAATACTTGTTTGACAAATTCATCTTAAAAGATACGAGTTAAAACACATTTTGTAAAGATGAAAGTACGTACTATTCAATCCTTCTGATATATTGAATGTCACGAGAAGAATATCATGTGCTCCCTTCAAATTATTATTTTTAATGGACAATGTAGGCCTATAATGCTTTGAAAATGAAAATTCTATTTATACTCTACAGTGTGTTTAGAAATAATGATTATGATGGAAACAGACATTGTATAACATTCATAAGGATTGATACCGTATAATCGCGACTGATATACAACACATTTGAAACAAAAATATAATCCATTTACATTTTTCATTTTCAGGGGACAATAAAAAAAAAGTGAGAACATTGAAGACGAAATGCGATAAATGGAACTATTTCATATAGCTTATTTTTATTCATTATTACCAATCACACAGACCTGCTATTACAGTATTCCCAGGGCGTCACGGCGACGGTCAGAAAGACTACCGGATTTGGAACCCACAACTGATCGGATACGCAGGGTACCGACAACCCGACGGATCGGTTCACGGGGATCCCAGTAATTTAGCTTTTACCGAGGTATGCAAAGCAATAACTGCTTAAAATAGGGAAATGTACTAAATTAATTGAGAACTGATTTGTCATGGCTACTTTACTTTTTGAAATGAGAATGATGGGAGTGTCACTCTTATTAGGTATCATATTATACAACTACTTATCTCAATACATTAAAAAAAAAAATGGATCTAATCCCAATTTGCAAAATAATGCTTCAAATATTGGGAATGTGCATCAGCGAAACAAAGCAGATTGTGAAGATATTCGAAGATATTCGAAGCAGATGAGCAAAAGATTGATAACATTTTAGCTGTTACCAAACAGGGAGAAATCATTTAATTAAAAGAAAAAAGAAGATTGAAAGTTTTCAAAATTGTATATTACGCTGCATCACCATGTTTACTCAGCAACCAAAAATAGCAAGACGGCAAGCAATTTTTACGAAACAAGAACTTTACAAGATCTTTTTAAAAAATATATTAAAAAATCCACACCCCTTTTTACTCAACCACCTCATCATCCTATCTTTAGGTGTGCCAAACATTAGGATGGCGTGGTGATCGAACTCGCTTCGATGTCCTACCTCTCGTTCTCCAAGTCAACGGTGAAGACCCTGAGGTCTTCGAGATCCCATCCGAACTCGTCCAGGAGGTCGAATTGGCTCATCCAGAGTGAGTATGAATTATTATTACGTCACCAATCGTATATTCGGTTGTATTTCCTGGAGGCAATTTCATGAAAGGACTTGTCAGACGTTTTATCCGACAAACTGTTATAAGCTACTGAAATGCTTGCATCTGATTGGCTGAGAGCAAATTTGTCGGATAAAATGTCTGACAAGTCCTTTGATGAAATGCCCTCCTGATGAATTGAATTATATCATCAACATGTTTCCCCCACATTACGTTAAATGTACGTTACTGTGATTGTTATTATTTATTAACTTACTGGCGGCGGATACAAGAGTAGGGGGAATTGGGGAGCTTGTAGCCCGAAAAATTGTTAGGGGGCGAGCTTGTGCCGTCAAAAGGTGTTTAAAATAAATATGGACGCACGATCAGCCAACGCTTACTTTCCAATGCATGGATACTTTTAGTGAATTAACTCTTTACAGAATTGTTTACACAATTCAATCCACCAAAGAGAGTAGTAGATGGGGGAAAAAAAATCCTCTGAACATTTCTGTTTATTCCAAATTACATCCCCATACAATTTTAGTCGCCTACATATATTTCGTGTTATTTTCTCTCCCCTGTTCTTCTTCATCTTCATTGATTCAGACTTCGTTGGTTTATGGATCTGAAATTGAAGTGGTATTCGATGCCCTCACATGCAAACTTCATGCTCGATATAGGAGGCATCCAGTACCCAGCATGCCCTATCAATGAGTGGTATGTAGCCTGTGACATCGCAAACAACGCCCTCTGTGCACCCAAGCGTTACAACATGCTCACGGTGAATGCATATTTGATGAATATTATAATCAGAAAAATAAGTACAGCATAATTTGTTTTTGTTTTTTAAGAGAGAAAGGGGTTGAGAAAGTGCCCTCTGAGAGTAAGAAGTCAGATAACCTTTTATAATTTATGTCTACAAACAATTAAAATTTACTCCTGTAGTGCTTAGAGAAACATTAATATTTTGCTTTTAACAAACAATATTTCACTCATGCTTTCATAACAAACAAAAAAGAATCTCTCACTCCAAAAAATTACACCACTTATAATTGTTTCTTTCCTTCTATGCCTATCCGTAAATTATTTTTACAAGGTAATAAGATGAACCAGGAAAATCTCTTCTCCGTGATTGAACATATGAATATTAATGTATTTATTGTTTGTATTTTATTTTCTTTTATTAAAGATGATCGCTGAACGATTGGGTCTAGATATCTCATGCACGGATTCACTATGGAAAGATAGGACACTGGTTGAAATGAACGTAGCAGTTCTTCATAGTTTCCAGGTATATAGTCCTACTTTGTTTGCCTTGGTTTATTTTTCTTTTATAAAGATGATGATTGGTTTATTAATTCTCCAACTGAAAAAGTTACATAATGAATTACATGCTTTCCTTAGATATTTGACTCATTTTCAACATAAAACACAACTTTCATCAATAGAATGTGCGAATAAAATCAAATTTTGTATTCATTTGATGTTTTTATTTGTTTGTTTTCGTTTATTTGTCAATAACAGAATTATTAAGACAGAGTCGAACATATTGAAAATAAAATGTATTCAACAAACACTCCCAACTGAAAAATATGGATCAGGAAAATGGGGAACAAGCAACAAAGATTTATCCCACGCTCCCCCCACCCCCAAGTATTATGTAACTAATAGATCAGCCCGGACAAATTCTGCAAATCTTAATGAAATAAGAATTAAATGCCCTCTTGTAAATCCGTGCAGCAATCTGGAGTAACGATCATGGACCACCATACATCATCGGCGGAGTTCATGAAGTTCTTCGCCGCGGAGCACGATCTCAGAGAGGGTTGTCCGACAGATTGGAGAGCTGTGGTCTCCCCTTTGACTGCCAGTGTGACATCGCTATTTCATCAAGAGACGCTCAACTACCAGCTCTTGCCGACATTCACTGTGCAGGTAAAATTTCACTCAAAATCAATGACGATGACGACGATGATGAGGATGATGGTGATCATGGCAGTGATGATAATGATGGTGATCATGATGATTATGATGATAGTGATAATGATGATGGTGGTAGAAGAGATGATCATGATGATAATGATGATGATGATGTTAATACATTGATGGTAACGATAATAACGTTGATGACGGTGATGATGACGATGATGAGCAATGATGGTGGTAATTGCTATGATTATTGTGTTGTTGGTGGTGGTGGTGGTGGAGATAACGATGAATATGGTGGTGGTGGTGGTGTTAGTTTTAGAGATTGTTATCATAATGATATCATAATGATGATAATGCTGATAATAATGGTGATGATGTTAAAGATAGGCCTATCGATGATGATGATGATGGTGGTGATGATGATGATGATGGTGATGATGATGATGATGATGATGATGATGATGATGATGATGATGTTAAAGATATCGATGATGATGATGATGATTATAATTCTGATGATGATGATGATGACTGTGATGATGCTGTTGGTGGTGATGTATGGTGAATGATGGTAGTTATCATAAGGAGGAGGATGGCTCCATGATATGGATCCCTTATCAATTATAATATATGTCAACATTCGTTGTATATCAATGATCTTTCACAGGAAAATCCTTGGGACACCTCACAATGGAAGTTGAAATTATCATCAGGGAGACTGAGTGTAGATAGACTCCGCTCACCTGGAGCAGAGTGAGTACTTCTTTTCTTTCTTTTTTTTTTTTAAGGTAATGACCCGTATTCTCAAAAGTGTCCGAAGTGTACTATGGGTAGCAAAGTTTGACACAATCTCGAACGGTACATGTTCGATTTGTCAGAAATTTTGGTGCTGAAAGTATTAAAAACTGTTTGGGAATATTCAGTAGGCCTACTAAAGTCACTAGTCATTAAGCATGATTGATTCCCAGAGTTCCCAGAAACATAACAAAGTCATGAAAGTAGATAGATCGTCTCACAGATTTAATCTATGAATTAACTTAGGACTTCTTTGTGAATACGGGCCATTATGCTTCATGGTATATGTCTATTTCATACTTTTTCTCAGTAGGCCTTTTTGGTATGGGTTCAATTCTGGTTTCACCTAAAAAGGAGGAGAAGATGGCTTAGCTTGAAAGGGACAAATACTTATAATATATTTCATGAAAATTATATATAATTTATTTGCTAATTTTCTTCTTATTATTATTTTGGAATTAATTTATTAATTTTTTCTTTTTGGGGTGTCGTGTTATTACTCTCATAGTCATGACGCTCATTGCACAATGGTCATTATTAATTGAAAATACAAAATCATATTTATTTTTCTAGCCCATCACGATTTTCATCACGCATTCTACGCCGAGCCCTCTCTGGTACTTTCAAGGCGACCGTACTCTACGCCAGCGAGTTCGGCAAAGCCGAGTACCACGCGAAGAAAGTTTACGAAACATTTCGAAAAGCCTTCGATATTCGTCTACTACGCATGGACGAATATGACGTCATGAATCTCGAACATGAGAATCTCCTACTTGTCGTATCAAGCACCCTTGGTAACGGGGAACCGCCTAGCAACGGACAGGTAGGCTAGCACCAGCTTGCTCATGGTACTCTCTGGTACACAATAATAATGTCTAACTTTCTTTGCTAGAGGTAGAAAAGGGCAATCAAGAAGGACTACAATATTCTCTACTTTGTCTAGTAAATTATTTTGTTTTGCAGGGGTAGGCATATGCCCCTCCAGTTTTCACCTGAATCTCAAATGGGGAGAACTGATGCTGGAATTTGGGAAAGGAACGTGAGGCGTCCTTCATAATCTTCTTAGATTCCGTGATTTTTTTTCCCTAAAAAATCAATCAGCGAGTCCCCTTTTTGCCCCCTAAAAAAATAATAATAAAATATCATAATTCATCAGCGCAACTTCAAAAAAAGACTCTTAAGTTTGTAATAAATGGAATTAGTAACATATACACATACCCTCGTCGCTGGCTAACTTCATATAATTGATAATTTCTCTCCTTCTTTTAGGATTTCTGTCGCTATCTCATGGAGATGTCAGATAATAATAACAACAATAACAAGGCACCTGTACCACAGTAAGTGTAATATTCATTAAATATAAATTATAGCTTCGTCTATGTTCCCATAATTACTTTACACATCATTTATTTATTTATTATTTAATCATTTATTATTATTATGTGTTTAAACCAGGAAAATGCAATCAATACGAAGCTTAATTTTGTAAACTGAATGTATACCCAACAACAAAAAAAGTAAGTTCCCCCCCCCCCCTAATCAAAATGATGTAACTTTTGAACAGGCTTGTTTTGAGCAAAATAATTTTTTAAATAAATCATTCGAGGAATAAGATAAATAATACACGAAAGAAATAATCGTGTGGTATATCTTTATCAACTTTGAAGTGCTTGCAAAAATGTATTATTTAAATCGATTAGAAGTCCGTTATCATTTGCGTAAAGAGTACACGGAAACCGTTTTCCGATCAGTGGTACACGTGTACACGAAATTTCAAAATCTTGTTTGTTTTTATTCCTGACAATAGATCTCCGAAGTCACCCCGATGTGAGAAATTTTGTGACGAGAATCCTTTTAGCGAGATGAAGAATGGAGATGGTTTCAATCTAAGAGGTTCTGGTATGCTTGGTAGTCTTAGGTAGGAATTTTTTTCATAATAATTCTTTTGGGGGTCAGTTGATCAATTCTATTGAAAAGCGTTTATATTTACTATTTGTTGGATGTGCGCCTGCCGTCGGCGTCACCCCTTTCTCTTTCAAAAAAAAATCGAAAAGTTCCTATAATTACCATCAGTTGTGGATCCAGGATTTCATGAAGGGGGCTAAAAAGTTCAATTTCCATTTTTGGTACACCCATTTTTTTTTCCCATCACACCGGGCGAGCAAAAAGTTGGATAAATGTTGGGGTTGATACTGGCCCACTTTTACTGAGTTAATAAATGCAGGGAATTCATTGTAGATATCGTTTAAGATAAATCATAAGAGAGAAACTCAATATTAAGGTTTTTTTCTTCTTGTTCTTCTTCTTCTTTCTTACTTTCTTTCTTTCTTTCTTTATTTCTTTATCTAATTATATCTTTCTTACAGCTATGGAGTATTCGGGCTAGGGAGCAGCATCTACCCTTACTATTGTGCCTTCGCCCGTGGGGTGGATACGATGTTAGACTCCCTGGGAGGGGACCGGCTCGTTGATATGGGATGCGGTGATGAGATGGGTGGATTGCATGAAACATTCGATGCTTGGCTCATGAAAACATTCATGGTAATATGAATATCAGTTATTCATTTATAACAAGGCTACTTGGTAATTATACCCCCTGGCGTAGAGCATCCCCCACTAACAAAAGAAAGAGCGCCCCGCTCTGCCGATGGTGTATAGTTCATCCCCCAGTAACAAAAGAAATTAATGCGTGTCTACGCCCGTGAACATACCTATGTACCTAGGACTGCATGCATCAAATAAGGAAATAAGTATTACACCTGCCCCCCCCCCCTCCCACATAACGAGTGGCCAGAGTTGTTCCTTAGGCTATTTCTTGATTCGGTGTCCGTTTAGGAGTTACTTGGTGTCCCGACTGGGTTTTATTCGTTTTTACTTGGATTTGTGTTCCGATTGGATTATTATCTTAAAGTATTGGTAGTCGAGATAATGGGAAAAAAAAATCATTTTATGAACCAATTGATAACTGGAAAAATATATCTCATATTCAAGTACATGCCGCAATATAAGGTACATACTCATTCACAATTGCTGCTAATAGCCATTTGCAAACATTTGATGAAAAAAAAATATATGATTAAGAACACAAACATTTCCTGCAGCTATAAATTTAAGCCCTAATTTGAATGCTAATTACTGTAAGTTGAAAACTCGGAATGAATTTAAATGCTGCTTATGGTGGTATTGCGCAATCATAACAGCGTCTCTGCTAACTTGAATTACTGTTTTACGTATATATAGTTCACTTAATCGGAATTTAAACAAGTGAAACATGCAATTGATTGCTGGAAAAAGGAATCTGATCTCCGGAAATTCGACTGAAAGCTAAATCGTCCTAACTTGAATTAACCGATTATCAAATGGAGTGACGAACTTCTGAAACTGAGTGGGAAATCCTATATTATAGCTTATTGTTCACAGGGCAATTAAAAGCTTGAAATCTCAGCTCTCCGGAGATGGTACATTCATTTTAATTGAATAAAAGGTCCTGTCACTTTGAACATAATCATAAGAGGTTCTTTCCTCGACTAGTCAATATTACGCTTATCACATGCATATCGCATAGAAACATGTGAACGGCGTCTTCACAAGACTTGTGACAAGTTCACAATCTATGTCATTGTTTTGAGCATCAATTTATATGAATTGCATATTCTGATTACAACTTCAGCACAATAATGTTATAAGCTTGCCCAAATGTGTATTTCCTCCATCTGGTCTGGAGAATCTATTAACTAACAACATGATAAAAGTTCATCAATTTCTTTCATCTCCACGAGTAGATTGCTCAACCGAACGGACAATACCATTCAACTGCAGGGAAGTCTTCTTACGCCTTTTTTTTGTGAGCTAATTGATTATTGCAACCAGCTGTATAAATTTCTGCGCTTCTTAGATAATGGACGCGCCTTGTTTAATTACGATTTAATGCCGCACATTGGTATATGTTAACTTTACATTTTACATAGAGTAGAATTGATATGGCCAGTCAAAATCGTATTAAATCATTAAAATTAACGATTGATGTGATCGATTTCGTATTTGGGGATTCTACTTCACATAATAAGCATATTCATTCGGCAATAACTATTCATATTCGTCTCCTTCCTGTAGACATTTCATTGCGTATACTCAAATTCGCACTAATTTGAATGCACAAATAAGGAAATTCAATGCCTATATCCGAATCTGAACTTTGCAACCATTACTTTGTGTGCCTAAAAACGAAATTGAGAGCATGAACACGAAATTATTTGACTAAAGTCAGTCTGTCGGATCAAACACACGAATTTGAATACACATTAAATGAAAACGGATGTCAAATGTATGAAATTGGCCGGGAAAACCTATATTAGCATGTATGCTCAATGTGTGTGGTTCTCAAAAAATACATGGGCGCTCCCCCCCCCCCCCCCCCCCCCCCCATGCGCCCCGCCTGGGTCAGTCACCAGCTGTGTTTTCCTCTGAGAATATTTAATCAAAGCTATGTTGTATTGCAAATGATTAGGGTCTACACTTTACTTTGGTATATATTTTGTACTATTTGGCGATAGAGCATTATTATGCGGTTCGAAAATTATGGAAAATTCTCCCTCTTTGCATTTGTCACCAACAGATGTCATCAGATCATAATTGTGTTTAAAACCCAACGTAAGACTTATCTTCTCAGTAATGCTTTTTGAAATGTATGATCCTTTTTATTTTGTGCAATATAATTATGCTCTTTTTTATAGGATTTCCCAGTCAGTTTCAGAAGCTCGCCACTCCATTTGATAATCGGTTCATTCAAGTTAGGGCGATTTAGCTTTCAGTCGATTTTCCGGAGATCAGATTCCCTTTTTAAGCAATCAATTATTACATGTTTCACTTGTTCAAATTCCGATTAAGTGCACTAAATACGTAAAACAGTCATTCAATTTAGCAGAGACGCTGTTATGATTGCGCAATACCGCCATAAGCAGCATTTAAATTCATTCCGAGTTTTCAACTTACAGTAATTAGCATTCAAATTAGGGCTTGAATTTATAGCTGCAGGAAATGTTTTTGTTTTTAATCATATAATTTTTGTTTTCATCATTATGTTTGCGAATTGCTATTAGCAGCAATTGTGAATGAGTAGGGGAGACTGGGGTAATTATGGCCCCGGGGTAATTATGGCCCCTTTGTCTTTGAGAGCTTATAAACCTTTGCTGCATTACACAATGATAATCAAACTTTTACATATGCCTAGCTAAACTCTTCCTACTATCATATGAAAAAAATAAGCCATTCACTTCAAATTTTGTGCTTAGGGGAGCCTAAAATGTACGGCAATCACAATTCTGTTCGTTGGAAAGTGGCAAGTCCGCTTTTTTATTTGGG
>CALNVZ010003434.1:25389735-25402478 GCA_940671915.1 Paracentrotus lividus | reverse complement strand
AAGCATAAACGAAACTTATCATTTTAAATGGCATGTGAAAGATAAGACTTCAGAGCATCTATTACAATCAAAATATAGACATAATAATTTAAAACGAAAATTTGACAGACTTTTCAAAACTGTCCCGTTTTTATTCATACACCCTGTATAGGGCCTTGGACATTGTTTTATCCAACGAGCAACTTATTTTATATGATTATTATTTTCTACTTTTACATATTATAGGTCAATGTTTCTTATGTCCTGCTGGTGTCCCTGGGCCCAGAGGACCTCCAGGAGCCCAGGGGATCGCGGGAAGGGACGGCCGTGACGGTAGGGATTCACCGATAGGCCCACAAGGTAACAATAATCATCTTCTTCAATTTACCCCATACATCCACTATACGCATACAGAAAAACTCCATGAAATCATTAAAATCAAATCATTACTGGCCTAACATAATTATAACTTTTTTTCAAGAACGATCTCCGAGGGAAAAATATGCGGAAATTGACACGTGAAATACACTGTTAGAACGCGGTTTAAAAATTTCGCTGTTTAAAAAAAATGTCGGTTTAAAAGTTAAACATTCTTGTTTAATGTTTAAACATTGTTGTTTAAAACCGGAAAAGCGAGGTTTTATAGCCTTTAAAAAAGACCTGTTTAGAGATTAGAGTTTAGATATTAAACAATTTTGTTTAAATAGGCCGAGGCAAATGTCATGTGATAGTCATGAGCTAATGGCATCGCTCGTTACATATGGAAGGTAAATCGGCGCAAAATTTCAATCATGGCGAAGAACTTAACCCTCACACATTAAATTTGTAATGTACAGATGTGTTGGCTCAGTGGATAGAGCGTCTGCCTTATAATCGAAAGGTCGTGAGTTCGATACCCGGCCGTGTTAACCAAAAGTTGGAGCGTTTTTATATTTTGGAGAGAAGCGTTAACAATACTTGTTGATATGATATTTCAAACAACCATTAAACAACAGGTTGTTTAAACTTTTAAACAACAAGAGTGTTAAAGTTTTAAACAACTACAGGTTGTTTAATTTCTAAACAACGCTGTGCGATTCACCGGTTAACACGCAGTTGTTTAAGATTTTAAACAACTTGTTTAAATTTTTCTAACAGTGTAAGATGATTCTGTTTATCAGGAAATTACAGCTCAATTGCTGCAATCATTTGTTTGTTTGTTTGTTGTTTTTTTTTTCAACCAATGTCACGAAGACAGGATCATATTGAAAAGTGCAGGAAGATATTTTTTTAATGAATTTGAAAAACGAGGAAATTCATATAAGTTACCATTATTGGTGACATGAAATACAATTGGCGGATGCAAAGGTTCACCTCTCGGGAACATACTATAGCAAATATCAAAACAAAATTGTAACATTTGTAAAATTGTAGTCGGAGCCCTCAATTATTATATTCCTCATCCTGTATCCAGTTATCTCTCTCAACTTGATCTGTTATTTATTTGTTCCTTGATCGTGCTCTCTTTCCCTTTCATGCGACAATCTTCTCTATCTTTCAATTTATCCCCCTCTCTTTCTCTCTCTCTCTCTCTCTCTCTCTCTCTCTCTCTCTCTCTCTTTCTTTCTTTCTCTTTCTCTTTCTCTCTCTCTTCTCTCTCTCTCTCTCTCTCTCTCTCTGTCTCTGTCTCTCTCTCTCTCTCTCTCTCTGCTTCTCTCACAAACACACATTATACACACACATACACACATTCCCTCTTTCCCTTTATCTATATTCTTCATTCACGTCCCAAATTCTCAATACGATACCTTTCTTTTTAGGGGCGGGGCTTATGATTATGAAATATTACTAAATGCGTTTTTAAAAATGTGACTGATATGTGTTGACTTCTGATGATTCCTTCTCACGAAAATAGATAATTATTTGTGTAACTAACAGTAAACCTTTAACGTCTCTCCTTAATTCCTACCCAATCTCTATCTTTCTCTCTCTCTCTCTCTCTCTCTGACCCATCATAATGCTTTCAAGATGAAGTTTCTCTTCAACGTCATCTAAAATCATAATAATTATGATTATGATTTAATTGTCTTTACCCTTTTCAGCTCAGGAAACACCTGCTGTACGTCCAGTAGGTAACACGTCTCTACCTGGTACCGTCTACATCAGATGGGGTCACGATGAATGCCCTGAGGGCGCTCAACTCATCTATGCAGGTAGGTCAAGAAAACGTCTTGGAGACGTCTCGAAGACAGGGAGACATCTCGAAGACTGGGAGACATCTCGATACTCATAATTATCTCCGAAAAAATCTCAGAGATGTTTCGGTGAAATTCTTATATATCGGTATGAACATGTTTGATTTCTGCTGATTTTCCTGAGATGTCACCGAGATTCAGGAGATCTATCTGAGACGCCTCCGAGACTTCTTAGCGAATAGTCTCAAACCCATCTGATGATAAGACATACCACCATAAAGTGTGCAGGATTGCACCATAAAGATTTTAATTTTTGCTATGCCGGGTTCTGTCCATTTCCCCTTTGATCCTTGTGATTTTGTAAAAATAGTATTACAAACTGTCGGAATATTCCTTTTTACAACTGTACTCGATCCATCCCTTTATTCTTATTTGTAATCACTATGATGGATTTCACTAACCCAACCGTTCCTTTCTTGATATTTAGGCACTGTTGGAGGCGCAGGACACACCCAATTTGGTAGCGGGGCAAATCATCTCTGCATGCCAGACGAACCCATTTATGACGAAGTTGAAACTAGAACAAACGCTGACCGAGCCCTTCTATATTCTTCTGAATACCAAACCAGTGCCGCTGTTCCACGAGTCATACCCATGAATGACCTCACTCCAACCTGTGCAGTCTGCAGGGCGCCCCCTGGACGGACGACCAAACTCATGATTCCTGCACGCAACGTGTGTCCTTCTGCAGAGTGGCGTTTGGAGTATGCTGGTTACCTCATGGCAGCGCGCTACACACACAAGCGATCTGAATTTATTTGTGTGGATCGAGAAATGGTTCCAGAGCCTGGAACAGCAGGAAATCAAAATGGCGCTCTGCTGTACATGACAGAAGGAAGATGTTTGGCTGGTGGGGGTTTGAACTGTGGGCCTTATGTCAATGGTTATGAACTGACCTGTGCCCTCTGTACTATTTAGTCTCTCAGATAAGCTCTGATTGTATACCAAAATCTAAAAATCAGCTGGACCCCCCCCCCCTCATGATTTGGTATAAATTTTGTTGCGAATCGATGATTTTCAAACTGAATAGGGTTCATGACCATTTGGAAATCGAACTGACAGGGGCTTTTATAAACAAAATGTTTCGGACACAACGTGTTTTGAGGAGAACCCCCCCCCCCCTTACAACATAATTATTGTGGTATAAATGCATTAAATGGAAAAAGGTGTGTTATCATTAAAGTGGGCATTCAATAGACTACACTGCGCAGAATGTCGCACTTAATGTTAGGGAATAGGTTAGTCCAGATCCTGTCCCTTCGAAATTTACTATAATTAGTATCCCCTTTGATCGCGTGGCAGCAAATCCGGGGATCGCGCGATCAGAGGGGATTGTGCATTGCGTGGAGGAATAGTAAATTTCGAAAGGACAGCATATTGAATAGGAATAGGTCAGATGAGGTCCCAGGGGTGGAAGGGGGGGGGGGTCACTCACCACAAGATGTGCTACGCATGCGTGTCCCCAAAAAGCGTCGAAAAGGGTTTGTTTTCAGCCTTTTGGCGGCGTCGATGCTTTCCTTAAAATAGGGATGTTTTTTAATTTCAATTGCCATTTTCATAAAAAATTGGGGTGTTTTCAACGGAAATTGCTGTTTTGGGGTAAAAATTTCACGGTATTTACGCTATTTAGGGGATTTTTTTTCCCCCAGTCAGACGTCGAAAAGAGGTGCAAATTTGACTTCATGCAATGAGACGTTTAGAGTCCATTTTCAGGGTACGGGGACATGCATGGGTAGCACTTTTTGAATAAATGTTAATTTACCTTGTTAAAAAAAAATTGAAAGTATTTTATTCCTAGTTTCTACTTATATTTTCCTTTTTTTACAAATCTACGCTATTTAGAATATATTTTTTCGGATCAGAACAAGGAAAATGTCTTCATAGCCAACTTGAATTTAGTTTCCTCTCCTTTATGGGGGGGGGGGGGTCACAAAATATTACATGCGTTATTTTTCAAAAGTTTTTTTTTTTTTGGAGTATCCCTCCATTCCGACGGATTCTTTTATTTGGACATGTGCTTGATTATTTTCAACTTCTTGGTCCCAAAAATATTGTACCCAAATTTGAGAGTCACGTTTAAAAAATATAGGACTGATATAATTATAGGCCTATATAGTTATTTTAGGTTAAGGTTAAGTCATATTTTGTCAAACGATACCGACCTTATAGTCTTGTTGCTGTCATGGATGACTCATAGGCCCGTATTCTGTTCCGGGGTTTAGAGTTGTGCTTCGCCACGAAAATAGTAAGGGAATGAGACGAGAATGCAACGCTGATTTGCACGCTTCTCTATGAAGCGTCAGTGAAGCGTGCGTCCTATCGTACGAAAGTAGATTCAGATGGACGTCATTCGGATCAATTATGTACACACATTTCTAAAGAATTCTAAACTAGGGTATAGGTGGTTTTAGAATTTGATATGGCTTTGCGAGTTTTATGTCGGAAGAAGCTAATTTATCTATTTCTCGTTAACTTGAAGTTAAAGGTTGTTAAAACTTTGGTTTAAGAATTAGGTGCATTATAGAACTGTCCACAACGATTAGATTAATTGCATGTTAATCATCAAAATGACATTTCCGACACGATTGAAGTGTTAGTTGACCTGACATATTGTAGAGAGGACAACTGACGCTAAAACCAACAATACATTAATGATGGCAAGTCACCTTGTCATTACACTGGAAAAACGGATTTGAACTAGTTGAGACTAATTTGAGAATGGTTTGAAATGATTTGGATGTTTTTTTTGTCGCGCAGACTCCGAGATATTCCCACGACCAAGCGCGGCGATTTCATGTCACGGGACGGGAGGGGGAGGGGGGGGGAACAGAAACACCCAAAAGTGAAAAAAAATAATACACTCAAAATTCGCATACTTCGCACATTGTGCAGAAACTAATGAAAATGATGCGAGCGCGAAGCGCGAGCCCGGAAATTTTGCCTTATAATAACATTTAGCATCTTATTTGACATACATCATTTACCTCTTTTATTAGCTTCACAAGCTAATCACTACATAAAAATTGTTCATTTTTTAAAAATCGAAGGGACCGATCCCCCCATAAAAAAAATCGAGGAAGGGGGACACTCCCCTCCCCCCCCCCGGGATCGCCCCACGAATGCTCCCGCCGCACAGAAATATATATTAATATAATAATTAATATTATAATATCGGAGACATCCTGGAGTATCCGCGAGTCGCAGGGACAAAGTGATAGATACCACCTTATGGTGGGAAAATAGAACATGCTTCACGAATTGTGTGGTTTTTTTTTCTGTCGTGGAGACGTGGTCTGATGATACATAAAACAATTATTATCGGAGACGTCTCCGAGTCTTCGAGTCTCAGAGACATCTCCGCGACGTCAAGATACCACCTTATACGTCCATAATTTCTACAGAGGAGAAAAACACCTTATCATTTTCAACTGAGAATGTAAACTAATGTTTTCTTCTCAAGACTACTGAGGGGCGTTTCACGAAACCGTCATAAGTCTAACTACTTCTGACTAAATCGGGAATAGTGAACAACTTGTCCACAAGCGGGTTCCACGAAGCGCCCTCTCTGACAAGATCGTGGGACAAACAAGACTGACTAAATACTTATGACAGCTTCCGGACCTGTCATATCTTGGAGAGCCGCTGATACGTCAATCCAAACGCAATTTATGGCAAGCGATCGGTTGGGCGAATTGCATTTGCCGCGACAATCTCGATTTTCTCATTTTGTTCATACAAAATTGGCAACCTCAGGATTTTGGTCTAATATCTAGGAAAATAAATGGTTCAGTTAACAATATTAAGTGATTTTATATCCAATAAAAGAAATAATATCTCGTATATATCCAATCAAGAAAAATAATATGAATAAATTGCAAAAGCATTATTCAGTTACCATAAAAGCTAATAATAAAGAGACCCGCAGAGACTACGTTGGTAGTTAAAATCGGATCTATTAGTCCCAAATTAATAATTTGTAATAAGATTTTCTTTTTAAATTACAATCGCACTATTAATTCATTTTGTGAGTAAACAGAAATTTAGGAAAAAACCTCCAATCTAGCTCCATTTTCAGCTAGCGTACTTTTTTATAGTCTGATTTACGAAACTATGAAATTAGCGCATCCGGGGTACCCATCTGATGTTCTGACGTGTCTTATTAATATTTCATGATTGACACCTTGTAAATATAGCAGTAGAAACATTGGTGCGTTTAATTCATATTATATAAATATATACATAATTTTATGAGCTTTCATACTGTTATTGACCGATTTTATCACTTCAATTTCGATAATATTGAAAATTTTGCATAAACCACATTGTCTAAATATCAACGAAACGTGATTAAGGCTATTGCTCGATGACATCATCTCGAATATACGATATTACAAATTGTCGAGCTTGGAAGAGCTTTGTGTAACCGACTTAGTAAGATTGGAGCTAACTACGTGGTTGGTGGATAAAGATATGACTAACTTGTCCATGGTTTCGTGAAACCCCCCTGAATATTAATGGCCACTTGACATAAAATACGCCCACGCGATTTCTTTTTTGCATATATTAGTGTGTTGCTATGTGAGACAAGAAACGTGTTGTCAGTCATAGCAACAAATAGTTATGCAAATTGGATTCAAAATACTAAACGAGTAGTTCATTCAGCAATGGTTCCGCCCTGAATCTGAAACCTTTTCCGTTGTCAATTGTGCTATGTCAGCCATAACCTGGAACGCTAAGCTTCTCAAAGAAAAGATAATCCGCGCTTTGATAATATACCTCGTTAAGCATGGATTACCTTTTTCATCACAATATAAAAGAATTTCCCGCCTCCATTTCAAATATAGCGAGCATAACATACATACAACATGTACAAAAAAAAATACACACAAAAAGAAGGAAACAAATTCCACCATTCTTCAAAGGTCCATATTATTTATATTATTTAATAGATGTAGGGATTCGAGGCCGAGTGGATATTGTTAATGAACATTGACGTTTATTGTTTATGTGTATGGCTCGTTAAAAAGTTGAATTTTAAATAGTGGAAAATTTATATTTACCCCTTCCCATTATTACAACTTTTGCCCCTCCCAAATAAAAAAAAAAAAAAAGAAAAGAAAAAAAATAGTAATAAGAAAAAGCTTATGCGCATGCACCTAACGTGAGACTTTTGCGCATGCATGTACGTGATATCGGAATCAAATTCAACGTTTCATTGCTTTTGGCCAAAATATGGGCACTTACATTTGTGAAAGAAAAAAATTTCGTGGAGCTATTTAGGAGATTAATTCAAAAGAATAAAAAACTCCCTTTCCACCTCCCTTGTTAATTTGTTCCCATCCCAGGCCACTGAATTGTTTAATGAATGGGACGTGATATATTGAAAATGCATGACAAGCGACAATGCACAAACACTCGGCAGTCAAAGGATAAAGCGGCTACAACAATCATTGTGCGTCATATTTCAATGGATTTTCCGGTTTATCTAGTGCATTTCAGTGCACTAGAAACTTCCAGCTGTAAGAAGTTGTACACGTTTGGGAGGTTTTTCGTTCCTGGGGGGCGTTTCACGAAACCATGGACAAGTTAGTCAATATCTTTATCACCAACCACGTAGTTAGCTCCAATTCTTACTAAGTCGGTTACACAAAGCTCTTCCAAGCTCGACAATTTGTAATATCGATATTATCGGAGATGATGTCATCGAGCAATACCTTAATCACGGCTTTCGTTGATATTTAGACATTGTGGTTAGCAAAATTTTCAATATTATCGAAAATTGAAGAGTGATAAAAATCGGTCAATAACAGTATGAAGCTCATAAAATTATGTTAATTATTTATATAATATGAATTAAAACGCACAATGTTTCTTACTGCATATATTTTACAAGTGTCAATCATGAGAATTAATAAGACCACGTCAGAACATCGATGGTTACCCCGAGCGCTAATTCATAGTTTCGTAAATCCAGACTATAAAAAATACCCTAGCTGAAAATGGAGCTAGATTGAGGTTTTTTTCCTAAATTTTCTGTTTGCTCACAAAAAAAATTAATAGTGCATTGTAATTTAAAAAGAAAATCTATTCAAAATTATTAATTTTGGGACTAATAAATCGATTTTTAACTACCAACGAGTCTCTGCGGGTCTCTTTATTTAGCTTTATGGTAAGCTAAATAATGCTTTTGCAATTTATTCAATATTATTCTTGATTGGATATATTACAGATATTATTCTTTATGGATATATAAAAAATCACTTAATTGTTAACAACCATTTATTTTCTAGATATTCGACCAAAACCTGAGGTTGCCACATTTTGTATGAACAAAAATGAGAAAATCGAGATTGTCGCGGCAAATGCAATTCGCCCAAACCGATCGCTTGCCATAAATTGCGTTTGATTGACGTATCAGCGCTCTCCAAAAGATATGACAGGTCCGGAGCTGTCATAAGTATTTAGTCAGCTTGTTGCTCCACGATCTTGTCAGAGAGGGCGCTTCGTGGAACCCGCCTGGTGACAAGTTGTTCACTATCTCCGATTTAGTCAAGAAGTTAGACTTATGACGCGTTTCGTGAAACGCCCCCCAGGGAGTTTTTTCTCGTACGTGCTATTGTTCGATTCTATTGTCAATTGCCGTACAACTCTAAAACCCTAACAGAATACGGGCCTATAGAAGTGTGTTCAATGTCCAGTTTCAAATGTATACGCCAACATGAGTCATGATACAAAACGCGAATTTCAAAACGCTGATATAAAGAGAAACGAAGTGTGTGTTCATTGTCCCCCATCCCGGTCGCGTAAAAGTGAACGTTGTTTGAAATCTCGATTCGGAGGAAAATTTTAAACGCCGAAAAAGATGCGTTTTGAAACACAATCACCTTATTTTTACGACCTTGAAGCATCGCAATTGCAACGAAAATGCGAACACTGAAACAAGGATGAGTATTTCAAACGTGTTTAAATGTGCTCTCCAGCTGGAAAGCCCCGGGGAGATCTGACCCTCAAATATAAAAACGAAATATGATTCGTTGAAACGAGCTATAGGGTAATTTCCCTTTAGCTGTTCATGCACTAAAAACAAAACGGGACCACTATCCCCCATAAATAGGGTTAGGGCTAGGTGTAGAGTTAGGGATAGATTTTGGCAGGGGGGGGGTATTGTCCTATAGAACCGTTGTATGGTAACAAGTTGAACCAGTCTGCAATACTTTTCATCCATCTTATCAAATTCCGGGTACATGAGGCGTTCGCCCTTCTTTTTCGAGCAAAGAATTTATTAATAAAAAAACAATATTAAAAAGTAAATCGTCTGCTGCTTGTCCATTCCCAACTATTTTCCGACCCTATAGTTACGTGCACTGCAGCCCCCCCCCCGAAAAAAAAAAAAAAAAAAAAACAATATATATATAATAATAATAATAATAATAATAATAATAATAATAATAATAAATAATTATAAATAATAATAATAATCATCCCCCTCAATTTTCTCGATTTATTTTGAGCCTATTTCGATTAAACCAGTCCAGTCGTCCGGAGAAAACGAACTGATATATCGGATTTCTATAACCATTTATTTTCCTATAACTCAATTTCAGGTAATAACAATGTATTGAGTAAGTGAAATATATCAGACATTGTGGAAATTAATAAAGTTCTCTGGAGCTATATGCTTATATAACCAGGCGCGGATCCATGATTTCATGAGAGCCAAAAATTTTAATTTTAGTTTTTTGTACACTCAAACATTTTAACGTCGCGCCAGCGGAGCAAAAAGGTACAGCCAAGCAAAGTGCAGGGGGGGGGATTAGGAGTTAATTTTTTTTCGGCTTCCGGTCATTCTTTATGGGGGGCAATGACCCAGAATATCTAATCTTCGGCACTTTTTCTAAATTTTTGGTTAAGGGGGAGCCGGGCCCGTCAGACCCCCCCCCCCCCTGTGGAATAAATATAAACAAAGGGCGTTATGAAAGGGGTATATACTATTTTATATAAAAATTTACGTGTATATTGATAAATAATATTTCATAGATTAAATATAACTACACTAATATAATATAGTCTATTTTTTACTGTGAAATTTGGCATTCGTTGGGCATACAAAAATCCGTTAAAAATATATTTCGACTAACTTCCTATTATTGACAGGTAAAATCAGAGAGTAGAAATTTTGTGCATAACGATTGGGGTGGTGTATATTATTAATTCTATTAAATATGTGAATCAATACATGATATTGATTGAAATTTCAAACACGAAATAATTTACCCCTGTTTACAAAGGGAATAGTAAGAAATAAATCATAAAATTATCAATATATCTTTTTTATTGATGGACTATTTGTAATTGTCACGCGGTCCTTGAACCCATCACAGAATCCTTGCATACGGGGAAATCCTTGTAAACGGGAATAAAATCATATTAAAAATAAAAATGTAACATGATCACAATCCGTTGGCAAGATGTTTGTTCCGGGTTTCTTAAAAGTTTCTCTTTCATGCCCTCATTAACCTTTTGGAGGCGTTTCTTGCATTTTGAAATTTATTAGTCTCATAGTCAAATCTCATAGTTATAGGCCCTTTTTTTCTGTCACGTCAGTTCCAAGTATGCATGTGCACCGAGATCTATTATTATAATGGTTCTTCAGAAGTTGGAGTAAACTATTTGAACATGTAGGAACTCATGTAGATCATGTTTCTACTTAATTGGAACCCAATATATGCAATGAGTTCAAGCAGAATAAGTTTGTATAAATACCAATGTCGTCCACTTCAATTTTCATTCGACAAACGAAAAGCTCTCGGTTCAGACGTCCATTTTGCATCATATAATCTTTCAGCTCGAAAGAAAAGATCTCTTTGAAGATGAAATCTCTCGTTGTGATAACTGGACTTGTGTTATCATGTCTGTGTCTGGTTGATATCATCCAAGCCAATGCCGTTTCAAAAGAAGACGTTGGTGACGCAGATGGACTGGTCCAGACTCAAGAGGACAAGATCTCTGAAATTCACAAACAAATTTTGCTCCTGCAGGTATGAAATAAATCTTTTTAAACTTCGATGAGATTTGGTGGTGCAACGATTCACCAATATTGACCCAAACCTATTCTGTTAGGTAAACAATTGTTTCTAGTATTTAAAAAGCTTTTAAAAAGATATTTGTAATTCAAAGCTATAACAACAATTTCACAAAATTTTATAGATTTGTCATGATGGTTTCACAATAATATGAATTCTGATGCATTTTTACATCTCTTCCGTATTTTCGGTATCAATTCCAACCAAATTTTTTTATGCCTCCTTTTTCATTTTTGTTTTGTTATGTTTTGGTTTATTTCGTCACTTTTTTGTGTGTGTTTTGTTTTAGGGCTTCGTTTAGGAAAAAGGATTAAAAAAATATTTTCTCCTTTTTTAATAATTTTTTAATTTCTTTGTGTTTATGCCCTGTTTGAAAATTATTGCGCGATAAAAAATACATGTAATGGCAAATAAATGTTAATTTACCTTTGTTAAAAAAAAATTGAAAGGTATTTTATTCCTAGTTTCTACTTATATTTTCCTTTTTTTACAAATCTACGCTATTTAGAATATATTTTTTTCGGATCAGAACAAGGAAAATGTCTTCATAGCAAACTTGAATTTAGTTTTCCTCTCCTTTATGGGGGGGGGGGGGAGGTCACAAAATATTTACATGCGTTATTTTTCAAAAGTTTTTTTTTTTTTGGAGTATCCCTCCATTCCGACGGATTCTTTTATTTGGACATGTGCTTGATATTTTCAACTTCTTGTGTCCCAAAAATATTGTACCCAAATTTGAGAGTCACGTTTAAAAAATATAGGACTGATATAATTTATAGGCCTATATAGTTATTTTAGGTTAAGGTTAAGTCATATTTTTTGTCAAACGATACCGACCTTATAGTCTTGTGCTGTCATGGATGACTCATAGAGTGTGTTCAATGTCCAGTTTCAAATGTATACGCCAACATGAGTCATGATACAAAACGCAATTACAAAACGCTGATATAGAGAAACGAAGTTGTGTGTTCATTGTCCCCCCATCCCGGTCGTAAAAGTGAACGTGTTGAAATCTCGAATTCGGAGAAAATTAAAACGCCGAAAAAGATGCGTTTTGAAACACATTAGGGAGCTTTCGCTGGACCTACGGGACGCTAATCTAGAACGTTGTACAAAAAAGAGGGCACTATTTTTCAAAATGCCCTGCAAACCCCGTTTTTCTATATTCTTCAAATAACTTTGAATAAAAGTTTCCAATGGTAACCCGCACATGTTCCCTTTGGCTTGTGAGACATTGTAACGTCTATTGTTGTAATAAGAATTCAATCCAAAGGCTACTTTACTGGGGATACCTAGTTCTTTTTTTTTTCATACCAAGGTTTTTATTGTGACAAATGCATCTATGCGTATAACAGCTGACCTAAAACATTGGATATGAAGAAATAACCTACCGCCCAGCCTTTATGATTAGTCAAATCAAGTATGCTTCTTTTATGTTTTAGCAAAG
>CALNVZ010003434.1:25362235-25384735 GCA_940671915.1 Paracentrotus lividus | reverse complement strand
TGGAACAGCAGGAAATCAAGAGGGCGCTCTGCTGTACTTGACAGAAGGAAGGTGTTCGGTTGGTGGGGGTTTGCCCTGTGGGCCTTATGTCGACGGTTATGAACTGACCTGTGCCCTCTGTACTATTTAATCTCTCCGATAAGCTCTGATTGTATATACCCAAATTAAAAATCAGCTGACCCCCCCCCCCCCCCCCTCCTCATGAAATCGTAAATCCATGCCTGTACATTGCAAATCTGATTTGTATAAATTTTGTTGCAATCGATGATTTTCAAACTGAATAGGGTTCATGACCATTTGGAGATCGAACTGACCGGGCTCTCATAGACAAATGTTTCGGACACAACGTGTTTCGAGAGACCCCCCCCCCCCTACAACATAATTTATTGTGGTATAAATGCATTAAATGGAAAAAGGTGTGTTTCATCACAAGTGGGTATACAATAGGGAACTACACTGCTCAGAATGTCGCACTTAATGTTAGGGAATAGGTTAGTCCAGATGCTGTCCCTTCGAAATTTACTATATTCCCTTTGTTCGCGTGGCAGCAAATTCGGGTATCTCGCGATCAGAGGGGATTGCGCATTGCGTGGAGGACTAATAGAAAATTTCGAAGGGACAGCATCTTCGGGTGGCAGCAAGTTCGGGGCTCGCGCGATCAGAGGGGATTGCGCATTATGGAGGAATAGTAAATTTCGAAGGGACAGCATCTAGAATAGGAATAGGTCGAGGTCCCGAGGGTGGAGGGGGGGGGGTCACTCACCACATGATGTGCTACGCATGCGTGTCCCAAAAAAGCGTCGAAAAGGGTTTGTTTTCAGCCTTTTGGCGGCGTCGATGCTTTCCTTAAAATAGGGATGTTTTTAAATTTCAATTGCCATTTTCATAAAAAAATAGGGGTGTTTTCAGCGGATATTGCTGTTTTGGGGTCAAAATTTCACGGTGTTTACGCTATTTAGGGGATTTTTTTCCCCCCAGTCAGACGTCGAAAAGAGGTGCAAATTTGACTTCATGCAATGAGAGTCCATTTTCAGGGTACGGGGACACGCATGGGTAGCACTTTTTTCTTTAAGTGACACCTCCCCCCCCCGGATGAGGTAATCAGGTACAGGTGAGATTCCAGGATTTCATGATCGATTGGCATAAAATTTATATTTCATATTGTTGTACTCCCCAGATATGACGCGTGGGCAGAATAAAGTCACGCCAGTTGAAATTACTCTCAGTTGGGAAGGGGCGCCCCTACCCCCACCGATCACTGGATATGCAGGACTGGTGGTTCGTTTTCACCGATTTATGATCTTTAGTGTGTGTGTGGGGGGGGGGGGTACTCATAGTTTATTTTTAATGCTATATGTATCTTTAGGTGTTTTTTTTTTTTTTTTAGTGTGATATAGTAGGCCGATAATGTGGTGTGATGTAAACTGCATGCAGGCAGCTTTTGTGATGCCATTATATTTCCATTATCTTTCTTCAAAGACCAATTATTAGATAATGAACTTTTAAGTATTTACGTCAACATTGTTTTGTCATAATCGCTATCACTATCGAATAGGATCAACTTTGGCAGTAATTATTTAACAATTTAACAATACACAATACACAATAAAGTTTCATCGTGCAAGTTCTTCATACCCTGATTGTGTATTGTAATTATTTTATTTATCTGAGACCAGTGCCAAATTCAGGCGGGGCGCAGGGGACGCACGCCCATATAGTATTTGAAAAAGACTCATTTTTCATGACTGAATATAAATTATTCTTTAATGGCATCGCCTCCCTTTTCCATTTTGAAATCCTGGATATGCCGCTGAATATTGATTTGATTGAGTGTGGCTTCATTTTGTAGACTTGCTGTGGTTGATGCTACTGCATAATCATAATTATTGACGAAGATGAATAAATGATTGGTTGAATTGATAAAGATATGTGATCAATAAATGAAGAATAATATATAGTCAAACTAAACACAACACAAAAAGTATAAGTTCCCCCTATTTCAGGTTTTATTAATCTTTGAAGCAGGTGGAATTGACAAAATCTAATAATGTCCGTATAAGTAATATTTTATTAGCTGCCATGTGAGCGATTATTAAGGAAGAATCATCATAATAAATGATTTCGGAACAATATTCAAATTATTCAACATCACACTTGTCACTAAAAAGATGCCACATGTGATGCTACATGTTCCCGGTAAAATTTCACGGTTGAGTGAGCACTATGTGAAATTGCAAAAAATTGCATATTTTCATGTTATATTCGATCAAATATGATGGAATTCCTGTTTTGGAAGTGTATTTCAATTTTGCTAACAATTCACGGTTGAATAAACACCGTGATAAAACAACCCCCAAAATAGGCCATTTTTAAATTATGATCCGGTATTGCAGTAATTTTATGCACTAAAATCTTGTTTGGTTATATTTAGAAACTCTGGACATGTGTCATTATTTAGATATTCATGCTTCAGTGAGCACGTGAGACTGGAAAAAACTATTTTGTCATGTATGGACTAAAATTGGAATTTTTACTTTGATTAAACAGAACGATTGTTTTGGGGAGTACATCTAATTCTATTTTCACAAAAGTCCCGATGTTCTACGGCTCAGTGGGCATAAGATGCAAGAAAATCTTGCAAATGAGAAGAAAGTTTAGGGCTCCGTTATGGTTCAGTGAATTATCGCATAGGCCTAAATACGTAATTTGGCATTTGGCATTATTAGTTAAAATGATTCAATTTTTCTAATGCACAGCAACCAAAATATAATACAAAATTATTCAATTATATAAATCATTCATCCATTTCAGTAAATTTCCAGGATTTCCGGAGGGTTGGTGGACAAAAAAGAGGTGAAGGGGCTGGGGGAAATGGATGCATGACGGAAACACTTTTTTGAAATTTCGCTAATTAAGAGGGGCGCAGGGAAAAGTCTAAGACTATATCGTGTTCCGCTCAAGAGTTTTCAAGTCAATTTTATATTATATACACTGCCCTCTAATAAAGTGGGTACACCTGATCTGATGCCAGCTATGTTTAGGATCATTTTAAGGCATTTAAGTTAAAACTGATCGTACCACGTACCATTATTAGCCGAGATATCTTATTTTTTTCAATGCTTGAATAAATTAGTGCAAAATCATGTATTTGCACTTTTTGCATATTTTTGACTACTTGAATTTTTGAATTCCAAGAAGATTTGGTATGATAACCGTCACTGGTTGCATAATGCAGTGGCGTAATGTATTTTTCGTCAGGTGTACCTAAACTTTTGGAGGGCAGTATATAAAATATGAAATTGATTTAAAAACTCTTGAGCGGAACACGGTATAGTCTAGACTCTCCCCAAGGCCTGTCCCACTTAATTAGCAAAATTTGAAAAGTCTTTCCGTCATGCAGACATCCCCCCCCCCACTATTCTATTTTATTTTTTTATTTATTTTTATTTATTTTTTTGGGGGGGGGGTCAATCAACCTTCCCATCACCTAATTCCTCCGGAAATCTTGGAACTTTACTTAAATGGATGAATGATTCATAATAATAATAATAATAATAATAGTTATGTATTATATTTTGGTTGCTGTACATACATGGGCGTCAATCCGAATTTGACCGTGCATGGGGGGGGGGACAAGTTCAGCGAGGATGGGGGCGGGGAGGGTTCAGAAGACATAGAAGGCGATGTTTACAAGGTATGGTGTGGCATAATGGTTAACATATGGCCCCACCCTCCAAATATAAATTTGGTATCAGAAACAGTGAAATAATAGGCTGAATAAAACAAGAGTAAACAAAAGATTAATTGTTTGCATTGTTTCCTACAAAGCGAAAATGTTCCATAATGTACAACTTACTTCATCAGAATTTCCATATTTAAATAATTTTGGAGCCCTTATTATCTGTTAGATATAATATGTCAACCTGAAAACAGTGCATCTTAAACGTTTGAAATTATTATCTCATGCATTAAACAATGCGAAGCGCGAGCCGAAATTTTTTGATTATCAACCTGAAAACAGTGCATTTTTAAGCGTTTTTATGCTATGTTTATAAGGAAGATACATATTATCTCACCAAACAATGTGAGCGCAAAGCGCGAGCTGAAAATTTTTGATAATATATCAACCTGAAAGCCTGAAAACAGTGCATTTTTAAAGCGTCTTATTGTGCTATGTTTATAAGGAAGATACATAATATACTTCTGTCTGGAATTTTCTTCTCTCATCGAGATTCTACAAGCATCGAATCAACCACTATTATTAGTGGGAGACTTTAACATCCACGTCGATATTTCAACCGATGCCAGCGCTAGAGCTTTTCTTGAGCTGCTCGATGTAGTTGGTCTCTGTAATCATGTTTCCTGTCCAACGCATAAGGCTGATTATACACTTGACCTGATCATCACCAGAGAAGAATATCACCTTGTCGACAACTTGTCTACTACCCAGTCACTACCCTCTGACCATCATGTAGTTCAATGTGACCTCAAACTGTCACGTCCAGCCCACATACAGGAGATAGTCAAGTCCAGATCCTTCCAGACTATTGACATATGGATTTTTTTTTTGTAGCTGATATATCGTCATCGAGCATCCTTCAAACACCTCCTGATGACCCAGAAGAGCTAGCAAAGTCGTTCAACCAAGAACTCCGTGTTATTCTTGACTCACACGCTCCCGAATTAGAGAAGAATGTTGCTCTTCGTCCGCATGCCCCCTGGTACAACCAGCGACTTAGAAAGGCGAAACAAGAACGCAGACGTTGTAAAAGAAAAGCAATGAAGCCGACGTCTCTGCAAATCGACAAAGAGATTTATCAGAAGCAATGCAACCTCTACAATGATATGCTTCTTGACATTAAAAAGAAGTACTTCCAGAAGAGAATACAGGATGCTAGAAGCAACTTTTTCGGCTTAATATGAACGACATGACCTCGCCGTCTGCAGTCTCCCGTTATCCGAAGCATACCAGTTCTGCTGACCTTGCTCAAGAACTCTGTGACTTCTTTGGAGCCAAGATCAGACGCCTTCGAGAAAATCTAGATCAGCAAGTCTATGAAGACCTGTCAGTCAATCTAAATACATCAACATCATCAGGTGAACATCACTTCATGAACTTTAATGAAAGGGTCTCACAGAACCAAGTTGAGACCATCATCAAGGCTTCATCCTCTGCGTCATATGCGACCTTGACCCTCTACCAACCAGGCTGCTGAAGAAATGTTCATCTGCTCTTACTTCTCTCATCACTAAATTTATCAATCTTAGTTTAATGGGCATCTTTCCTTCTACCTTAAAACAATCATTGGTGTTTCCGAGACTGAAGAAATCAGATTTGTCTGTAAACGAACTCAAGAATTTCAGGCCAATCTCCAACATACCCTTCCTTTCAAAGATCACAGAGAAGGCTGCAATGGCACAGTTTCAAGAGTATCTGGAAGAACACAATCTGCTTGCACGAACTCAGTCAGCCTATCGTAGACACCATAGTGTTGAGACAGCCCTTATGCGAGTGCAAACCGATTGTCTACATGCTTTGGACATGCACAAAGAGGTGATCTTAGTGCTGCTAGATTTTACAGCGGCATTTGAAACGATCGACCATGCAATAATCCTCGAGCGACTTCGTGATAGCTTTGGAGTATCGGGAAATGCCCTAAACTGGTTCCACTCTTACCTTGTTGGACGGCGCCACGTAAGAGTTAGCACTGGGTCTTCATCGTTGGCAGATGACACGTGTGGCGTACCCCAAGGTTCTGTGGTAGGACCGCTTGTTTTTACATTGTACACTACCCCCATCAGTGACATCATATCAGCACATGAACTTCGCTCAATGATTTATGCCGATGATACTCAAATCTACCTGTCTTTCAATCCGTCTGAACGAGCATCAACAGTACATCGCTTCAACAAAAAAATGTATCGCTGACATCCGTTCTTGGGCCGTCAAGAATAAGCTGACGATCAACGACGGAAAAACCGAAGTCTTGCACCTCTCCTCAAGGTTTCTTCCAAAGGCACCTTCCGTTACACTGACTGTTGGGGAAACTACGGTTGAAGCTAAGACTGAAGCTAGGAATCTGGGTGTCGTATTTGACGAGCACATAGGAAATCGCATATTGCCAAAGTGTGCCGGTCCGCTATGTCATCCATTCGGAAGATAGGACAAATCCGCAGTGTACTGGATAGGAACACCACCCTAACACTTGTGCACGCCTTTGTCACATCTCGTCTAGACACTTGTAACGCACTCCTCACCAATCTCCCTGCAATTAACGACCTTGTCAAGCTTCAAAGAATTCAAAACATAGCAGCTAGAATCACGGAAAGAGCAAATAGGCAGACTCACACTACCCCCCTCCTTCAGAACCTCCACTGGCTTCCTATCAACAGCGTATTATCTTTAAACTTCTCCTCCTGACTTACAAGTGTGTCTCCGGCTCAGCCCCCATCTACCTCTCTGAACTCATTCACACCTATACTCCGGTCCGTGCTCTCAGATCCCAGAACAAAACATCTTCTACAAGTTCCACGCTTCACCATGCACTTCAGTACTACGGTCAGAGCTCTTTCACGTTCGCTGCACCCACCCTTTGGAAACTCTCTCCCCTTGCCATCCGCACTGCACCAACGCCTCAGACCTTCAAGACCTTACTTTAGACAATCTATTTAAGAATTAGTTACTTATTGTTATTCAATTTGATTGTTATAATTGTTTTCTATTACGTGTTTGTTATGTCTTTATTTTAGTTTGATTTAATTCTATATTATAATATTTTTCTATGCTATTGTTTATGTTCATCTATGTACCTCTACTGAATTCTAATTATTTTCTTAGGAGCCCATCTGTTTAATTTTTGTAAAGCGCATAGGGACTTAGGTATTATGCGCTATATAAGCTAAGAATTATTATTATTATTATTATATTATATTATCTCTCATTAACACAATGCGACCGCGAAGCTGAAAATTTTAGATACATCAACTAAAAAACAGTGTATTTTTGTGTGCTATGCTTTTTGAATAGATACTTCGCATTTATCAATGCGAACGCGAAAGCGCGAGCCGAATATTTTTGAACATGAAACAGGCATTTTAAGCGTTTTTTTTTTTTTTTTTTTTTTTTTTTTAATGCTTTGTTTATAAAGAGATACATCTCATTAAATAATGCGAGCGCGAAGCGGGAGCCGAATTTTTTTTTTTATATACCAAGTTGAAACATTCAATCTTTAAGCGTTTTATGCTATATTTATGAGGAATGTTATCTCATTAAACAATGCGAGCGCGAAGCGCGAGCTGAAAATTTTAGATATATATATATTATATATATATATATATATATATATATTATATATAATATATATAAAAACAATAAAAACAAAATGTAGTTCAAAATAATGCATTTTCGCCAATTTATTATATTGACATTAATAAATTGGCGAAAATGCCATTAATGACTTAACATTTTTGTTTTTTTGTTGATGATCACCTGCCAAAACGTGAAACTCTATGATATATTATATATATTAATATATATATATATATATATTATATAAAGATGAATGTTCCAAAATAAATTTTGAATTGGAAAACACAGAATGAAAGAGAGAAAGAAAGAAAAAAGAAAGAACAGAAGAAGAAGAAGAAGAAGAAAAATAAATACAATTTTACCCCGAAATCGTGAGGGACATTTCACCTCCTGAAAATTCGTGGGGTGACATTTCGCCTCCTGAAAATTCGTGGGGGATGATATACCAAGTTGAAAACATTCAATCTTAAGCGTTTTTGTGCTAAGCTCATAAAGAAAATGTTAGAGAGTATGTCAACCTAAAAACAAAGCATTTTTAAAGCGTTTTTATGCTATGTTTATGAGGAAGATTATCTTATTAAACAATACGAGCGCGAAGCGCGAGCTGAAAATTTTAGATACTTATTTTAAAAAAATAAATAAATAAATAAAAAGATGAATGGTCCAAAATATGGAAAACACAGAAAGAAAGAGAGAAAGAAAGAAAAAAAAAAAAGAACAGAAGAAGAAGAAGAAAAATAAATACAATTTTACCCCGAAATCGTGGGGGACATTTCACCTCCTGAAAATTCGTGGGGTGACATTTCGCCTCCTGAAAATTCGTGGGGGGATGCGTTCCCCCTTCCCCCCCCCCCCCCCCCCCCCCCCCCCCCCCCCCAGAATTGACGCCCATGTTGCTGTACTGTGCAAAAAATTTAATACCGGTATATTAAAAGTTTGATAATCCTGTTGTAACATTGGCGCTCCATAGTCTCGTTGCGTAATAATGAGTACACGTGAGCATCGCATGCATCGCTTCAATTTATAGTGCAGTCGCGGAGAGAAGGAAAAATTTTGTTCGAGGTATTCTACGACTAGGGAATTAGGCTGGTGCAAAAACAAGAAGCACCACATCTAGTTCGTTCCGGAACAACTGCAGTTGTAAAGTGTGAATGTGAGTAGGCTTATCGTATTGAATTTAAGTAAGTTAGATCTAACGTCATGAACGTTAGTTTCAATCATTCGCAGCCTCCCATTCATGCATTTAAAAGTCACTGCCCGCATAACTATACACAGCCCCGTTGCCGAAGGCGACGGGGCTGTACTTCCACCACCCCTATTTTATACAGCGTAACTTTCAGTGATGATGAGCGCAAAGTGAATTATACTGGTCAATTTAATCAATCTAATGTTAAAATGTTGTTGTAAGGTTTCTATGATGTTTCACGCGTAACAACGACTAAAAATGAAAGTATATAAGAGCTTCTTGACTTACCAAATTGAATTTTCCGTTGGCCTTGTCTCTTCTCATAGTGTTGGTGCCATCGCTGCCATTTTCTATGACGTCATTTTACTGTGCGAACTGCGAAGATGTATGGCGAAGACAACGCACGCACGGAGAATATACGTTGATGGACTCAATTTTCCTGCATTTTTCTACATTTTTAGTTGATTACTTCATGTGAAACATTCGCAGATGTCACTAATTCGAGGAAAAACTTCAAAGAATTGATTCAATGTGAGTATGAATTCAAATAAGGTATTTTTGACCACGAAATTTGTGGTCATGTATAGATATTTTCAAAACTTCGCCAAATATGTCAACTGGTTCGTCAGTTCCCGTCGCTTCACGACGGGGGCTGGTCGGTTTACTGCCCGCATTGTCATATCACATTATCAGACATACGGGATGGGACTAAGCTAGACCGAGGCTGCTCTGTCCTCATCGTAATCCCCTCTGAGGACAGAGAGCTTCCATTGCGCGTGCTGTTCAAATGCAGTGTACATAGACGAGTGTGTTGTTTGGTGATCATCTTATAGATCTATAAGATGAAAGTTATTCCACTTACCGCATCTGGAAGTAGATTTTCTCTAGAAATTGTCCTTTTTGATGCCCAACTGTCTTGTTGAAGTTGGGTTTTGGGGTTTTTTGTAAGTTTTTCCCATGAAATTTGGGGAAATTTAACAGAGAATACAGCACTGCATTTTGAACAGCTCACACAATGGAAGCTCTCTGTCTTCAGAGAGATACGCGATGAAGACAGAGCAGCCTCGGTCTAGGACTAAGCTAGAGTAGAGGCGCCGAATGCTTTGACTCCTGAGACACGGAAAAAAGTCTACCATTCCGCTTTTACAGAAATAGAGAACAATGGATTTTGATTGTTGGGCGCTCTGATTGGCTAATCGTGCAAGACAAACTTTAGGCTGCTCCTTACTACACGTCGGCTCAGATCGATCAAAACGTCACCATACTCCCCGTTAATAGACAGTGACGAATTTTGAGGAGATAGTTTTAATTTTGATTACGACATGTCAGCCTCAGACTCGGTTAAACGTCACAAACATGTACTTCCCTGTGTAATGGAAATAATAGTAATAATATAATAATAATTTGTTGGATTTACATAGCGCTATTATAAATGCATTACGTCACATCCCTCGTTTGCAACCTTACCCCCAGTTCGAGAGCTGAGCTCAGGTGTCGGACCCCTATAAAAAATCCTCGTTTGAAACTATTTCCAAACACTATCGCCCTGCATGCCAGATAATCCCTGTTATCAACCTTTTGCAACTCCACAGGCCAGCTTGAGCGTTGAGCCAGGGTTAAAGATAAAACAACAGCTGGGATGTACGTATAGTAGCTCTGCTAATGAGTAGGCCCTTTAAAAATACAAGTGATTGTATTGATATATTTCAAGTTTTCACAGACATATATATATTTAGAAATCAAATTTAATTCGTTTTCAATATTCAAACGAAGAAGAAAATCGACCTCGGAATAAGGAAGTACAAGAAAAACTAAATAAAAATGTATCAATACAGACATCTTGATCGTTAATGTAAACAGTTGCCCCAGCTGTGAACCTTGGCTGCCATGTTTGGTACCGAGTCATATAACAGATGTTTTTAGATAGATATCTGATTGAGGTGCTTTGTCACACCCAGGGTCTCCTCTCACGCCTGTCACACTTGGAAAAGAGAACTAATAGTGCTGGCAAGAAGGGTATACTGTCTTTCAAACGGACTGCTCCGTCATGGAATGAATAATATCTCTAACGCTTACAATTATTATACCCCGTCATCAGATCCTTTAGAAGCTTCTGACACCTATCCAATCCCAAATAGATAATTTTTTTCGAACGTGCCAGCCATATAGGTGTACTTGTTCCATTCCTACAGGTACCAATCTACACCTGGGTGGATGAGAAGGACATAAAAGTGCCCTTGACTCGGGATCGAACCTACAACTCTTTGAAATTGACATCAAGTAGTGAGACCACTAGACTTAGGATTACCAGATAGTGAGATTTTATTCAGACCAGGTCTGGCTGTTTGAATCTTCACCTTCTCTATGACTCACTTCTCACCATTTCTCTTTCCATCACGATCCACTTCCCCAATCCCAGAATTATGATGTGACCGAGTGTTGAACCCTTTAACAGACTGCCCACTCCTCACCTTGATCAATGACAACAGTGCTCATATAAGAAGAATCAGTGACCCTCTGACACCAGTGCTCTTATAAGCGAATATCCATCACTTTGATGGTCAGCTGTTTGTTGTCGTGATGAGTCCGTGTGGTGTGTGTGTGTCTGTGTGTGCAGTGTTACGTAACTGTGTAGAGTGTGCACTGCATGCATGTGTGTACATGCACCTAGCACAATTCATGGTATTTAATGGACACCGAGAGGACCAATCAATCAGTGCTAGTTTTTACTCCCAAATGTGGAGAGAATAAGATTTTACGACTTCACCTTTTCAGGGGAAATCATTACCGTAAATCTGCCAAAATCTACTGGACATGCAGAGAGTCCCCTATGTGCTTGCAGAAATGATAGTTCTGGTACATGTATAGATCTAAGTGACATTATGGTGTTTTTGAGGGTTGATGAGAAAATACAGGACGGTCTAGGCAGGACTAAGATTTAAATGAAAGACACTTTGAAATTAAAAAAAAAAGAAAAAAAAAATTGTGCACCAACATCAACACAATTTCATTATGTTCACCGTACATACTTCCTTTCAAAATTCTATCACGTACATACCTTTGATTATCTTTTAAAATATGTATTCTATCACAGAGCGCCCAAAAAGAACTATACACTTTTGAAATGGCTACAAATAAAAAAAAAAGATATGGTTTCTTGAAATTTTTTTAGATATATATATTATTAAAGCTTCATATCCTCAAACTATTTCATTATGACACAACAAAAAAATCCAATAAAAAACGCACTCTTCAGTGAGCAATGCCACCACTTGTAAAGGACACAAAATTTAATATGGCATCCATTAGGGATTCAACTAATATGGAAAAATCGGACAACAAAGACAAAAAAAACCAAGTCAAAAGCAAAAATCAATGATATGAAAACAAAACGGTGAAAAAATACATTTTTGCATAATATTGATTGTTTATTTCTGACTTTTCGGTAATCTTTTAACTCTGTTAGCGGATTTATAAATTATGCTTGATCCCCTCCTGGCGTGCCATAAAAGTTGATAAATGAATACAGAATCCTGCGCAGCTAATTTTGTGTCCTTCACAAAAGTGGCATTACTCACTGAAGAAATGCGTTTATTTATTTTTGTGTGTCATAAGTGATATAGGATTGAGCTTTTTATATATATATTAACCTTTTCCCCAAGAATCATTATATTTTTTATTGATTAAGCTATTTGAAAATTTATAGTCCTTTTGGATGCACAGTAGAGGTAATAGGTTTGTATTCACTTGTCTAGCAAGCATCTCAGGTTGTCCAATTCTACTTGATAAAATGGCAAAACCCATTTGGTCTCTCCAACAATTTAGTCTAACACATACTTGGTTTTGTTTTTCACTTGTCTATACACCTTTGTCATGTCAATTGCATATTAGTCTTTATAACCAAATTGTCTAATTGTATTGGTCAAATTGGACAAAAGTTAAAATAGGCGAAGTTATAATTAAGCAAAAGTAATAGACCAACTGGTTTGTGAATGAAATATAATAGACCATACCGGATGAGACTAACAACAATTAGTCAGAGGGGTTTGGACAAGGCATACCAATTAGTATCAAATTGTGTTTCAATGACAGGCTTACCGAGGTAATGAAGAGTAATTAATTGTGATACATTTATATAAGCGCTTGATTCCAAATTACGGCTACATGGTATATCCACTTGTGTTTCTAAGTGCTTATAGTGTTAACTAGTTATTTACCCGCTTAGCTTGGGCTACCCCCGAAAGGTGCTCACAGCCAATTCAAGGAATTGCTTCCTCCGGACCCATTCACCTCACCTTTGTTGAGTTGCAGGCACATCGTGGATTTAATTTCTTGCAGAAGGAAATTAAACACTGGTTTTGTGGTTTCTTTTGGACCTGAACCCTACTGATTGAAAGTCAAGAGCTAAGAACCACTACACCACATGCTTCCTTGTCAAATTTAAAACTAATCAAAATCAAAAAACTCACCATTGTAATCAAAGAGAAGATATTAGCATAGCTTTGGCAAAAGCTCCCACAATGAAATAAACCCACCTACTATTCAGTGATTTTCCCTAACTCAATCTTCATGATTAGAGCATAATTTCCCTTTAAACTATTCAATTCAATCAAAACTCACCATGCGTTAATCAAAGAGAAGTTTAATAGCATAAATGTTCTCAGTTGAATGTTAAGCTCTTTGGACAAAGCTCCGCACAATTGCAGTGAATCCACCAGTCACTACGAAGGATGGCTGCCGCCTCGCTCCTGTAGTTTACCACTACGAACCCAGCAAAATATAAACAAGCAAAAGAAAATTATTTGTTTGATTACACCTTTAAGGTAAGCTTTTTTTTTCAGGTGAAAATTTAATATTTCTACTTTCTCCTGAAATGCATGTAACGCTCACCATTATTTTTATTAAACATCACAGATAAAATCAATTGAAAAATAATTATTTGATTTTTCACATATCTAAAATACATTGGCAGACTCTGTGGCGTTTCACCAGACTTTCGTAAAACTTACGGAATGACTTCAAACGACTGGAACATGTTCTTGCACTCTAAAATAATCCATCTCATCCATTTTCGCAACAAGGACTTGATCACCAGTCTTCATAACTTACCCAACGACTAGGTGAAACATCACCATACACATGCGCGGGAGGAGTAAACCGCCGTTACACAACAGGCCTTCGTATCAGGACAATAATCCCTGGCAATCACCCATAATGTTCAACAACTACTCCCCCAAGGACAATTACCTCTGAGACAAATTAACATGAGACAATTTGCCCTAGGGGGTAATTCCCAAGGGGTAATTGTCCTTAGGAACCACAGACTCTCTCTGCCCAAAGGAGTTCAAAGAGTTGATGATCCTCAACTATACGGTATGCCTGGGTAAACTTGATGGTGTCTTCTGTAATGAAACTCTCCATGGTGGCTTTACTTGGTTTAATCAGGTTGAGCTGGCGCTTCTATACGTTTCCTTGTAGCTCATTCTGCCCTCCATAGCCTGCCGTCTATCATTGATAATTCAAATATATTATTTGACTCCTCCTCAATCTATGTCTCTTCATAACATAACATCTTCCTCTTCTGTCTCCCCCGATCTCATCATTCACCGTTATACAATCACATCATCCTTCATTATCACCAACTCATCATCATTATCCCATATCATCATCGTCAATCTCATACATCATAGTCATCATCATCATCTATAGCCTGATCTTCATCACTAATTGCTATATATCACACCATCATGGTAGCTTTGCTTGTTTAACAGATTAAGTCTGAGCCTATCTAACATTTCCTTTTAGCTCATCTGCCCTCCCATAGCTGATCGGTTCTATCATATAAAGATAATTATTGATAATTATTTACCTCCTTCTCAGTCTCTGCCTCTTCATCTCTTCATCAAACCATCACATCTTCTTCTCTTGTCTATTTCCACTATCATCATCACCATCATCATTATCACCACTAATCATCATCTCCTCCATCACCATTCATCAAATAATCATCATCATCATCACACCACATATTCATCATCATCATGATTATCAAAAGTCACCATAATCATCATCACAATCCATTTAATCATCATCATCACCAATCATAATCATCATCATATCTCATCATCCATCATCATCAATCATCATTATTCTTCATCTTCTTCTTCTCCTTTATCAATACTCATGACCCATTTTCAATCTTGTTCTATCTCCAATCAATATCATCATCATCATCAATTCTATCAATGTATGAACTATTATTATCATCACTTCATTTATCTTCATCAACTTCATTTGTTTCGATTGCTTTCCCCACACCTCCTCGACAACACCTCAATCAATTATATCCTTATCACTCTTATCATCTCCATAGCATCTGTAAATTCTTTAGCACAACCACCACCAAAATATATGTCTGATTCATCACATCATCATCTATCCTTTATCACAACGGAAAAACTTAGAAATTATCACCATCGTCATTTCATCACCGCAACCTCCATTATCTATGTATATTTTTCACATCATCCACATCTTATCATCTTCACCACCACCCATCAATCACCCACGATCTTCTCTTTCTCATCGATTAGATCAAATAGACTCCAACCCTGTACTATCTTAAGAGCTTTAGACCTTTATCTAATCCTTAGCACTAGAGACTGTGTGTGAAGTGTCAGCTTATTCCTAATGGAGCATGTTTGGCTGTATACATGTTATAATGAGGAATTCTTGTATTGGCCCTGCTTTGTTGTTGGCAGAATCTGACAGCACAAGTGCAAAGTTAACCGCACAACAAGTTTGGGAAATTTCGACACGTATTTCTGTTTGTACGCATGACCATTAAGTGCAAAAAACGGAGGAGTTACAGGCGATTTAGTAAGTTTAAAGCTGACGGATGTTTAGCGCTCAATGTTTGGAGCCCAGCGTTTTATACTCCAATTCAGCGTACTGCTCACCGACCCCGCAGTACTTGGCAAGCTCATCAATGGATCATCTTGTATTGAGAGTACTGTCAACATCTAAAGCATAAGCATCGGATCTGACTGAAAGATCTTCATGGTCTCCTCAAGATTTGCCATGGTGATTAATTAAATCTGGTGGAAACTGGAAAGAGAATGTAAGAAGAGAAAGGATTAAGCTTCTGTTGAATCACCACGTGCAGTGGAGCCGTTAATCAACTTTACCGAACTACCAAGAACGGGACTACGTACGAAAACATCAACACAGTCATACTCAAAAGATTCAGCAAATTAACAATTAATGGGGGAAAAGGGGAAAAAAAAACATGGAAAATTCACTTTTACCGAATTGTTGGCAATCTCTTCTCCTTTATTTCCTTTCTTGAGCAACTGCTCCCTAATGTCCTCAAAGTAGTAAAATTTAGTATTCAACACTATATCATTGTATGTACATCTTTGCCACTGATTCCACTGTACAAAATGGCGCGCAAGTAATGAATGGCGGTAATAAAATTGTGCCGCCCTTTTGTCGAAAGCTTGCATTTCGCACGATTCTCCGTCCACGTAGTCGAATTGTGACATGGCCAACCAGTAGTTTTAATTGTATTGTTTAATTTTGTTGTTAGGATGATTAGCTTTTGATTCACTCGCGAAATAGAATGAAAAAATAAATAACTCAATAAAAACTAAGTGAGGGCCTAGTAATAATAAAATAAAAAATAAATATTAACCAAAAAAAGTTTTGTTTATTTTTTTAAAGTATGAGGTAGAGAGGCCTGGTGCTCCTAATTTTTTTAAGTTGAAGGGGCTGTAGGTCACAAGGGGGGGGGGCTGAAAAAGCTAGAAATCATGAATGTATGCGTTAATTTTTGTGTTTTGAACATGTTTGCTGTAGAAAAGTTGGCGACCCCCCTCCCCTCCCCCTCATTATAAATACTATAATGATCTTTTTTTTTTCTTCTTTCTTTTTGGTGTGTATTTGATGCATTTTTTTTTTTTATTTTTTTTTTTGGGGGGGGGGAAACAAGTCCAAATCATATCCAAGATTTACTAGGGAATTGTAGGCCTAAAATTTCCTACCCATTGTCGCCCTCCCCAATGAATGGCTTAGATGTATTACATGTTAAAAAAAAATAAATAAAAATAAAACATGGACAAAGACAGTTAAATGTAATTCAATTTCAAAGTTTAATTTATTTACAAAACACATGAAGAAATACAGATTATAAGGAATTTAAAAGTAAAGACAAAGTTAAAGTAAACAAACACTAAGCTCCTCCGGCCCCCATTACCAAAACATCTCGTCCACCCCCAGCCCCTTCCATCATTCCCTAAAAAGAGTCTAGCAAAAAAAAAAAAAAAAAAAAAAAAAAAAGGCTAAGCTCCTCTGGGGCCCCATGACGGAAAAATACTCTCGTCCAGCCCCCCCCTTCTCCCACCCTTAAAAAAAAAAAAAAAACAAAAAAGAAAAGAAAAAAAAAGAAAAAATAATAAAAAATAAAAAAGGTGGGGATTCGACCCAAAGGAAAAGGAATTAAGGATAAAGACAAAGTAAAGTAAACAAGACTAAAGCTCTTCTAGCCACATGACAAAAAAGTATCTCGTCAGCCCCCCCCCTAAAAAAAAAGCTAATATAGAGAGAAAAAAAAAAAAAAAAAAACAAAAAGGGGAGGGGGGGGGAATTGATTGGCAGGCCCGAGTTTAGGCACTGAACCCTACCCCTATGGCCGACATGATGACCTTTTTATGATGTGCCGAGGGCCGGGGAAAAAAAACATCTATTTTTTTTTTTTTTTTTTTAACAAACTACTAAAGTGTGGAAGTAGGTTAACATTTGTTTTTTTTACGCCATGTTACATGCACACTACACCTCACGTACGCACGATCGCAGGGTAGCAATTTCATTTCATTTTTTTCCTCTCTGCTACATTACCAACGGAGTGGCACGAAAATTCGGAGAATGCTGAAAAATCGGTGAGTTTTTTCCTCGTATTTCTCCTTTTATTTTTAACAACATTAATATCAATGCCTTGTATACAAATGTTAAGAGCCCATTACATAACAAATTAAAGTTGTTAGAATTGTTGTGAAGGGTAAATAAAGGGTTTTTTTTTCTGTCCCTCATTGCGCTCGAGACTGCAATGGCAGAGGGGGCACGAAGGGGGGATTGATATTCATATCATTCGATGCAGTGCATGAGTGTGTTGAATGAGAGAACCTTATAGAACTACATAAAAATGCCAATAATGCAACATGGGAAAAATAAGTTAGAGTTGCACCTTCAACTAAGTGACATGTAGAGATTTGGCAAAAGCAAAAAGTGCAATGATGAACCTAATTCTTCTTTAGTGGCATGGCAAGACTGTCATGATAAAACTAATTAATCATGATTAATATAAAAGTAGAATCTAGATCGAGATTAAAAAAACTTATACAGAGGCTTGCATTAGAGTTCAAAGAACATAGAACAGGACAAGTTAATTCAATATTGAATTGACCCATATATCATTACAAAATTGAGATCAGACTGTGAATTTACTTTCATGTAAGAAACATTTTATAGATCTAGCCTGGTGCTAAACATTTTCATATCAACAAATTTTCTTCCTTCTTCAAAAAACATAGGCATTATCTTGGAACAAGTCTCCAGTCCATTCATTCGTTCGTTCATTCGTTCCACGCCATTGACTTATGTACACAGTGGACTCGCACACAACAAGAAAAAAGACAAATTCGAGGATTAATATGCCAGAGAAAATTTGTGTTTGCGCATATCTGGTATTCTGGGGCGGAATTCTGGGCAGTGCTTATCTCTGGTATTTTATCTTACCGTTCTCAGAGATAAGACAAAATCCGGTATTCTGGGAGCTGTCTTATCTTTTTGTCATAATAATTGTCATAATTATGGCGCACAACAAGAAAATACGCCATGTAATAAACGCGCAAAGTCAACTTGTTACGCGGAAACCAGAGGAAAAAGATAAGATAAAGAGGTCTAGCTGTCTTTATCTTTCTGTCTTATCTTTTACAAATTTTAGTACCATGATACCCAGCTAAAATTACCCCTTATTGTTAGCAAACAATAATATTTTAGATTACATTGGTTTTCATTAGTTTTACTTATCATATGTGACAATTTCAACAAAATTCGTTTATACGCCAAAATTAAAGCCCTCCATGTTAACTGTCATTTTACCTCTCTGTATTTTTACTCTCTTTTTTCTCTTTCCAAAAATTCTTCTTGAGTTTTTTTCTTCTGTCTTTTTCTTTTACTTACGTAAATAAGCGCATGAATATTGCGCCATCACGCATTGCGATTTTACTTATTTTGGACACCACCCCATGCATGTCTTTGGGCCTTCCTATTGGGTTAAGAGGTCTTAAACGAGCAACTAAGATGATTTTCATTGGTTTGTCTTGAGAAAAGATGGCGCGGGTACTTTCAGAGATAAGACAGAGAAAGACAGTCTGTCAGAATACCGATTTAGGACAATCTTAAGGGTGTCCTTATCTTCAGAGATAAGACAAAAAGATAAGACATTAGTTAGAGAGTTCCCGCAGAATTCCGCCCCTGGTTATAAGTCCGCCAGTCCATTCATCCCGTTCATTTCGTCACGTGGTGGAGACATCGTTTCAGGGCATTGCATTGACCTTTGTACCAACACAGTGAGCGATTAGAGCAGGAGACCAAATTGGAAGGATCATAGGCATTTGTTATACGACCAATGATTGCATGTAATTCAAATTTGCCATTTTTCATTGTAAACTAAGCCTCCTGTCATTGACTCTCACACGAGAAAAGTTCCTCATCAATAAGTAATTTTATGCGATCTGACGCTCGAATGATCAGAATTAGCATATGAAATACAACTACCATTGTTGCCTTCCCAATGAACAATAGGTCACGATAAAATTTAGATATTGTCATTTATTTTTTTGGTAAAGTCCTTTCATTTCTTTATGCGTTTTGAAATATTGGGCGTACGTCCGACAGGGATTTCCGTTTGAAGTTCCTTTTTAGGTGGTCTTGTCTTTCGACAAATCACCTCTTAATTTCTGTCAGAATTTTCTTTTTCTTTATTATTCTTTATTTATTTATTTTTATAGCCAATATTTTGTTGGCACTCTATCTCAAAATCTTCTAAAGTCAATTTCATTCAATTTTTCATGTCAGTTATGATGTCACTCAGGAACACGCTAGCATCGAACTTTCAAGGTCATCAGGTCAACATTAACGTCCATCAGCGCCATTTTGTAAAATTCTATTATTGCTTATATAACATCGTAACCGAGAATAAAAAAATAAAACTCATATAACAATCAATGTAACTTTAAGGTCAAGGGTTAAAAGTTATAATTTCAAAATTCCTCTAAAGGTCTGACGCGGCGTACCGTGCCGCTTACAAAATTTCAAATTGCCTCCAAATAATCTTAGTATCAACTTCGCATACGTTTCAGGCAATTCCAGCATTTCACAATTTGCGGCCTAACGCGCATGGGTGCGCGCACGTCATTTGCGCGTTTTACATAACGCAGCTTATCGCCATTTTTCATTATGCCATCTTAATAGAACATTAAATTCTGAACATTTGATACCCATTTTCAATATACGACCAGATAATAAGGAAACTACACCCGTCAAACTTTTTCCGCTGCGCGTGCGGCTTTCCTTTCTTTCATAGGCAAATATGGCGCAAAAAATGCCTTTACAAAATTCGCTATAGCTCGAAAAATAGTCCACGAACACCAAATTTTTTAAATGAACATGTTCAAATGAGTTTGTAGATATGATATTCATGGTCTTGCTTTAAACCATTATAACTTATGACGTTCATCAAAATGCGGCCTAAACTCCAAAATTTTCATTTTTTTGAAAATGACGTATAAAATTTATGCCAAATTTGATTCCAACTCTAAATATTGGTCGATTTTCCGCTCAAATTTCAATATGTTGTAAGTCTGCGGATATACGCTTCGGATAAGTGACCTATAATTTTTCATTTAAATTAAATGCATCATTGTCAAAAATGGCAATATATAAAGGCATGTCATTTTTGCTCATTTTGCACGCAATCTCTATTACGAAGCACTTTTGGTTGAAACATAAAACTGGCAAGGCCCGTACTGAAATGACCATTTCCCTCCGTCATTCTGCTCATTTCTCTGAAATTTGATAGGTTGTAGGCAAGGAAATGCTCTTAAACATTATCATACGTTTTTTCAAATCAGACTCCGAGATCATGACTATATATAACTGCACGTACTTGAAATGTTTTTGCCCGTCTGGAATTTTTCGTATTTACGTGTTAATGCCTTCATAGGATTTTAGCTCAATCGTTTAAGGCGGTCTGACTCGTTAATCAAAAGACCGTGAGCTCGCGTGGGTTCGAGTCCGGTGTGTCTACATATTTTTTTTTTTTTTTTCATGTGGAATGTCTTCCTCGGTCGATTTCAACACACAAACAATAGCCATAACGTAATAAAATAATTTACTTTTTTACATTATCAAAATGCATTTTTAGTAGTTTATGTACACAACCCTATGAGGATAACTATTGCTTTGTACTTGAGCGCATTATATCACATCAGTGTATTTTCCTCTTTGCTTCATCTTTTTATACACTCTTTTACTGTATTTCTTTGATTCTATTATTCTATCATTGATCATTTATCAATGTTAAATAATATCAATCAATTGTCAATACATATCATTGCAAATTTGACTAATTTATTGAACGTGTACTGAAAGGACAGACAACCTAATTCGTCCCCATGGACGAATTAAAATTCTATTATATTTCTCTCTTTATTCTAAAAAATATTGAAAGAGTGGTCTACGCCCAACCGTTTTTTGAAGGTCTGTTCTTGCAGTTTTTCTTGCAAAATGGTCTCCGTTTTGGTAATGATTGACAGCTGAGCACGTAGAGCCGAATCGCTTTCGCGGGCATTCCGTTACTTCGCTGGACTGCAGTTATTTCTTTTGTCGTCGTTAATGCACTACCCTGGGGATCAGGTGCGTGGTGGATGGTGCGGCTACATCAATGCGCCATGCGCATCTCACTGTATGGTGCTCTGTGACGATTTTGCGCATGCGCTTAAGTTTTGCCACTGATATGACTAGGGATGCGCAGCTAGCATGCATGCAGCCAAGATGCACGCAGCTAGCTACGCTAGGCTGAGAGACGATTGTATGGTTCATAAACTTGTCTTTTCTTGTATGATTTTTTTCTGCCTTTTGTAAAACAACAACAATAATTAAAAACAACAACAAAGCAAAAACAACAATGAGGCCTTATCCCAGCTGGACATACCTAGCTAAAGGCAACCCTGCTTAGAACAAGCTATAGCCTAAGACTATTAATCATGCACCGCTGCACTGTTCATAATCCAATAATTTTGTTTTGTTTGATGCTGATTAAGTTAGGCCTAACAGTTAGCTTAAACCCTGTGACCAGCAAATTGGGACTCCGATCCCAAAAAGTAGATGTTCGATTTATCTCAATTTTTGGGTGTGATTGACTTATGGTCACTATTAAAAACTGGTTTGGGATAGACGAGGCTGCTCTGTCTTCATCGGGAGGCCCCTGGCCGTACGGGCCAGGGCCGCCGATGAAGACAGTAGCAGCCATCGGTCTATGTATTGGAGTGATCAGTACAAAAGTTTCCCCCTTCAATATATAGGATTCAGTAACTAGAATAAACATTTCACTACGCACGCCAACACATTACACCATAAACGATTTCTCCAAAACAATGTCTGAACAATAAACTTCCTGCATGCATTCATCACGCCGATCGAGCTAGCTCCTGGAAATTGTTTCCCTAAATCACTTGTTGACGGTTACCCACAGTGTTACCACGAGCTTCGAACGCCCACGCACCGAGTTCGGGCTTTGCGGAATTTGTAAACATTTCTCCGAGAGCTCCTGAGCACGTGACGTGAATGCCCGGTGTTTTGATAAGCTACGCCCCCAGTATAAATGTTTCCGTCTTCGTTCAATGCAACATATGTTGTGTTGAATAAACATGAGTGCAGGCGCACA
>CALNVZ010003434.1:25320769-25361494 GCA_940671915.1 Paracentrotus lividus | reverse complement strand
AGAATCGTTTATGGTGTATGTGTTGGCGTGCGTAGTGAATGTTTATTCTAGGTTTACTGAATCCTATAATTGAAGGGGGAAACTTTTGTACTGATCACTCCCAAACATAGACCGAGGCTGCTCTGTCTTCATCGGGCGGCCCCTGGCCGTATACGGCCAGGGGCTGCCCGATGAAGACAGAGCAGCCTCGGTCTATCCCAAACAGTTTTTAATAGTACCATAAGTCCATATCACAACCCAAAATTGAGATAAATCGAACATCTACTTTTTGGGATCGAGTCCCATTTTGCTGGTCACAGGGTTTAAGCTAACTGTTAGGCCTAACTTAATCAGCTCAAAACAAAACAAAATTATTGGATTATGACCAGTGCACGGTGCAGATTAATAGGTCTTAGGCTATAGCTTGTTCTACAAGTGGCTTGCCTTTAGCCTAGGTTATGTCCAGCTGGGATTAAGGCCTCATTGTTGTTTTTGCTTTGTTTTGTTTTTAATTATTGTTGTTTTTACAAAGGCAGAAAAAAAAATCATACAAGAAAAGCAAAGTTATGAATCCATGAACAATCGTCTCTCAGCCTAGCTAGCTAGCTGCGTGCATCTTGGCTCATGCATGCTAGCTGCGCATGCCCTAGGTCATACAGTGGCAAAACTTAACGCATGCGCATAAATCGTCACAGAGCACCATACAGTGAGATGCGCATGCGCATTGATGTAGCGCCGCACCATCCACCACGCACCTGATCCCCAGGGTAGTGCATTAACGACGACAAAAGAAAATAACTTGCAGTCCGCGGAAGTAACCGAATGCCCGCGAAAGCGATTCGGCTCTACGTGCTCCAGCTGTCAATCATTACCAAAACGGAGACCATTTTGCAAGAAAAACTGCAAGACGAGACTTCAAAAACGGTTGGGCGTAGACCCACTCTTTCAATATTTTTTTAGAATAAAGAAGAGAAATATAACTAGAATTTTAATTCGTCATGGGGACGAATTAGGTGGTCTGTCTTTCAGTACACGTTCATATAAATTATGTCAAATTTGCAATGATATTGATTGACATTGATTGATATTTATTTACATTGATAATATGATCAATGATAGAATAATAGAATCAAAGAAATACGTAAAAGATGGTATAGAAAAGATGAAGCAAAGAGGAAATACACTGATGTGATATAATGCGCTCAGTACAAAGCAATAGTTATCCTCAATAGGGTTGTGTACATAAACTACTAAAAATTGCATTTTGACTAATGTAAAAAGTAAAATTTATTTTTATTACGTTATTGGCTATTGTTTGTGTGTTGAAATCGACCGAGGAAGACATTCACATGAAAAAAAAAAAAATATGTAGAGCACACCGGACTCGAACCACGGCGAGCCACGGTCTTTTTGATTACGAGTCAGACGCCTTACGGATTGAGCTAAAATCCTATGAAGGATTACACGTAAAACGAAAAATTCCAGACGCAAAAACATTTCAAGTACGGCAAGTTATATAAGTCATGATCCGGAGTCTATTTGAAAAACGTATGATATGTTTAAGAGCATTCCTTGCCTACAACCTATCAAAATTCAGAAAAATGAATGCAGAATGACGGAGGAAATGGTCATTTCAGAGGGCTTGCAGTTTTATGTTTTCAACCAAAAGTGTTCGTAATAGAGTTGGCGTGCAAAATGAGCAAAAATGAAATGCCTTTATATATTGCCATTTTTGACAATGATAGTTTATTTAAATGAAAAATTAAGGTCACTTATCCGAAAGCGTATATCCCAGTACAACATATGAAATTTGGGCGAAAATCGACCAATATTTAGAGTTGGAATCAAATTTGCATAAATTTTATACGTCATTTTCAAAAAAATAATTTTTGAGTTTATGGCGCCATTTTGATGAACGTCATAAAGTTTATAATGGGTAAAACAGCCCATGAATTCTATCTACAACTCATATTGAACATGTTCATTAAAAAATTGGTGTTCGTGACTATTTTTCGAGCTATAGCGAATTTTGTAACGGCATTTTTTTGCCCATATTTGCCTATGAAAGAGGAAATGCGTCGCACACGCGCGCGGAAAAAGTTTGACGGTGTAGTTTCCTTATTATCGGTCGTAAGTTGAAAATGGTATCAAAAATGTTCAGAATTTAATGTTCTATTAGATGGCATAATGAAAAATGCGATTAAAGCTGCGTTAGTAAAAACGCGCAAATGACGTGCGCCACCCATGCGCGTTGCGCAAAATTGTGAAATGCTGGAATTGCCTGAAACGTATGCGAATTGATACTAAGATTATTTGGAGCATTTTGAAATTTTGAGCGGCACGTACGCGCGCGTCATGACCTTTAGAGGAATTTTGAAATTATAACTTTTAACCCTTGACCTTAAGTTACATTGATTGTTATATGAGTTTTATTTTTTTATTCTGGTTACGATGTTATATACAATAATAGAATTTTACAAAATGGCGCTGGATGACGTAATGTTGACCTGATGACCTTTGAAAAAGTTCGATGCACGTTTCCGAGTGACATCATAACTGACATGAAAATGAATGAAATTGACTTAGAAGATTTTGAGATAGAGTGCCAACAAAATATTGGCTATAAAAATAAATAAATAAGAATAATAAAGAAATAAGAAAATTCTGACAAAATTAAGAGGTGATTTGTCAAAGACAGACCACCTAAAAAGGAACTTCAACGAATCCACTGTCGACGTACGCCCAATATTTCAAAACGCATAAAGAAATGAAAGGACTTACCAAAAAAATAAATGACAAATCTAAATTTTATCGTGACTATTGTTCATTGGGAAGGCAACAATGGTAGTGTATTTCATATGCTAATTCGTGATCATTCGAGCGTCATGCATAAATTACTATATTATGGAGGAACTTTTCTCCGTGTGAGAGTCATGACAGTAGGCTTAGTTTACAATGAAAAACTGGCAAATTTGAATTACATTGCAATCATTGGTCGTATAACAAATGGCTATATCCTCCAATTTGTCTCCTCTCTACTCGCTCACTGTGTTGGTACAAAGTCAATGCAATGCCCGTGGAACGATGTCTCCACCACTGACGAAATGAACGGGAGTGAATGGACTGGGGACTTATAACCAGGGGCGGAATTCTGGGGAACTCTCTTAACTACTGTCTTATCTTTTGTCTTATCTCTGAGAGATAAGACACCCTTAAGATTGTCCTAAATCGGTATTCTGAAGACTGTCTTTTCTCTGTCTTATCTCTGAAAGTACCCGCCCATCTTTTCTCAGACAAACCAATGAAAATCACTCTTAGTTGCTCGTTTAAGACCTCTTAACCAATAGGAAGGCCCGAAGACATGCAGGGGTGTGTCCAAAATACAGTAAATCGCAATGCGTGACTGCGCATATTCATGCGCTTATTTACGTAAAGTAAAAGAAAAAGACAGAAGAAAAAAACTCAGAAGAATTTTTGGAAGAGAAAAAAGAGAGTAAAAACAGAGAGGAAAAATGACAGTTAACATGGAGGGCTTAATTTCTGGCAGTATAAACGAATTTTGTTGAAAATTGTCACATATGATAAGTAAAACTAATGAAACAATGTAATCTAAAAAATATTATTGTTTGCTAACAATAAAGGGGTAATTTTAGCTGGGTATCATGGTACTAAAACTTTGTAAAAGATAAGACAAAAGATAAGACAGCTAGACCCTGTTATCTTATCTTTTCTCTGGTTTCGCGTACAAGTTGACTTTTGCGCGTTTATTAAACAGCGTATTTCTTGTGTGCGCCAATAATTTATGACAATTATTTATGACAAAAAGATAAGACAGCTCCCAGAATACCGATTTTGTCTTATCTCTGAGATACGGTAAGATAAAATACCGAGATAAGACACTGCCCAGAATTCCGCCCCAGAATACCAGATTATGCCAAACAAATTTTTCTGGCTATATCCTCGAATTTGTCTCCTCTTTTCTTGTGTGTGCGAGTCCACTGTGTACAAAGTCAATGGCGTGGAACGAATGAACGAACGAATGAATGGACTGGAGACTTATTCCAAGATAATGCCATGTTTTTGAAGAAGGAGAAAATTTGTTGGATATGAAAATGTTTTAGCACCAGGCCTAGATCTATAAAATGTTTCTTACATTGAAAGTAAATTTCACAGTCTGATCTCATTTTGTATGATATATAGGTCAATTCAATATTGAATTAACTTGGTCTGTTCTATGTTCTTGAACTCTAATGCAAGCCATCTTGTATAATTTTTAATCTCGATCTAGATTCTACTTTTATATTAATCATGATTAATTAGTTTTATCATGACATTGTCTTGCCATGCCACTAAGAAGAATAGGTTCATCATTGCACTTTTTGCTTTTGCAATATCTCTACTGTCACTTAGTTGAAGGTGCAACTCTACTTATTTTTCCATGTTTGCATTATTGGCATTTTTATCGTAGTTCTATAAGGTTCTCTCATTCAACACACTCATGCACTGCACTCGAATGATATGATATCATCCTCGTGCCCTCTGCCATTCAAGTCTCGAGCGCAATGAGGACAGAAAAAAAAACCCTTTAATTTACCCTTACAATCAACTTCTAACAACTTTAATTGTTATGTAATGGGCTCTTAACATTTGTATAAAGGCATTGATATCTAATGTTGTTAAAAAATAAAAAGGAGAAATAAGAGGAAAAAACTCACCGATTTTCAGCAGTTCTCCGAATTTTCTGCCACTCCAGTTGGTATGGTAGCAGAGAGGAAAAAAATGAAATGGAAATTGCTACCCTGCGATCGTGCGTACGTGAGGTGTAGTGTGCATGTAAACATGGCGTAAAATAAACAAATGTTAACCTACCTTCCACACTTTAGTATTTGTTAAAAAAAAAAAAAAAAAAATAGATGTTTTTTTTCCCGCCCTCGGCACATCATAAAGGTCATCATGTATCGGCCATAGGTAGGGTTCAGTGCCTAAATCGGGCCTGCCATCAATTCCCCCCCCCTCCCCTTTTTTTTTTTTTTTTTTTTTTTTCTCTCTAATTAGACTTTTTTTTTAGGGGGGGGCTGACGAGATATTTTTTGTCATGTGGCTAGAAAGCTTAGTCTTGTTTACTTTACTTTGTCTTTACCTTAATTTCCTTTTCCTTTGTCGATCCCCACCTTTTTATTTTTTATTATTTTTTCTTTTTTTTTCTTTTCTTTTTTGTTTTTTTTTTTTTTTTAAGGGTGGAGAGAAGGGGGGGGGCTGGACGAGATATTTTCGTCATGGGGCCAGAGGAGCTTAGCCTTTTTTTTTTTTTTTTTTTTTTTGCTAAGACTTTTTTAGGGATGGATGAAGGGGCTGGGGGTGACGAGATGTTTTGGTAATGGGGGCCGGAGGAGCTTAGTGTTTGTTACTTACTTTGTCTTTACTTTTAAATTCCTTATAATCTGTATTTCTTCATGTGTTTGTAAATAAATTAAACTTGAATTGAATACATTTAACTGTCTTTGTCCTGTTTTATTTATTTATTTTTTTTTAACATGAATACATCTAAGCCATTCATTGGGAGGGCGACAATGGGTAGGAAATTTAGGCCTACAATTCCCTAGTAAATCTTGGATAGATTTGGACTTGTTCCCCCCCCCCAAAAAAAAAAAAAAAAAAAAAAATGCATCAATACACACCAAAAAGAAGAAGAAAAAAAAAAGATCATTATAGTATTTATAATGAGGGGGCAGGGAGGGGGTCAGCCAACTTTTCTCAGCAAACATGTTCAAAACACAAAAATTAACGCATACATTCATGATTTCTAGCTTTTTCAGCCCCCCCCCCCCACTTGTGACCCAGCCCCTTCACTTAAAAAAATTAGGAAGCACCAGGCCTCTCTACCTCATAGCTTTAAAAACAATAAACAAAACTTTTGTTAATATTATATTTTTATTTTATTATTACTAGGCCCTACTAGTTTTTATTGAGTTATTTATTTTTTCATTCTATTCGCGAGTGAATCAAAAGCTAATCATCCTAACAACAAATTAAACAAACAAGTTAACTACTGTTGCCATGTCACATTCGACTCGTGACGGAGACATCGTCGAAATGCAAGCTTTCGACAAAAGAGGGCGGCACAATTTATTCCGCCATTCAATTACTTGCGCCATTTGTACAGTGGAATCAGTGGCAAAGATGTACATACAATGTATATAGTGGTTGAATACTAAATTTTACTACTTTGAGGACATTAGGGAGCAGTGCTCAAGGAAAGGAAATAAGGAGAAGAAGATTGCCAACAATTCGGTAAGTGAATTTTCCATGTTTTTTCATATTGTTAATTTGCTGAATCTTTTGAGTATGACTGTGTTGATGTTTCGTACGTAGTCCCGTCTATGGTAGTCTCGGTAAGTTGATTACGGCTCCACTGCACGTGTGATTCAACAGAAGCTTAATCCTTTCTCATTCTTACATTCTCTTTCCAGTTTCCACCAGATTTAATTAATCACCATGGCAAATCTTGAGGAGACCATGAAGATCTTTCAGTCAGCCGATGCTGTATGCTTTGATGTTGACAGTACTCTCATACAAGATGAGTCCATTGATGAGCTTGCCAAGTACTGCGGGGTCGGTGAACAAGTCGCTGAATTGTGAGTATAAAAGCTGGCTCCAAAACATTGAGCCGCTAAACCATCCGTCAGCTTACTTACTAAATCGCCTGTAACTGCCCTCCGTTTTTTGCACTTAATGGTCATGCAGTACACAGAATACGTGCTCGAAATTTCCCATACTTGTTGTGCGGTTAACTTTGCACTTGTGCTGTCAGATTCTGCACACAACAAAGCAGGGCAATACAAGAATTCCTCATTATAACATGTATACAGCCAAACATGCTCCATTAGGGAATAAGCTGACACTTTTCACACACAGTCTCTAGCTGCTAAAGGATTAGATAAAGGGTCTAAAGCCTCTTAAGATAGTACAGGGTTTGGAGTCTATTTGATCTAATCGATGAGAAAGAGAAAGATCGTGGTGATTATGGTGGTGGTGAAGATGATAAGGATGTGGATGATGATGATAAAAATATACATAGATAATGATGGTTGCGTGATGAAGATGACGATGGTGATAATTCTAGTTTCCGTTGTGATAAGGATAGATGATGATGATGATGAATCAGACATATATTTGGTGGTGGTTGTGCTAAAGAATTTACAGATGCTAATGGAGATGATGAAGATGATAAGGATATAATTGATTGAGGTGTTGTCGAGGATGGTGATGGGGAAAGCAATGCGAACAAATGAAGTTGATGAAGAAAATGAAGGTGATGATAATAATAGTTCATATTTGATAGAAATGATGATGATGATGATATTGATTGAGAAGAACAAGATGAAAATGGTCATGAAGTAATTGATAAAAGGAGAAGAAGAAGATGAAGATAATGATGATGATGATGATGATGATGATGATGATGATGATGATTATGATGGTGATGATGATGATTATGATGGTGATGATGATTATGGTGACCTTGATAATCATGATGATGATGAATATGGTGGTGATGATGATGATGATGATTATGATCTTGATGATGGTGATGAGGAGGATGATGATAGTGGTGATAATGATGATGGTGATGATGATGGGAAAAGACAAGAGGAAGAAGATGTGATGTTGATGAAGATGATGAAGAAGACAGAGACTGAGAAGGAGGTCAAATAATTATAATAATTATTTTTATGATAGAACCGACAGGCTATGGGAGGGCAGATGAGCTAAAAGGAAATGTTAGAAGGCAGACTTAATCTGTTAAAACCAAGCAAAGCTACCATGATGGTGGTGATAATAGCATTAGTGATGAAGATCAGGCTATAGATGATGATGATGACTATGATGATGATGATGACGATGATGATAATGGTGATAATGATGATGATGTTGGTGATAATGATAAGGATGATGATGATTGCTATAACGGTGATGATGATGATGGGGGAGACAGAAGAGGAAGATGTTATGTTGATGAAGAGGACATAGATTGAGGAGGAGATCAAATAATTATAATATTGAATTATTTCAATGATAGAACCCGGCAGGCTATGGGAGGGCAGATGAGCTACAAGGAAACGTTAGAAGCCAGACTCAACCTGATTAAACCAAGTAAAGCCACCATGGAGAAGTTCATTACAGAGACACCAATCAAGTTTACCCAAGGCATACCGTAAGTTGAGGATTAACAGTCAACTCTTTGACCCTTTGGCAGAGAGAGTCTGTGGTTCTAGGACAATTACCCCTTGGGAAATTACCCCTGGGCAAATTGTCCTCAGGGTTAATTGTCCAGAGGTAATTGTCCTTGGGGAGTAGTTGTTGAACATTATGGGTGATTGCCCAGGGGATTATTGTCCTGATACGAGAGGCTGTGTGTAACTGGGCGGTTTACTCCTCAGAGCTGCATGTGTAGGGTGATGTTTCACCTAGTCGTTGGTAAGTTATGAAAGACTGGTGATCAGTCCTTGTGCGAAATGATTGAGAATGGGATTATTTTAGAGTGCAAGAACATGTTCCAGTCGTTTATGAAGTCATTCGTAAGTTTACGAAAGGCTTGGTGAAACGCCACAGAGGTCTGCCAATGTATTTTAGATATGTGAAAAATCAAATAATTATTTCCAAATTGATTTACTGTGATGTTATAAAAAATAATGGATGAGCAGTTACATGCATTTCGAGGAGAAAGTAGAAATAATTAATTTTTCCTGAGCTGTACCTTAAAAGGTGTAATTCAAACAAATAATTTTCTTTTGCTTGTTATATTTTGCTAGGAGTCTAGTGAGTAAACTACAGGAGCGAGGGGCAGCCATCTATCTAGTGACTGGTGGATTCACCTGCATTGTGCGGAGCTTTGCCAAAGAGCTTAACATTCCAACTGAGAACATCTATGCTAATAAACTTCTCTTTGATTACGATGGTGAGTTTTTGATTGATTTGAATAGTTTTAAAGGGAAATTATTGCTCTAATCATAAGATTGAAGTTAGGAAAATCACTGAAATAGTAGGTGGGTTCAATTTCATTGTGAGGAGCTTTGCCAAAGCTATGCTAATAATCTTCTCTTTGATTACAATGGTGAGTTTTTGATTGATTAGTTTTAAATTTGACAAGGAAGCATTGTGGTGTAGTGGTTCTTACTCTTGACTTTCAATCAGAGGGTTGCAGGTCCAAAACCCACAACCAGTGTTAATTTCCTTCTGCAAGAAATTAATCCACGATGTGCTGCACTCAACCAAGGTGAGGTGAATGGGTACCGGTAGGAAGCAATTCCTTGAATGCTGTGAGCACCTTTCGGGGTAGCCAAGCTAAGCCGGGTAATAACTAGTTAACACTATAAGCACTTAGAAACACCAAAGTGGATATACATGTAGCCGTAATGTATCAAGCGCTATTATAAATGTAACAATTATTACTTTCATTACCCGGTAAGCCCTGTCATTGAAACACAATTGATACTATTTGGTAAATTGCCACTTGGTCCAAACCCTCTGACTAATGTCTGTTAGTCTCATCCCGTATGGTCTAATTATATTTCATCTACAACCAGTTGGTCTAATTACCTTTTGGCTTAATTATAACTTCGCCTATTTAACATTTTGTCCAATTTGACCAAATACAATTAGACAATTTGGTTATAAGACTAATTAGCAAATTGACATGACAAGGTGATCATTAGACCAAGTGAAAACTAAACCAAGTATGTGTTAGACTAAATTGTTGGAAGACCAAATGGGTTTTGCCCATTTCTATCAGAGAATTGGACCAACTGATGATGCTTGCTAGACCAAGTGAATACAAACCTATTATCCCTCTACTGTGCATCCCAAAAAGGACTATAAACTTTTCAAATAGCTATCAAATAAAAAATATATGATTCTTGGGGAAAAGGTTTATATATATATATAAAGCTCATATCCTCAACTATCACTATGACACACAAAAATAAATAACGCATTCTTCAGTGAGTAATGCCCACTTTTGTGAAGGACACAAAAATTAGCCTGCGCAGGAATTCTGTATTCATTTATCAACTTTGTATGGCACGCCAGGAGGGATTCAAGCAATAATGTTATAAATCCGCTAACAGAGTAAAAGATATACCGAAAGTCAGAAATAAACAATCAATATTATGCAAAAATGTATTTTTTCACCGTTTTGTTTTCATATCATTGATTTTTGCTTTGACTTCGGTTTATTTTTGTCTTTGTTGGCCGATTTATTCCATCATTAGTTGAATCCCTAATGGCATGCCATTATTAAATTTTGTGTCCTTTACAAAAGTGGGCATTGCTCACTGAAGAGTGCGTTATTTTTGGATTTTTTTGTGTGTCATAATGATAGTTGAGGATATGAGCTTTATATATATATATATCTAAAAAAAATTTCCAAGAACCATATCTTTTTTTTTATTTGGTAGCCATTTCAAAAGTGTATAGTTCTTTTTGGGACGCACTGTAGATAGAATACATATTTAAATAATACAAAGGTATTGTACGTGATACAAAATTTTGAAAGGAAGTATGTACCGAGTGACATATGAAAATTGTGTTGATGTTGGGTGCCACAATTTTTTTTTTCTTTTTTTTTTTTAATTTCAAGTGTCTTTCATTTAAAATCTTAGTCCACTGCCTAGACCGTCCTGTATTTTCTCATCAACCCTCAAAACACCATACATGTACACTTAGATCTATACATGTACCCAGAACTATCATTCTGCAAGCACATCAGGGGACTCTCTGCATGGTCCAGTAGATTTTGGCAGATTTACGGTAATGACTTTCCCCCCTGAATACAGGTGGAAAGTCGTAAAATCTTATTCCTCCCACTTTTGGGAGTAAAAACTAGCACTGATGTGATTGGTCCCCTCTCGCTGTCCATCAAATACCATCTGAATTGTGCTATGTGCATGTACACACATGCATGGCAGTGCACACTCTACACAGTTACGTAACACTGCACACACAGACACACACACACACACACTGGACTCATCACACACAAACCAGCTGACCATCAAGTGATGAGTTCTGCCTTATAAGAGCACTGGGTGTCAGAGGTCAACTGATCCTTCCTTATATGAGCACTGTTGTCATTGATCAATGGTGAGGAGGGGCAGTCTGTTCAAGGGTTCAACACTCGGTCACATCTAATTCTGGGATTGGGGAAGTGGATTCGTGATGGAAAGAGAAATGGTGAGAAGTAGAGTCAATAGAGAAAGGTGAAAGATTCAAACAGCCAGAGCCTGGTCTAATAAAATCTCACTATCCTGGTATCCTAGTCTAGTGGTCTCACTACTTGACTGTCAATTCAAAAGTTGTAGGTTCGATCCCCGACACAGCACTTTATGTCCTTCTCTCCACCCAGGTGTAGATGGGTACCTGGTAGGAATGGAACAAGTACACCGTAATGGCTGGCACGATTCGAAAAATTATCTATTTGGGATTGGATAGGTGTCAGAGAGACTTCTAAGGATCTGATGACCGGGGTAATAATAATTGTAAAGCGCTTAGAGATATTATTCATTCCATGACGGACGCAGTCCGTTTGAAGACAGTATACCCCCTTCTTGCAGCACTATTAGTTCTCTTTTCCAAGTGTGACCAGGGACGTGAGAGGAGACCCTGGTGTGACAAACACCTCAATCAGATATCTATCTAAAAAACATCTGTTACTTGACCTCGGTCCAAACAGTGGTCAGCCAAGGTCACAGCTGGGGGCCAACATTGTTTACATTAAACGATCAAGATGTCTGTATCGATACATTTTTATTAGTTTTTTATTCTTGTACTTTCCTTATTCCGAGGTCGATTTTCTTCGTTTGAAATTGAAAACGAATTAACATTTGATTTCTAAATATAATATGCCTGTGAAAACTTGAAATATATCAAATACAATCACTTTATTTTTAAGGGCCTACTCATAGGCAGAGCTACTATTACGTAACATCCCAGCTGTTGTTTATCTTTTACCCCTGGCTCAACGCTCAAGCTGGCCTGTGGAGTTGCAAAGTTTGATAACAGGGATTATCTGGCCATGCAGGGCCGATAGTGATTGGAAATAGTTTCAAACGAGGATTTTTTATAAGGGGGTCCGACACCTGAGCTCAGCTCTCGAACTGGGGGTAGGCTTGCAAACGAGGGATTGACGTAATGCATTTATAATAGGCGCTATGTAAATCACAATTATTATTATTATTATTACTATTATTTCCATTACACAGGGAAGTACATGTTTGTGACGTTTAACGAGTCTGAGCTGACATGTCGTAATCAAAATTTAAAAATATCTTCCTTCCAAAATCTCACTGTCCTATTAAACAGGGGAGTATGTGACGTTTGACGAGTCTGAGCCGACGTGTAGTACCGGAGGCAAGCCTAAAGTTGTCCAGATTTTGAAGGAAAAGTTTGGTTATCAGCGTCTTGTAATGATCGGAGACGGCGCCACCGATATGGAAGCCTGCCCTCCTGCTGTGAGTAAAGAAAAGTGCTCTTTATTTTCTGAAACAAATTTGAAACAAAATTCTTTCTGCCCAATTGATCGTGGGTCTAGCAGCCACTGACCACCGCCAGATGGACGTTGCCCTATCACTTTCTTATTAAACGCCAAACAGGGTAGCAGCATCTCCCACTGCAGTTCAGAAATAAATCCAGAGCCCCATAACAAAAAGATTTGCAATCAATTGCTAATTTGAAAGAACTACTCTGATTGGTCTTTTAAACCAAGAGCATGTGCAATAATGATCTTAATTGACTATTGTCATTTTGCGATTGATTGCAAACATTTGTGTTACGGGGCCCAGTTGAGGTATTAATATGTATGGCTGAACTTCGTAAACAAAGATTAAGGAAGATTCTATGTAATACAGGATCTTTTGTGACTAAATACATGTAGGCAAATCCTGGAGACAAAGCTTTTCTATTAATAGGACATGAGGATTGCTCAGTAAGGCGCCTTCTCCATTTAGAAGGTATCAGTTTCCTGTGGGTTCCTGTTCCACCCTGGGAAACATCCGGCTTTCAGCTTTTAACGTGTTAAAGCCGTATTGAGATTTCGGGCAAATCGACTTTTGGACCAAAGCATGCGGCAAACTGACGCCTTTTGAATGGAGAAGGCGCCATTGTGCGATCATTGTGCGATCATAATATCTGATTCAAGTTTAAACCACAATGCAGAATACATGTACTGTACTGCCATATTGTTTAAATGTTCAAACTCAGAGTGTCGGGTAAAATTATTTGGGGTTAATGTTATGTATAAAAAACTTATTATCTTTCCACCATTAGAAACACTTTGTGGTCCACCGAATGTAACTTTGCCATCAAGAATATATCATTAATACTATATCCTAACCGTGAAATAACATTTCCCTATGTTTTTTCTTCTTTATAGGATGCATTTATTGGATTTGGAGGGAATCAGATCAGAACCAAAGTTCAAGAAGGAGCTCAGTGGTTTGCAACAGATTTCCAGGAACTCATAAATGCTTTAGAAGCATGAACCCACTTCCATCTAATTCAAAAATATTTGGTCTATTACCAGTCTGTTAATGGAATTGACCACGTGGTGATAGACCAAGTGAGTGTTAGACGAACTGGACATTAGACGAAATGAGAATTAGACAAAATGATCAATAGACAAAGTGTCAATTAGACAAACTGGCTGTAGACTAAATGGAAATTAGACCAAACGGGCATTAGTCGGAGCCAACTAACCTACTGAGTATATTGATTGGATTTCTAGTATTATTCAAGGCTATACATGTAGTTATTGAAGACATAGATTAGATCATGGGACATAATTCAGGGTTCCCAGCCCATCAGGGAAAATTATTTTACTCTTTTTCCAGTCAGGGAAAGGTCAGTGAATTTGATAATAATGCTTTTTAATGCTTTGATACTGCAAATAGTTCATGGCTACAACAAAGGAAACACACAAAACTGGAAATGGGTTCAAATAATTATCAGGGAATTTTTAGATTTCATCAGGGAAAAATCAGAGTTTTGTTTTCTTGAAATGCTGGGAACCCTGTAATTACAAGTGACTGTTTCATAGCATATATCAATATTTAAACAATAAACCGAATGATGAAAAGAATGAAATTCATAGTAAAGTATGATACTTCTTACAATGTAAGAATAAAACAGGGTATAATTTTGCACAAAGTTTGTACTGATTTGTTTGTATAATGCATTGATTACGTGGAACTATTCGAAAAAGAGAAGGGTATTTCACCCAGTGTATTGCACCTAGCCACCCCCTGGTAGGTCTAATATATAAAGCTTTGTGCGATAATACTCCAATAGGAGGTTTGCACAGTAATGGAAGAAGAAGAAGAAGAAGAAGAACTTGAATGAGATGAGTATTGAAGAAGTTTGAGTGAGGTGTTGTTATACAGTGTCCCCAAAAATTATTTGTACACTTTGAAAAAATGAAATTAAACAAATCGATATTGGTTTGAAATTTCAATTACTATTTATATCAGATGGTAGGTAATGTCCGAGACTGACGGAACATTTGAGATTTAGTGTTTAGGTGATAGTGACATTTCCTACCATTTGATATAAATAGTAATTAAAATTTCAAACCATCATCGATTTATTTAATTCCATTTTTTCAAAGTGCACAAATAATTTTTGGGGACACTGTATTATGGGGGGGGGGGGGGGGGCTGTAATCCAGATAATTTTGCTCAAAGGTCATTGACAATAACGAGGCTTCCTTATCAGCCTATGAAAACAAATTTGCATGTATTCATTGTTTGACAGCCTTTTCAAAAGTATACAGTTTTTGTTTGACTTGATTTTCAATGGATAGTGATCAGCAACATAATATTCATGATTTTGTCATGTATTTACCTTCGTACTCCCAGTAAAAAATAAGGTGAAACAACACGCCGTCTCAAATTAGTCTCCATTTTATTATTGAAAAATTACATAAAATTTGTCATATATATGATGTATAACATACAGAATATAAAACTTGTTGATATCTCAGTTCATAAAGAAAGTACCATGTTCTAATATGAATTATACAAAACAGTCTGTCTTAACAACACATAATCAGAACCTTGGCAAAGTCTATTTTTAAACAACTTTAATCAATTAAAAATGATCACATTTGTGTTACATGTATACCTGTAGATTTGACCTATTTTTTTTTACATGCCTTGCATACAGAAAAATGAAGGAAAAAACTGTATACACTATTAACGCAGCATGAAATTCTACACATATGTGATTAATGTCGAAATGAGACACAAGTCGCCAGAGAGTCCAGGAAATCGGCAAAATAGAAAAAAAAATGCCAAGGTTAGTGGGGGGGGGGGGAATACTTTTTGTAGTATATGACTTTCTAAATCATGAACGTTTCATGTGTGCTCTGTAAAAAAACTAGTAAAAATGATAACGGGAAAGTATTTTAAACTCGATTACTTTGCAGATTTCCTTGGCAACTCTTTGCTTGGCAACTTGTGTCTCATTTTGATATGATGAATCACAGAAACAATCTAGGCAATTGTACAGTCAATTCATTGCACATCGTAAGATCTACATTATATTTTTAACATTCATACGGGTTTAACGTCTCCAATCATAAACTCTGATTATTGACTGTATCATGGAAATTATAATGTATAAGCTGAAATTTTTGTTAATTTCAGGAGTCTGCTCTCACAAAAATTTCCACTTTAATAGAATTTGTAGTAAACATTTCAAAAATTTCATAATTAAGCCCTCGCGAACATCAAGACTTACTCCAACATCACAAATTATGACAATGCAAAAATTCAGGTTTATACATTTTACAAAACAATGGTTACCCTAATTGGACTGGGGGGGGGCATAAAAGGCCCCCCCCCCCTAGACATTTTTGACGCGAGAAGCTGTGGCCGCGATTTTTTAATGACTTTTTTTCTTTGAAGTCTTGGGCATCTTTTAAGCCCATATTTGCGACACCCGGGTACCTGGTTCGCGAGTTACGCATAATTTTGTAACCGTGCGTAAGACCCAAAATTGCCAAAACGTGATTTCATGTACAAAGTCAATGCAAATTGTATTTTCAGCTACAATTCATAAATGAGTAATTAATTTTGCTTTTGTCTATAAAAAAAAAAAATTGATTTGCTGCTATTTATGACAAATAAAAATAAAAAGGGAAAAAAAAACAAAGAAATACATATGAAATTCGAAAAAACAATAAAATACGCAAGAAATCAATTTGGATACCGGATTTTTTTTTCAAGTACAATTGATAGGAATGCTATAAAGAACATTCACACCAAATATTAGCTTTCTAGGAGCTATATTTAGTGAATTAGAGCAAAAAGTATGAATTCATGCATAAATTAGCATAACTAATTAATTAAAAATAAATTTGAATAATTTTTTAACAAAGTTGATTTTCATCGCGATCGATCAACGGCCAAGATCTGAAGGGGGGCCTTTTAGCTTTTAGCCCCCCCCCCCCCCCAGGTCTGGCCAGCTTCCAAAATACCCCAGTCTAATTTGGGTTAATGGCAGTCTCAAATTGGTAATTTCTCCCTCTATCTCACTACATTGTGACTATATTTCAGGGCAACATTCTATAACAAAAGTCAAACCTCTTTTTAAATCTATATGAGCCTATATGTACCTCTTTCTGCCTTTTGCTACCACAATATTTATCATCCTCTCAGTCTCTCTCTCCCACATCCTCTCCCATGATTTTTTGTAACTATGCCCCCCCCCCCCAATACCAGCATCCCTTTCGCTTATGGGCAAGTCCAAGCTATTTTGCAACTCTGTCGCACACATTACTGATGAATAATTTACCATAACTTAATTATGAAATGATACATCTCAATTATTTTATAATTAAATTATGGTAGATTATTCGTCAGTAACGCGTGGGACAGAGTTGCAAAATAGCTTGGACTTGCCCTTATGCATTATTTTCGCCGACTCCTTTCCTTTCCCCCCCCCCCCTTCTTATTCTCACCTCTTTATATTTATATGCATCTAAGTTCTCTCCCCTCTCAATATCTCCCCATCTCATTTTTTTCCATGTCTCTTACTTGATCTTGCTCTATATATCTCACATATGCACACTTTAACACCTTATCTTTCGAAACCTCCCTCACTTTCTCCATCCCCTCCCCCCCTCCTCGTCCTATTCCTCTATCTCTATCTCTCTCTCTCTGCTCAGTTCTCCACCTTATCCCACATATCCCTCTCTTCCTCCCCTCCCCCCCCCCCTCTCTACCCCTCTCTCTCTCTCTCTCTCTCTCTCTCTCTATAACGTTAATCGTACCAAACCACATTAATTGGTTTGAATCAACAGATCTGGATGTCCTAGATGCGCGTTTGATTGAAGTCTGACTTGCTCCACTGGAAAGGAGGTTGCTGATCCGTTGTGGGTCCACACACAGCGACCATGGACAGACTCTTAACCATAGAACTTGTCGTCACCTAGAAATCAAATCAAATTAAATCAAATCAAGTCAAATCAAACCAAATCACATCAAAATGGAAAGGAGGTTGCCGATCCATTGTGGGTCCACACACAGCGACCATGGAAAGACTCTTCACCATAGAACTGATTGCAACTAGAAATTAAACCAAATCAAATCAAACTGGAAAGGACGTTGCTGATTGGTCGTAGGTGCACACACAGCGAATATGGAAGGACTCTTCAACATAGAACTCGTCGTCACCTAGAAATTAAATTAAAATCAAAATGGAAGAGGAGGTTTGTGATATACGTCGTGGGTCCACACACAGCGACCATTGACAGACTCTTCACCATAGAACATGTCTCACCTAGAATTAAATCAATTAAATCAAACTGGAAGGCAGGTTGCTGATTGGTGCGTAGGTCCACACACAGCGAATATGGAAGGACTCTTCAACATAGAACTCGTCGTCACCTAGAAATTAAATCAAATTAAATCAAACTGGAAAGGAGGTTGCTGATTGGTCGTAGGTCCACACACAGCGAATATAGAAGGACTCTTCAACATAGAACGCGTCACCTAGAAATGAAATCAAATCAATTCAAATCAAACTGGAAAGGAGGTTGCTGATTGGTCGTAGGTCCACACACAGCGAATATGGAAGGACTCTTCAACATAGAACTCGTTGTCACCTAGAAATTAAATCAAATTAAATGAAACTGGAAAGGAGGTTGCTGATTGGTCGTAGGTCCACACACAGCGAATATGGTAGGACTCTTCAACATAGAACTCGTCACCTAGAAATCAAATCAAATTAAATCAAATCAAGTCAAATCAAACCAAATCAAATCAAAATGGAAAGGAGGTTGCTGATCAGTCGTGGGTCCACACACAGCGACCATTGACAGACTCTTCACCATAGAACATGTCGTCACCTAGAAATCAAATCAAATTTAATTAAATCAAAATGGAAAGGAGGTTGCTGATCCGTCGTGGGTCCACACACAGCGACCATGGACAGACTCTTCACCATAGAACATGTTGTCACCTAGAAATTAAATCAAACTGGAAAGGAGGTTGCTGATACATTGCAGGTCCACACACAGCGAACATGGAAAGACTCTTCACCATAGAACTTGTTGTCACCTAGAATGATAACAACAGATAACATTTATGTACATGTAGCAATTAACTTCTTGCAAATTCTGTGAATGAATCATGGTTGTCATGCATGATTACTACAAATGAATTTCATTTGATGTTATAAAAACACCCATTTATATATAACTGTCTAATAATTTCAGTTTAATAAACATGGTTTTTATTCATTCATGCAATAGTGACTGAAATAAATGGTCAACAAGAGGGATGTTATCTACATTTAGTAAACAATGGGTTTATAAAATATCCATAATTATCCATAATTATTATTAAATAGGCTACCCTCCTAAGGTCCTCACAGAATTAGAGGATTTTCTTGTTATAAGTACCCAATCAAATTACATAAATCAGGGAGTAAGATTTAAGGGGAGTGAGAGCGATTGCTCTCCCAAGCTCCCCTTAAATGCTTTTTTGGGGAGTGATTTACAGAGCCCCTTGTAACCCCAATCTGACATGAAGAACAAATTTAGCTCCCCTAAAAATTCTCCTTGAGAGCCTCTAGGAGAGCTATTTATAGCTCCCCTGTAAATTTTAAAAATCAGTCCCTGATAAATAAACCTTGTAGTCAACTCCAATAATAGTAATTTTGCTACCAATATCGAGAACAAAAATTTTAGGAGAATAACATTTACATCTGTGTACAGTAAAATCAGTTCTGACATAGGGAAAATCATCATTTGGAAAAAATATATTAAATATCTAGAAATCATCATTTACATGTACCTTCATGTCTGTAGCTCCATGAAGTCGATGCCCAAGTGATGAAAATGGATAGCGGCCCTTAGCTGGCATCAGATCAGACCTGGCAGCAATGGCGTTCTCTGCACTGTACGGAGGGTTACAGTCGCAAGCCGATAAAGGATCATGTTCGTAGTTATTATATCTGTTACAAGAAGAAGAGTACAGAAATAAAGTCAATTCAAGTAATGGGCAAGGTTGGGTGTTTCCTAAAGAATGGATAGCAGCTCTTAGCTGGCATCAGATCGGACCGAGCAGCAATGGCATTCTCTGCGCTGTATGGAGGGTTACAGTCACAAACTGATAGAGGATCGTGCTCATAGTTATTATATCTCTTACAATGAAAAGGATAAAGTAATGAGATTTATTCAAGGAATGGGGTAGGTTGGGTGTTTCATAGAGAAAGGATGATGACATTTAGCTGGCATCAGACCGGACCGAGCAGCGATGGCATTCTTTGCACTGTATGGAGGGTTGCAGTCACAATAAAGCTAATAGAGGATCATGCTCATAGTTATTATATCTGTTACAATGAGAAGGGATATAGAAATAATATCAATCGAAGGAGTTGTTTTGGTTGGATGTGTCCTCGAGATGAGAATATAACAGCTGACATCAGATCTGACCGAGCAGCGATGCCATTCTATGCACAGTATGGGGGGTTACTGTGAAAAAAACAGAAGCATAAAGAAGAAAACAATAACACAATCCGTGTATAATATTTACTGCAACGATACTTAGGCGATTCACTTTGGATTGGAAGTCTCAGAAAGACAAACAAGAATCCGACAACCGGGGTTGTTATAGTTGTAAAGTGTTTGGAGAAGAAATCATTTCATATTAGACACCATATACGTAACAACTATTATAATTATTACCATTATCTTCTTTTCTTTTTTTAAGAGAAAGAAAAGTAAGATAAAAGCCTTGTTAGATTGACGGCCTACCTCATGAGTTTAATCATGGAGTTGAGATCAGTGACAGCCGTCTGGTTCCTTCGGAAGATGTTAGCTCTAGCAGTCTTGTTGTAGGAGAACCAATCACCATACTTGCGCTTCTCAGCTGGCCAACCACTCTTGTCATATATATCTACAAAGAATCTAAACAAAACAAGATGACGCTTTAGACAGAATCTACTTTTAGTGGGAAAGGCTAAAAATATTTTGAGCTTTCAAATTATCTTCATGCTATTTAAAAAACAATTTCTAACAATAAAAACTTTATCATTTCCTAGTGGATATTCATTTGCTCTACAAAAGTAAATTTCAAATCTTGAATAACTTATAGCAAAGAAAATTTTTGTTTTGTCTACATAAAAAATAAATTTATTATAATCTCATTTTAAGAAGTTAAGAGACAATCTTTTTTTTTTTTTTAATTCCTATGATTTAGAAAAAAAATTCACTTAAAATTAGTAAGGAATGTATTTGGATATTATATCCTGATGTAAACATTCCTCTAAAGTAGTCTACATTACAGATATATACAAATTTTTCCTTTCCTTCTCTCTTCCTCTTCTTCTTTGACTTCTTTTCTCCTATTTTACTTTCCTTCCCTACATTCATTTCATTTTATGCCAAATATTGCTATTTACAACTTTATGATTTTGATTGTATTTCTTCCATGCCCCCACGAGGGGGACGTTTAAGATATCATTGTCATTTTCATAAACATGCAATTATTCAGTTGATGGAGATCTTAGGTACGTTGTAACTTGGCCAGTAGGAATGCTCTTTCAAGAAGTATGTCATGTCTTTCCGCATGTATTGTGCCACTATATAAACAAATGAGCAAATAACAGAAGCATGACATATATGTTATACAAATTCAGAGACCATGCTTAACCCTAATCTGCCCGGGGGGGCTAATTTAGCCCCCCTCGACATTTTCACGATAAATTTTTGACGTGACAAGCTGAAGCCGCGGTGCTTCATGAGTTTTTTCTTTGAAGTCTTGCGCGCATCTTTTGAGACCAAATTCGCGACCCCCGGGTACTTTGTTCACAGATTACGCATAATTTTGTACACGTGCGTCAGACCCAAATTGCTCAAAAAACGTGATTTCATGCACAAATCAATACAAATTGTGTTTTCAGCTAAAATTCATAATGAGTGATTAATTTTGCTTTTATTGATAATAATCACTTATTTGTTGCTATTTATGACAGAAATAATGTCGCGGACCAAAAAAAACAATAGAAATAAAAAGGTAAAAAAACAAAGAAATACATAAGAAATTCAAAAAAACAATAAAATACATAGAAAATTAATTTTATACCGAAGTTTTTCAAGTACAATTGATAGAGAATGCTATAAAGAAGATTCACACCAAAAAATTTGCATTCTAGGAGCATATTTAGTGAATTAGAGCAAAAAGTATGATTTCATGCAATAAATTACATAATTAGCATACATAATTAAAATGAAACATTTTTCGGAAAATTAAGTGTGCAGTTACGGAGATTACGCCACAGGGGACGCCGTGCAAATTTCGTCGCAATCGCGCGATCAACGCGCCGAGATCTCAGGGGGGGCTAAATTAGCCCCCCCCCCCCGGGATGTGCATTTTCAAAAAGAGCCCGGGCAGATTAGGGTTAAGAATTGGAAGTATTTTTGTGAATAATGGCGAACTTGTAAACAACTGGGCAATATTTCTTCATTCAATGTATTTTAATCTGGATTTTATTGAAATTCATTTATTTCCATTGAAAAGTAATCAATGTATACAATACAGATTTATGGTTTCACATGTCCAAGTGAACAGAAAAGATTTGCAAACTTATTGGATTTTAAACCATTTTAAGCCACCTTTCTATACACTGTAGACATGCCTCCAAATATCTATTTTTCAGATTGGTATAGACTAGATACTCTTTTCTGGTAAAGGGAAATACCAAATATAAAACTAAATTTATTATAAAATTAAAGTCATGGACACATTTAACTTGACAAGGAGCCTTTAACTTGACTATTCTGATAAGAAAGTTTGTAGAAACAGCTTTTCTTAACACTCCATGACAATATAGGCTATCATGGCTCCCTAAAATCTTGATTTTATTGAAATTCATTTATTTCCACTCAAAATTAATCTTACATGTATAAAAGATGAATATCTTTTGTTTCACAAGTGAACAGAAAAGAAATATTTGCTAACTTACGGGATTTGTTCCAGTATGACGAGAAGTCCATCGGACGGAGTCTGACCTGGGGTGAACTTGTTATAATCAACAATCATCCACTGGTTATTGTATCTTCAAATATCAAAATAGAAAGCAATGTTATCAAATTGTACATGAAAGTAATCATACAAACAAAAACACACCAAGATGTGCAATGTTTTATGAAAATCGCCTTGATGACTTTTTGATGTTTTGGGTTTGTTTTTGTTTTTTTGTCTGAAACAAAATTTGATTAAAATCACCTCAATAGTTTCACTATGATTGTGACAAATCTTTTTAATCAGCATGGGACTAGTGGATCTGAATTCAGGATATTTACAATCTCTCACTTGAATTAAAAAAAGGAGTAAGGGTATTCTATGAAGAAAAAAAAAATCATCTCTTACGTGCCACTGTTGTATTCAGAGAAGATATCTGCCCAATGCGAAGCGTTCTTGGCCAATCGGTTGGCAATGATGTTCCTAGCCCATTCTAGGATCTGACCAGTGGGTTGAACAAACTTCCAAAGGTCATTGTTGGAATTGCCGATGGTTGTCTCTATGGTTACCTGTAAAAAAAAAATAGATGGCATACATGTATGAACAAATGACATATGTGATGCCACTGATTCCTAAATAAACAAGTTAAAAACCTGATTGAAGGCAATTTATTCATTATTATGCAACAGCAGTGCATTCGAATTCCAAGATGTACAGGTAAAACTTTTTTCTTCTAGAATGGGAAATAAAAGATACTAAGAGAAACACCTCCACTCTTCTTTGTATTGGGTGCATCTATGGTCTAATGGCCACTCACCATTTTGGACAGCACTGATTTTGGATCAGTCGAGACAAGATCAGAATTATTAAACTTGTATTCCTGCCACACAAATTTAACCTCTGTGCCACATTGAATATCAAAAGGGTTTAGTTTTTACATACAATTTTCTGATCATCTAAAATTCCTAGTAAAAAACTACTATATTTACTGTTAACTTGGCTATACGGCATAGAGTGCGGTTGATTAGAAATTTAAAATTTCTACATTCCTACACTTCGATAAGCAGTAATATTTGTTCAATAAACACACAGTCCCATCACATATCATTTTAATGTATAGTAAACATAAACCTACAGTCCCATAAATGTTATTTCATGTCTAGCAAACTTTAAGGTTCATGTTATTTCATGTTCAGTTAACTCACCAAGCCTGAGTTGGTGATGTAGAAATCATCTCCTGATAGAAGCATACCAGGAGCTGAGGAGAAGGCTGCAGTCTGACCAGGAACAGCCTCATCTGAAAACAAACAACAAAATCAGATATTATGTTCAAATTATCTGAGTAATATGCATTTTTGGTAACATTTATCACAGGCCCTTTGGCTATCCAATAGATCATCATTGAAATGACATCCATGGAAGGGGGGGGGGGCAAGTCCTTCCATGCCACTAGGATGGTCAATTTGTCTAAATTTTTGGGTGGGGGACCGCTGGCTTGAGGTAAAGATTGTAGCCCCTTGAGGATATTGGAAGGTGGATACGAGGGTTATAAAAGAATACAATATCATATTTACCAGATGTTTCTGTGAGATGAAACGCAAAGTTATACTTCTTGAGGATCCTAAGCATACCCATGTATCTATTCCATGTGTCATATGATACAAGAAGATCCAGGTTGGAATAAAATGGAGCCCCTTGAATTGAATGGGTTCAATTGCACACTTGTGAATGTGCAGCTTGAATTTAAGAACCTGTGAATATGTTTTGAGGCCGTTCAGCGAGAAAAAATAATCATGCGAAAATAACAGCAAATACAGTACACAAGAATCCGATATTATATTTACCAGATGTTTCTGTGAGATGAAACGCAAAGTTGTACTTCTTGAGGATCCTGAGCATGCCCATGTATCCATTCCATGTGTCATGTGATGCTAAAAGATCTAGATTGCCTGGTAGGAGTTTGATGAGAGCAGAACAGTGGCCATCGCCCTGGAGTCTTTCCTTCCTGGACTTGCTCAGGACACTCTCTAGATCCTCCATGTCACCACCAACTTGAAACAGACTAAATTAAAAATGACATAAATTGATAAAAATTATCTTTTTAAAAGTTTGATTAAATCAGAACAGTGGCCATCGCCCTGGAGTCTTTCCTTCTTGGACTTGGTGAGGGCACTCTCTAGGTCTTCCATGTCACCACCAACTTGAAACAGGCTAAATTAAAAATGACAAATTGATAAAAATTATCTTTTTAAGAGTTTGATTAAATCAGAACAGTGGCCGTTACCCAGCAGCCTTTTCTTTTTGGGCTTGCTGAGGACACTCTCCAGATCCTCAATATCACCACTGACTTGGAAGAGACTAGACAGGGAATTTTCAAAACAAAATATTGATATTGAAAATATGATCAAAAGGGCTTTTCTTTGGGTTTGATGAGTGTAGGACAGCAACCATCACCCAGCAAACATTCAGGAATTGCTGTGGATACTCTTCTCCACATTACTACCAAATTGGAAGCCACCGAATAATGGGTATTGCAAAGAACAAAAGATCATAATAGAGCTTTCTCAGAGTTTGATGAGAGTCTTTCCTTCTTGGATTTGCTCAGGACACTATCTAGATCTTCCATATCTCCACCAACTTGGAACAAACTAGATGAAAGATATTCAGAACGAAATATGTTGATAAAAAGGGCTTTTCTACAAATTAGAGGGGGGGGAGAACAGTGACCATCAACCTGCAATCTTTCAGGATTTGCTGAGGACACTCCCCTCCCATATCATCACCAACTTGAAACAGACCAAAATGGAATTATTAAAAACAAAGGGTTTTTCCTACAAGCTCAACAATCCAAGTGCAGAAAAGTGGCCATCTTCCTAAAATCTGGAACCTATTGTTTGTTTTGAATAGATTAATAGAAAGGCATTAAACTTTCGGTACTCAAACTAGATTACTACTAAGATTAAATAAATGAACTCATATGTTTGCATTATAATGATGTTGTACAAATTATGTATGAATCCCAAGTTCCAATTATTCTACAGATAATCACTCAAGAAAGATAAATGTCATCTCCTGGGAATCCTAAAATCGATCATTGTGAAATATTAGATATATCAAGGGTATATTGGCTTTAAATAGCTGATATGACCAAACAGTACCCCAAAAAATGGAAACTATATAGTAGCAGAGAAGCTGCTGTGGAACTTACAGGAATCCAAATGGGTCCAGGTCTATTTCAGGCTGGTCTGGACTTTCAACATAGCCATCCTCTAGTCCAGAAAGCTGGAGAAGTAGCAGGTTCAGCTGTTGGGGCAAGACAAAATAGAGACGGATAACCAGTAGAATTAAAAATTCATAAAAGCAAATTGTTAATTGAAATTTTCGTTGATTTTATTTTTAATTGAAATTGGTACATGTATTGCCAATTGAAATTGTCATAATTCTTTTGTTTGTGCATTTTATGTTCTTGCTTTTTTAATCATTATTGTAAATACAATGTCAATCCAGCCTTCCAGGCTGCAAAATTTGAATCAATACATCTTGCATCTTGAAATGTAGTCCACTCTCACTATAATGAGCATAAATACACCAAGATTTTGTTCAAACATACCCGGTAGTCATTCTCCTAGTCCCAATGTCAAATACAGTCAAACTTGCCCAAGTAGAACTCGCATAGGTTGTATAATCGGCTAAGTCAAAGATATTTTGAAGTCATGTTCTCTTTATATTCTATTGTTTTTTACCCTTCAGGGGGGCATTTCATCAACGATATTTTATCCGAAAAATTTGCTCTCAGCCGATCAGACGCAAGCATTTCAGTAGCTTATAACAGTTTGTCGGATAAAACGTCCGACAAGTCCTTTCATGAAATACCCCCCTGAAGTTGATTTGTCTCTAAGTTGAAGCCATACTTCTTTAATCCCCAACGGTTTAACTTCAACAAGACAAGCTAACTCTAGGTTCACACCTTCATGTTTGTAGTATAACAAGATGTAATTGGCTTGGTCCTGAGTGACTTGAGAGTGGGAATTGTAAATTTCAATATTATAATAACTGATGTTACACAAACTCTATGCATTAATATACTGCTTCGTCTTACCATATAAGCTAAGTTTCAGGTTGCCAATTGGGCCACCATCAGACAGCCACTTGCAGCCACAGTTGTTTTTGTAATTTTACAAGCAGGATAAGCCCTTCATGTAGAGTGATATGAGATCCAAGCATTACTGTATAAGCCAATATTTTTGCGTTTAGGAAATTTGCGAGGGAATAATTTCGCAATTTTTGAAATGTTTTCATTGCTATGAATAGCCTTAGGATGAAGAGGAAATTTTTACCAAGATGGACTCATGAAATTCAAATTCGCGTAAATAAAACCACTGCGTAAATAACCACTTGTACAGTGTGGCCATGCCATACCTGATGGAAATATGGATCATTTGGTTTTAGCTTGATCTGCTGTTGCATCCAGTCCAGGTTGGTGGTCAGGAATGTCCTGAGCTTCTGACAGTAGACGGTCTCATCCTGGCAGAATGTATTGATGGTGTTCATCCAGTTCATGAAGATGAACGGAGCAGTAGCATGACCTTCAGCTAGGCCTGCAGCGTAGGCTTGGATAGAGTCGGTGTATGACCCGTTGGTAGTCACGGTCAGATGGGACCATCTTCATTGTGAAAAGATCATCAAAGTAGTGAGCATTCATTCAAACTGGAAATCTGTAGTTCTTTTATTAGAATAGCTTTTAGTGATCTTTGAAAAGTCAGATGTGAAGCTCCCATAAAAAGGATGGCTTCAACAAGTTTGTTCCATTCTGTTAATTTCAAGGGTTTTTTTTAATTTTTTTTTTAAATAAATTTAAAACTGGAATTTATTGCATTTAAGAAGGCTCTTACCAGAGTCTTCACATGTCTTGGTTCTTTTATGATACATTTCAACACAGTTCCTCAGAGGAAACAAAATTGTGGTTGTTACATTGTATCGTGGTTGCTACATTGTATATTGTGGTTGTACAGACAGATGATCTTTCTATTCCCAAACTGATATCATGTAAGCAGTGCTGAAAGTTACATTTTTCCTGAAGAACAGTCTGAGTAAGAATATCATATGAAAAAGTGGAATGTTGTTTATCTCCTCCCCCCCCCCCACCCTCCTCCCTCTTCATAATTGTTTTAATTTTGGAGAAATTGAAAAAACAGGGTGGTTTTCATCAGTTCTTTCTAACTCTAAGTTACGAATGACTGTATGAATGACTGGAACACTGTCTTGTTTGCTATATTAGTCATCATTTTAATCGTTTAACATAAGAACTGATCACCACTCATTCGTAAAGTTGTTATGAACCATTTATATCATAACTGCCATATCAAAACGATTTAAAAATAAAACATGAGACAGTAGATCAATTCTATTTCATACCCTGTCTGATTAATGGTTTCTGTGAAGTTTGCCCAAGCCACAGCTCCTTCCACCTTCCCTTGAACAAAGCTAAAGGTCTGTTGAGCGGGGTCATAGGTCACCGATGTAAAGACATTGCTGGAGAAGTCTGTGTAGTCCCTCTCCTTGATTTTGGCGTGTCCTTGCTGGATCAGAGTTTGGCTTGCCATCAAGCAAAGGAGCAGGGTGGTTAACGACTTCATTTCTTTGCTGTCCTAGAAAACGGACACAATTAGTTAGCTAAAAAGGGAAAATTACACGAGGCTCAGAACAAAGGGAAAAGAACTGAGCATTACTTAGGTAGCCACTGGAAGTCTACTGAATTATAAGCAGATCTATATTTTTGGACTAGTCTGTGAAATTTACAATTGGATAATTTCAAGATTATTGTGATGTTTACATTACTATATTAGAGCCTTATGCTGAAGTGGCAATTTTAAACAACAAATTACAATATTTACAAGTGATCAGAAAAATTAAAAAAACAAACACAATAAAAATATTTAAACAAAAAGGGCAGAAAAAAAAAGGAGTGATTCATCTAAATACAATGTAGCTTGTCAGAGGCTCAAAACAAATTCAGTTTTAAAATAGGTACAGATAATTAGCAAACTAAGATATTTACCAAAAAGTATATCAGGGAGTAAGGCCCATAGTACAGACCAAAAAACAAAAGACTTTATGTACATGTAGTTACTATTGTCGAGGGTTGCAAAAGCACGTTGTATATATCATGGATTGGTAAACTTGTAAAAAGTTAACATATATTAAGATCAGTTATACAAAGAGCGACAATTAGGAATACAAAACAAACTAGAATCTGGACTCCATCAAACTATTCTCCCTGAAGCAGCCTCCAATCCCAAAGCGCCAAAAAAAGAGAAAAGTTAAGCGACAGCCACCCGAGCGCAAAATGAGCAGAGGAGGGCGAGATGGGATACAAAACCGCACAAGTCAATTCAAGAGTCCAGATTCTAGACTAACATTATGCTGATAACTAATGACCTACATACCAGCTCAATATCGTTTGAAAACAATCTTGTTGGAGTATTAAAAAACGTTACTTTGAATTTAAGCATTGACATTATAAATCCAACAATCAATAAAATCAAGAATTTGTAACGTTATAAATCAAAACACCATTTCTTAAAGTGGATGGGAAGTTTGTTTCGTTTCTTAGCCAACATATATTAAATTTCTCTCTGTTTCTTATTAAACAAAAGATTTAAAAACAGCAAAATTAGGAACATTGCTATTAAAGTTGCAAATGTAAATGTGGTATTTCAGTAGTTTCTTAGTTTCTTAAATTATTTACTGCCTCCTTCAATTCTGAAGATTCTTGCAGTTTCACCGGGACGGGCTAGGTGCAATACACCGGTTGAAACACCCTTCTCTTTGTCGAATAGTGTATTGGTTTTAGCGTGCATAGGGCCATGTGTAGCTCTCCCATACACGGGACCAATATTTACGTCCTCTTCCTATAGACGGAGTGTTTTCCAACTGCATTCACACCTGCACTGAATACAGCGGCGAGGCATGCTATACACACAGCGTCATAGCATCAGTTTCTTTTGCAACATGTCTTTCGGCATGCCTGGGACTCAAACCCATACGTGATCATGCGATCTTGTCCGAAACGAGTGCGCAACGCCTCAGTAATAAGAGATAAACTTATCATCACCAAATCCCAAAATTTTTTCAAAGTTGGATACAATATGAATATCAAAATTTTCACATTTAAGAAAAATTACATCAAGTAGATCAAGCCATATTGAAGAATCCATTTCACAATCACACAATAAATGAACCATTGTCTCCACTTCTTTATTACAAAGTGAGCAATTGGGAGAATCTCTTCTTTTGATCTTGTGAAGAAAGCCATTCAGAGCAATGGCCTTGTGAAAAATCATAAAATAAAAGTATCTTTAGTTTAGTATCAATAATAAATACATAGACCTACATAAATTTTTTTTTTTTAATTTTTAAAAAGAAAAAGTGGCAATTTTAACAAAGATTCCCGAAAATAAAACCAAGTGCTGCGAAAATAACCTTCTTCTTCTTTTTCTCGTTCTTCCTCCGCCTCTTTCAGAGATCACCATACCACTTTGACGATTCCACGGTAACTGACATGTCATTTAAAAGTCATACAGGATTGGAACAGCTTGCCAGAATATTATAGTCCTCTTAACAACAACAGACCAATTCAAGAAACATATTGATAAATTGGTGGGATCATCGTTTTGATATTCTGTGACTCCACTCCTTTGCATGCGTATAGAAATTAACATATCAGTATAAACTCAGAACTTGAAGTAGTGACCGGGAACTACAGGCCAATGCCTTCTTCCTGTACCAGACTGTCATGATAATTGTCATACTCTAAAAAACTTGGGTTGATTTTTAAACAATTTTCTTCAAACCTGCTTCATTGATCATTCAGATTTCTTCAGGGCTTATGCTAAAGTGTAGCGTTGTGGCGCGGCGCGTTGAAAAGTGGAAATAATTGACAAAAAAAAATAAGGTATCTTTAAAGCGTCCTACAAAAAAAGGAAACGATTCAGAATTGTATGGCACGTATTGTATGGTGTGGCGTGGTGTGTGTGTGTGTGTGTGTGTGTGGTGTGTGTGTGTGTTGTTGTGTGTGTGGTATGTGTTTGCGTGTGTTTGTGTGTGTGTGTGTGTGTGTGTGTTGTGTGTGTGTGTGTGTGGGTGAGGGTGTGTGTGTTGGTGTGTACTGCATGTTTGTATGTTTGGGAATTTCATGAAACAAATTGCACCATATATTCATTGCAATTGGCTCATTCGGGACAGGACTTGTTTGAGATCAAATTATATTTCTCTCCTCAAATTGGCAGCATTTAGATTTTCCTTTCTATTTCACATCATTTCATTATTTGTTATCAAATTGGCTATTGTCGATAATGTGTCAATAGCTTAAAATAGCAATTACGCGGAAATCGATATGTATTGAATGTAGCCAATTAAGGATTTCTATAAACAATTCCAATAATTTACCTCACCTGTACCTGGGTCGAGTGCAGCACAATATGGATGAATTTCTTGCAAGAAAGAAATTAATGCCATGGCTGGGACTCGAATCTGGGACCAAAACAATGTTGTAATTTACTAGCAAAATAATGGTAGAACTTTAGAATTTTCTTATTTTGACATATAGAGACGTGACTTTCATAGGCTTTATATTGCCTTATACTTTCATGATAAATTTCATTGAAATTCGCAATTTAAACAATGTGAACGTTGACCAGAACCAGGAGTGGACCAGGACTAGCCCATCGCGATTTCTGATTGCTGCCGATGTCGACAGCTGCCGATAGCTGTAAACAGGATCGAGCCGACTTTCATCGTTTTGGAACTATTGTCACACATTTTGAACACACACAAACACACACAAACATGCACACTAAAGCGCTCGTCACCGAGTCCGTCCGGTAACCGGTACGGCAAACCGGTCTCAATCGTCCAAGAGCGATCCATAAAAACCTACCGGTTGCCGTTCCGGCTAACGCACGCCTGTGTTTGTTGTGACCAGTCTCATGCAATAGTACCGGCTGATTCATTTCGACCGTTTTTGCCCATTTGTTGAACCGGACCGGGCCCGTGCCGTGACCCGACGGACTCGTGTGACGAGGCCTTAATCCCACAAAGGGCTTAAGCTAAGTCTCGAGTCCGAAAATGATAATCATTTCCAAAATTTCAAAAAAATCATCCAGAATCTTTTCCTTTTTTCGTAGAAACGCTTTAATAAGACACTTTTTTTTTTTTGTCAATTATTTCCACTTTTCAACGCGCCGCCGCGCCACAATACATTTACAATGCTACCTTTAGCATAAGCCTTTCTTCAGTCATATTTTTCTTTTATTTTTTTTCTGCATTTTTTAAAAATCACATTCAATTCTGAATCCAGGGTGACGCTCTTTTATAAATCGATATCTTTATATTTATTAAGACGAGAAAAATTCCTCTGATTGTGATTCTAAGCAGTCACACGAAACAACAACAGTCAACGCATGATCACAACAAAACATCAAAATCTCAAAAAAAAAAAAAAAAAATTCTTCAAAATAATCACTTTTCACCGGCTTGAGCCTATAGGGCTTGACCCGCGGAGTGCTGAATACAAAAGTTGGACGAGACAGCTGAGTTGTTTGTTGTGTGTGTTGACGTCTAGTCTGGATTAGCTGAACGAGAAAAAATATACATCAAATGCATCAGCACTTCCAATGAATGGAGAAGGATAGCCAGTGGCACTGCATGCATATTGCATGCAAAGGAAAATCTACTGCAATCGATCACGTGACAGTGAAAAGTCAACCTGACTCTGGATTGAGTAATAGATGCACGCGCGCACTGACTACATTTGTTATCAGGCCCGTAACTAGGGGGGGGGGGTTCGGGGGTTCGAACGAACCCCCCCCCTCGCCCCCCCCCCGTGGCGACCAGGGGTCCGCTTTACCAAAAAAAAAAAAAAAAATCGATATAATGGATTTTTGTTTTTGCTTATCACTTTCTTTGCGGCGATCGAACGACCCTAGCCTATACACATCTAGGTAACATATGGTACTCTTATTGAGGGCCGAAGGCAGAAATTTTTGTAAACACCTACCCCCCCCCCCCCCTAGTTACGGGCTGATCAGTGATAAAAATGTAGGTCAGTGCGCGCGTTTTCTCAATTAATAGGACATAAAATGGGCATCTTGTAGCATTTAACTGCGAGCGCGAAACGAGGAAGGGGCTTTAACTGGTTTTGTTAAGGGGGACCATGATGATGTAATGGCTACAGATATATGCATGTGAGTATCTACTAGTACATATATTTCAAATTCATTATGCGAGCGAGAAGCGCGAGCTGACAATTTTCTCAATAATAGTGACATGAAATGGGACATATAATGTAGAATAATGCGAGCGCGAAACGGGGGAAGGGGCTTTATCTGGTATTTATATTAAAGGGGGCCATCATGGTGGCATGTTTATAGATGATTATACACACGTGCACATTATTATGCATATGAGTACTAGTATAAAAAAATTATATCGTCGAATTCTAAGGCGGTTTAATGCGAGCGCGAAGCGCGAGCTTAAAATTTTCTTAATAATATTGAACTCAGACATGGTATTTGTAGCGTTATATGACTATTAGCGCAAAATTGATGGAGGGCTAGGGGGCTTTAACTGGTGATTAGAAGCGGAACATCATGACGTAAAGCCAACAAACGCAAATCTGTATAAATATGGACGAATTCCAATAAGGGCAATATTGTGCGAGCGCGAAGCGCGAGCTGAAAATTTTCTCAATAATAGTGACCTGATGAAACAAGATACTTGTAGCCTCATGGGAGCACGAAACGGTGAGTAATCTTGTTTTAAACGTACCATCGTGACGTTAATACATGCATTTAGATGAACAAAGTCAAGTGCAGTATCTCATATTATGCGAGCGCGAAGCGCGAGCCAAAAATTTTTAGGCAATTTTTAACATTTATCTGAAATTTGAGAGCAAAGTAGCAACTAATTTGAAAAGAGGGCATTTAGCCCCCGGAAAATAGTGGAAGTGTATTTTATTATAATCAATGGTCAGAGTCCAAAAATGTCACTTTGTCGATGAAGAGCCGAGATAAGTGTTACAGACTCTTCAATTCATCATTTACTTTATCAAAACCATAGTGGTATTTTGAGGGGACTCTGAATACTTATGCCTTCGCTTTTACTTATCGAGGCACCTGTCCCCTATGCACCCTGGGATCAGTGCCCCTGATTATCATCGATAAGAATGTTTTTTTTTTTTTTTTCCTTTTTTCAATTGTGAATAGTAAAACATATGCGCTTCCATTATCTACACGGTGTATTGTGTATTACATAATTACTAAAGTATATCAGGCACATGCGAGGAAGAATGACGAAAGAGTGAGAAAATTTTGGATTTTTGAATGTCAGAAATATGCATTTTAGACTGCAAAATAATATAATAATGTCATAAAAGTGCTTTATATGATAACGAATTTGTAATGGGTAGATTTATATGCATATAATAATATATTTTTTATTTTCTTGATATCAAAATATTGGGGGGGGATGATTGTACACACCATCCCCCCCACCGAAATTATTGGGGGGATGCATCCCCCCCATCCCCCCCCCCCCACAATCGACACCCATGCCTGGGGGCATGAGCGGAATTCCGTGCGGGGTGGGGGGGGGGGAATTTTCTAAAATGGAAAGTCAGCACCCTCTTGTTATGAGAAGGGGAGGTGTTGGGGAGCTAGGGAAGCTGACAGTCATCCCCATCACGGCCCCTATAGCTCCCCGTTTGATCAATTTCGATCTTGTGTCCTTATGCTACCGTCACACAGGCTTACGTTGAGTTACGTCCGGTTGCGTCCAAAAATTATTTTCTATTCTGCTAATCCCCACGGATGCCTTCCCGTCATAGTCAGCAGTGGAAATAGTGATAATTTCGTTCATCCAATAAAAAAAGAAATGCATAAGAAATGATAGAATAGAAGATGAAATAAAATTGAAACCACACGTAAGTTGGTCTGTGTGACTGCAGCATTATGCTACAGTCACACAGACACTTACGTTTAGTTACGTATTTGTTGACTTATCCTTCTTTAATCATCTATTCTACAATTTCTTATGTATTTCTTTGTTTTATTGGTTGAATGAAATTATCACTATTTCCACTGCAGACTATGATTGGAAGGCATCCGTGGGGATCCGCAAAAAAAGAAAATAATTTTGGACGCAACCGGACGTAACTCAACGTAAGTGTCTGTGTGACTGTAGCATTAGGTTATCGGAGGGAGTCGAACGAACCATACGCAAAATATTAAAATTACAATATGTAATAAAGGGGCAACAATTTATTCTAAGTATAAAGGTGACCGCCCGAGTAATAACGGGGACAAGACACGAAGGCGAAAATTTTTATACACCCATTTTTTTTTAACATTGTAATTATTATTAGGGCCTACTTCATTTTTTTTTTTTTTTTTTTTTTTACGAGGAGAGAGGTGACCATGGTGACAACAGCAAAAGTTGCCCTGTGTTTTAGACACTTTTTGTTTCATTTTTTCCCAATAATTTTAGGGCCTATCCACCTCTCAATACTTTCTAAAAAGATGTCGCAAAATTTAATCCCAACCCCAAATCTGGGGACGTATCTCCCTGCCCCTGCCCCCCCCCCCCGATCGGCGACCATGCTTATGTATCAATGTATAATTTTTTTTTTTTTTTTGCAACCACCCATTCCCCTCCTTGAAAGTTATTATTCATGCCAATGCCGTTTTGCAACATCTCTAGATTAATTTGCTGGAGCCGGCAAATCGGAGGACACAACACCTCCCCCCCCAAAAAAAAAAAAAAAAAAAAAAAAAAAAAAAACACTTAACAAACAAACAAACAAAACAAAACAAAACAAAACAAAATCAAAATAACAATACTAAATGAATAAACAAATAAATAAATAAATAAATATACAAACAAATAAATAAATAGATAAACAAATAAATAAATGATTATTCATTTTTTATTCATTATACACTGTCCGTCATAAAGGTGGAATATTTTTTTGCCGCTATAGCGACATGATTTTGCTCTGACTTTAATTTCTTGAATATGTTTGTCCCTGCTTTTACTTTTTGGGACCCTGGCTATATCTTGGACATCCTCCCAACCCTTCACGTGGACCTTTTCCAAAGAAGTTTTGTCAACCCCCGTGATGCCCAATTTGTCATTTTTTCTCATTTTGGGGCCCCTTTTTGTTTTCCCGGTCGATCAACCCCCCCTCAGTCCTACCCCCAGGAAACGCGACTAAGGTGTATTGTTTTATATTGTTCTTTAAGTTAAATCTATATTTCTGGGGACAGGCTTAGGTCTCTTGTCTAGGGGAGGGGTTGAAGTAAAAAACGAGATTGGTGAAAATTCGGAATATTTTATTCCATCTTTATGCTGAAAACAAAAGAAATTAAAAAACCACCTTTAACCCTTAAATATCATCATTTTCCCCTTCAATTTTGTTTAGCCTTGATGACAAGGCTGTAAATAGTCATTATTGATGATATTTTATTTTGATTTATGTTTGGTTGAGATTTTACAATACAATTTAGGGAAGATAAAAATTTCCATGGTGTAAAAATGAATAAAATGAATGTTGAACCCCAATCAAAATAAATTTTGACACCTCCCCTAGACAAAAGGGTCGAGCCTATAACCATAAATCTATAATTAATTTAAAGAACAATAAAAAATCTCCACCTCAGACGTGTTTCCTTGGGGTAGGACTGAAGTAGCCTTGGTGGGTCGCGTGAACAAAAAAGGGCCCCCAAAATAAGAAAAAATGACGAAAATGGCCATCTTCTGGGGGTGACAAACTTTTTTGAAGAAAAATCCCCGGGAAGGGTTGAGGGAACGTCCAAGATATACCCAGGATCCCAGGAAGTGAAAGTGGTGACAAACACATGCAAGGAATTAATAACGGAGCAACATAATGTAGTTTGAGCCAGAAAAAAATATTCCACCTTTATGACGAACAGTGGATAAAAAATGAATAATTCGTCATAGTAACTGTTCACTGATCTCCTTGCATTCCGTAATGCCCTTTCCATCCATTATTCTAGGAAAGATGAAATTTTTCATCTTCAATCGCTGTACGCCATTAGCTAGACAAAACACTAGGGGTAAATCAAGTAAAAATTAATTACTGAGAGACTTTGAGGCCCGGGGGAGTCACTCACCACATGATGTGCTACGCATGCGTGTCCCCAAAAAGCGTCGAAAAGGGTCTGTTTTCAGTCTTTCGGCGGCGTCGACGCTTTCCTTAAAATAGGGGTGTTTTTTTTTATTTCAATGGCCATTTTCATAAAAAATAGGGGTGTTTTCAGCAAAAATCACTGTTTTGGGGTCAAATTTCACGGTGTTTACGCCATTAAGGGTATGTTTTCCAGTCTGATGTCGAAAAGGGGTGCAAATTTGACTTCATGCAATGGGACGTTTAGGGTCCATTTTCAGTCTGACGTCGAAAATTAAAGGGTGCAAATTTGGCTTCATGCTATGAGACGTTTAGGGTCCATTTTCAGGGTACGGGGACACGCATGGGCAGCACGTTTTTGCTTGAGTGACCCCCCCACCGCCCCCCGGGCTTTGAGGCTGTTGTTTGTGATTTATTTACAAGATTGTCGGGCTAATAAGAGAGCGACCACAGATGGCGCACTTTCACATAGGCCTTTTTCGTCTCTAGCTGTTCAAATGGAAGATAAAAGGTGATCCTATACATTTTCATGAATAATTTTGTTTATTATCTTCATTTGGTATGATGTGGTACTCATGTGCGTCCCCAATGAGCGTCGAAGTGGTCTTTTTTTCAGCATTTCGGCGTCGTCGACGCTTTCCTTAAAATACTGGGGTGTTTCTAAAAAGTGGGGTCAATTTTCATGTTTTGGGGTCAAAACAATTATTTCACGTTGTTTACGCCATTTCGGGTATGTTTTTTTTTTCAGTCTGATGTCGAAAAGGGGTGCAAATTTGATTTCATGTAATCGAGACGTATAGGGTCCGTTTTCAGGGTGCGTGGACACGCATGGGTAGCAATTTTTTCTTTGAATGACCCCCCCCCCCCCCGGGTATATCCATTTACATCTTTGTCTTGAAAACTTAGCGAATAGATAATTCTGTGTTTGTTTAATTAATGTTGTCTTCATAATAATTAATCAGCGGTGATGGATCCAAAATTTGAACATAAGAAGCCCCAGCCTCCAATCGGGGCTACCGCCGTTTAAATTGTCTGATTTAAAAGAGGCCTGAAATTAAAAAGTTTTGCAAAGTAAAGTAAAAATTAAATAGGCATAACACAGAAAATTTTATCAAAATCGGATGAAAAATAACAAGGTTATGCATTTTTTAGGTATTAAATTTTTTTTTTCGTAAAACAGTTCTTGGCAGGTCTCATGAACAGGTCTCATGAATATTTGAATATTCTAATAAGCAAACTGATGATGTCACAGTCCCCATACTTTTTGTTTATTTTATTATATGAAATCCTATTTATCTCATTTTTTCATACATTGCGTATACAGAAAATCTATCACTGATCATATTAAAATAAGTAAAAGCGCTTCTGACCTAAAACATTCCACAAGGATTAATTCCTGTTTTTATGTCCTTGGGGCAGAAAATCTTGATAATTGGTATTTCATACAATAAAATACAAAGAAAATAGGGAGACTGTGACATCATCAGGTTGCTAATTTGAATATGCCAAGAAAAAAATTCAAAACCTAAGAAAATTCATAACTTTGCTACTTCTTATCCGATTTTCATGAAATTTTTTGTAAAAAATAATGATCATGGTGGCTTCTGATATAGCGCGCAGGTCCGTCAGATAAAATTTTGTGGATGAGCCGTCAGGGGTAGTTTTGACCTTGACAGTTGACAATATATTTTTATCATTAATGAAAATTACTTACAATAACATTTTGGAATTTTGAACTTCCCAATCCTGTTTATTCCTATGATGAGTATTATGCTTTGCTATGAATTCGTTCATCTGTTTTACTCCTTTATAATTAATTAATTGTAAAAAAGAAAAAGAGTGTTTGTTAATCCGAAAATTTGTGGCATTATTCCGAAGGTTCGTTAATCCAAAAACGAAATAGAGTTTGTTATTCCGAAGCTGTGGTTCGTTAATCCGAAAACGAAATAAGGTTTGTTAATCCGAAAACGAAATAAGGTTCGTTAATAACATTTGCTGACATATTGACTATTATTGACTATTATCGCAGGATTATTTTTCCTTGGATTTGTGTGGATTTATGTGGATTTATGTGGTTATTTGATACTTGATTATTGATGAGTCTCTCTATATAGTGATCAGCTCTCTCCGTTTTGACTATCGTCTCAGTCCCATGCGTAAGCGACTGTGTATATATTGCGATACTATATAACAGCAAGTGAACTGGTGAGATATGTTAACTTTATTATCATCTTGCATGTAATACTCATTGGTAGATCACTCCATGGCTAAACAACTGAAAATGAACTCAAGTAGAGGAATACCAGGACATATGAATTTCAAGTATAAACTTCCGAAGTATACTACCAAGACAGCTATGAGTGTCGCCATTTATCATATTCATCTATCGTATCGAGTACTCAAACCTCAAAAAGTCAAAAGTGAGTCGGATTACATTGAAAATGAATTGTCACGAATAATGCCTAACTTGCAAAGGAATATATGCAGACATTTTGCCCTCGTAACAGATTGCAATGAATACCCACAATCTGATAATTCTGAAAACAGTGATGATAATGAAGTTCGCCATCTTGAATGTGAGGATGACGAAAACCACGTAAATGATCCACAGACAAATGAGAATACAAAAGATGACGTAACAAGTGACAACATACAATGTACATGTATTTGGTGCGGATCACTGACAAATAGTGATTACGACAAGCCCCTTTGTGAGAGTTGCGTAGCAATACCAGATAGACTAGGAGCTATAGAGTCAAAAATAAGCTCCTTAACCCTCAACGAAAATAGCCAAATGGTCGGCTCTAGTCACACAAAAGAAAAAGAGACTGACAATATCATCAAGAAGATCAATGACCTTGTCATTAACGTCGATAAAATAAACTCCAAACTGAATCTCGACGCGACCGAAGATATCCGAAGATATCCGAAAACGACGAGAAATGAAGAGGTCTTTTCCAAAAGTAAACAATCGACACAAGATAATCCGAATCCCAGCCAGGATCTCACATCAATGGACATCGAAAGCACCGAGTTGGTTTTCTTTGACTCACTCGGAATAAATGAATCTTCAACAACGGATATGAACATGAATGAAACTGATTCAAAACTCAATCTGCCCGTCACCGAAGATAGCCGACAAACTACGAATCGTAACGATCATGTTGAGAGCGGCGATGACGACGATGATCGACAAAGACAACAAGAGCGGTTCGAAAACTCAATGAGAATGCCCAATGTCCTCATCATCGCGCATCGGAGACTCGATGCTACGGAAAATTAAACCTAGAAAACTTTCCCATTCTAACCGTGTGATCTGCAAAACACTTCCAGGAGCCAAAACTGAGCAGATATGTGACGTCACCATACCTCTTGTTAACAATATCAAACCAGAAGAAATTGTTGTACATATTGGGTCCAATAATATCGATTCCGATGAAGCAAGTGAAATTGTAGCAAAGGTTGAATCGATGGGACTTCACCTTACGAAATCTTGCCCATCTGTTAAACGACTATGCCTAAGTTCAATCATATCAAAGAGGTCATGTCCAGAGCAAGTTGTCAGAATCAACACTATGGTGAAAGATGTGATTGATAAGCACGGACGGAGCGTGATCGATAATGCCGGCCAACATTGATCATGATCTTCATATCGGTCTAGACGGCATCCACCTGAATGATGCTGGAGTGAGGGTTCTAGCCAGGAACTTCATCAACCACCTGAGGGGAGAGACAGATGACCATGGTATGCCTGCAAGTATCCAGCGACCCAATCTCTTGTCGAGTCGGCACACTCTTCTTGGCGAGATTTAATAGTTAAAGGACTACTGACATATACTTGCTTTTGCTGCCCCAGAGCCATCACATCGATGACTTACTGGACTATCGTGTATCATGTCTTACAATTGGCTCGATTATGATCATATTCGCCGCGCAGTTTAAGCAGCCCAGACTACTCAAAGTATTCATCCGTTTGTTGTGATTGACTCGTATCGGGATGCGTTCCTCACTATGTGCTTT
>CALNVZ010003434.1:25272214-25317467 GCA_940671915.1 Paracentrotus lividus | reverse complement strand
CAATAACTGAGGGATGGTGAGGTTATACTAAATTCTATTTTATCTTTTTAAATTCACAAACTTTATTATCTGTGTATATAAATTTGAAATCATATTAATTACATTACTGTGTGTTTTGATAGTACTTTTATTTGTCAAATTCATCTTGCGATTGCTTGCCGAATTCCTTGTATTACTCATAGATCCAAATGCATTTCACTTATTTTATGAAATATAATTTATGTTATTCATTAGCGCTCAGGTTTCTTTCTTAACTATGTCATTTTTAGTTTATATTTTTACCATATTTACTATATTTAGTCTAATCTTGCCGAATTTCATATCGACATCGTGTATATTTATATTTATCTTAAAATCATAAATAAATTTGATAAGTTACTTTTTTTATCATTATCCCATTACATTTCTAAATCCCTTGTAATTATCATAATTATATTTTTAACTTTAAGGGGTTTCCAGTACATCCACAATCATTATTTTGTTTCTTGAATTATAGCATACCAAATGGTAAACAATCTCAATTCACCAGCTTTCCAGTACATCTAATACCCGGATATTGTTTATTTATTGATTATATTTTTGTCAATGTAAATTTATTTTTTCTCTGATTTTTGTTGCACTTGATCATTCTGTATTAACCGTAAATTTTATATCGCCATTTGATGTTATGTTTTAGTTTATTGTTTTATGTGATTACTTTGTATTTATTGTATTTGTGAACGGCCATGACGGCCCCATTGTAAAACAGCCAAAGCAGCTGAACTGGTTTTTACCGTCAATAAATAAATGAATCAATCAATCAATAAAAAAAAAAATCCGAAAACGAAATAAGGTTCGTTATACTCCGAAGGTTCGTTAATCCGAAAACTTGGAATAAGGTTCGTTAGTCCGAAATTCTGGCAAAGCCGGGAAAACCGGGGGAGTCCCGCTTGCTGAGGATGCGACTCATCCCCCCCCCCACCCGGCTACCGCAAATTTTGGTACGATGATCATGGAGAGTGGGCTCTCTTCAAATGTCCAATTTGACCCCTCCCATCTCCATTGAAGAAAAAGCATATAGGGCCTATCCTGCCCGTTTTACCTCGATCATCTTCCACGAATTTGAATCATCCATGTTCATTTTTACGCTCTAGAAGTTTATCAATTGATACGATTGGTTGGGGGCGTTGACGGGCAGCTGCTCGAGTGAGCTGCGGTGGTACTGGTGGTGCGGAGGTACCGGTGGATTATGCAATAACTCGTGCATATAATTATGCCCGAGATATAGAATGACGTCATCTCACCGGCAATAAATCAAAAAAAGAAGACAGTCACTGCACTGGACAGGTGGAGGTATGGTTTTATAATTTAACAGTTTTCTTATAATCTTATTGTTGGTTAATCGGAAAGCTATATATGTTTGTATTGATTATGCTCTTACATAATAGAAAACTAAAGAGCGCTGTGCAACTTTGATGTAGGGCCCAACGCAAAGATCATGATTAACTGGCGATAGAGGAAAAAGTATTGTGTAGGCCCGGGTATAGAGTTTTGTGTGGTAATTGAATGATCATTCTTCTTGTTGTGTAAACAGACCTTATAACTTATTTATTTTATGATGATAGAAATATAATGGAGTTATATTAAATTTTATATTGTTTTAAAACAAAATCTTGTTTGCATCTGTGATTTAGGTCAAAGCATTCAAAGATGTGATTTAACACGCAAAGAGCACAGCTAACGTTGCATTACACTTTTTTTACAGGCACAACTTTTTTTCTTTTTTTTTTGTTGGTGCAATTATTGAATGGCATGATGCAATATGAAAGGTATTGCAAAATTATGCCATGATGATGTGGCATTTACAGGATTTAATAGCTGTTTTTAACATCCCATTGTTTTCAATTCAAAGTTGAAGACTCATAATTTTGTCCTTTACCAGTACATCATCACCTGAATTTTCCAGATGGAAATTCCTTTCCCTCTCTAATTCGTAGAAAAAATATATTTTCTTATAAGTTTGCTGTCACTGACATTTTTCAGGCAAAACTGGTTAAACAACCTTGCCTTGATGTTGAAAGGTCGAAATTCTAGATATAATTTTTTTTTTTAAACATCCTATTTTTCAATTAAGAGTGTATCTCTAACAGCAAGTGGAGCAAGAACAATAAGAAGAAGATATTGTTATTTTACGGTCCTTTACACTGAAAGGTAGATAGCACTTGGCAAACTAAAAAGGTTTGATGCATTATAACGCAACGCCAATGGTCTTGCAGTTCTATACTGTTTACATATATAGATCCGGAAATTTATATTTTGCAACATCTTACATTTCTATTAATTTATTTCCTTTGTAGGTTTATATAGGAGAGGATGGCGAAGGTACGATATTCGATGCCTGTATGGCGTTTCAGCACATTTGCACGGTTTCTTGTGTTCTTAGATGGGGCAGCATCTATTGCTCTTTGGGTGACTGGTGAGTACTTAAGATTTGTTTCATGCATGGCATTAGATAAGGATTAATTAATCATCAAAAGTGATCTTTTGGGGAATAGTGACCATGCAACTATTGGCACTGTCTCTCCAGGTTTAACGCTCTTGACCTATTTTTGATTTGTAATCTGCTAAAAGGGTATGACATCATCAAGGAAGTGAAGGGCCTTCCTTTTGTGTCCCTTTCTTTCCAAATGACTTTCCATGACTGATTGCTTCATATTTCAATTGTTTCCAAAGCTATCCATTTATCTTTTTTTAAATTATGAACTTGAAATCTGTACTTTGCTGTACAAATCTCTCCTCGTATACATCAAGTTGCTTAATGATAAACCCTTCAACTCGAACACAAGAATTTAAATAAAGAAGTGTTCTATAGATAAAAGAAACATGTCCATGATACAAGCCTTCCAGTTCAGAATTAGCCATATCATGATTGTCTTGAACTCGACCTGTGAACTTGCTTGTCTTTTAGAGATGTAACATGAAGTGTTGGATACAAACGGAAAGGAATGATATTATGTACAGTATGTGTAAAAAAAAAATGGTACAGTCAGAAAACTTTTTTTTATAGTATGAATATTAATTAAAACCTGGTATTGTTTCACATTTTCATAAGCAAGATAATCAAACTTTCTTCTGCAATTTTTTCATCACATTTGGTGCTGTAATTTTTGGGATATGACCAGTCTTCTACAGTCAAGAAAAAATACATTTTCGCACGACGTCCATGCTTTTGTGTAGGTTTCGCATAATGGAACAAAACAAAGTGCATCAGCAAGGGAAATCTTCTGGCTTTAATTTGGTACCACATACACTCATTATTTGAATAGTTTTCACACCTAAATGTTTTTTTCCCTGACTGTATCATTTTATTTGACACAGACTGTATGTCAAGTATCTGCATATTGCCATACAGCCTATTGTAATGGAGAGTAGTGACCTAAAGTAGACTCTTGTGGGCTCCGCGTTAGAACATTTTCTCTTCGATGGACATAAAATAATAAACTGATACGCACTAATTACAGAAATCAAATGGGTCTATTATCTAACCCCTTTCCACATTTCTTGTGGTCACACAACCTATCTAGAGAGCAGTGTCATGAAGTGAACTCTCCTGAATGCACCTCGCAACTTGCTTGTCTTGGCCTTTAGACATTAAAGACAGTAGGTCGCCAGCTCCCATTTGTAATTTGACACCATGGATGCTTAGCCAGTAACAGGTGTTCCCTGCTGCTGTGTTTTGCTGTGGTCCAGAAATTTAGCTTCAAGACGGGTATTGCCAGTGCTTTTCACATAGTCTGGAGTCGGCATATTTTGATCCACTCCCCATGAAAACTGAAGCCTCTATGGCCCGAATTCACAAACGTGGTTTAGTTAGTCCATGGTCTAAATCAGGTGGTTTGTGAATACTAAAATTTAGACCATGGTCTAAATCCATGGTTTAAACAATTGATTTAGACCATGGACTAACTAAACCACGTTTGTGAATTCGGGCCTATGTCTTTAAAAGATAAACTGATGCTCTTCTTTGGCCTTTTGTCATTAAATTACTAACTGACTTATTACAAAAATAATTTCAATCTATTCTATCAGATCCTATTTCCACATTTTAGGTGGTCATACAGTCTATCTAGAGAGCACTGTCATGAATTTGACTCTTCTGGATCCACCTCATAACTTGCTTGTCTTTGGCCTCGATGGAAGATACATGCCATTACAAGAATAGAATAACTCTATCTTTGTCTTATCCTCTTTCCGCATAGGCCTATCAGGTGGTCATACGGCCTATCTGGAAAGCAGTGTGATGAAGTGGACTCTCCTGGACTCCGCTTCATAACTTCTTTATCTTCTAGAGCCCCCTTATAATTTGCTTGTCTTTGGCCTTTAGACATTAAATTCCTTACTCATTTATTACAAGAATGTAAAGATATTTCTATCAATCATAATCTAAATTCTAATCCTCTTTCCGCATATCATCAGGTGATCATAAGGCCTATCTGGAGAGCAGTGTCATGAAGTTGACTCTCCAACGCTCTGCCTCATAACTTGCTCTTATTTGGACATAAAATCTTAAACTAATAGGTGCTATTACAAGAAAGGAATGTATCTATCAATCATTTTCTAATTTTCTTTTTGCAAATTATCAGGTGGTCATATGGCCTATCTGGAGAGCAGTGTCGTAAAGTGGACACTCCTGGCCTCAGCCTCAGATCTTCCTCATTTGTGGCCTAAAGATGGATATTAAATCATAAACCGATACACGCTTTTACAAAATTTGAATGTTTCTATTATCTAACCCCCTTCCCATTGAGGTGGTATGGTCGAGTAAATAAGTCGGCGGACTGATGATCACAAGGTACACAGTTCAAATCCCGTCCATTCCGCTAATGTCCTTTGGCAAGAAATTAATCTATAAATTTGCTACCCTCGACTCAAGTGAGGTTAATGGGTACCGTTACGAAGAAATTCCTGTAATGCTGTGAGGACCTTGTTGGGGGTATAGCCCAGCTAAGCTGGGTAATAATATGATGCACCTTGAGCACTCTACAGAGTGGATTTGACGCAATGTAAATCACATTAATATTATTATTTTGTCAGGTGGTCATACAGCCTATCTGGAGAGCAGTGTCATGAAGTGGACCCTTCTTGGCTCAGCCTTTGAGTTGGCCTGTCTGGGTTTGGTCAAAATGCTGCTTCTCTTCTATGCATTCACCAAGATGGAAGACTACTCCTTGGCTCTCCTGGAATACCCCTTTGATCAATCTCTTAAATCCTGGAAGAAGGCTAGCCATATCTTCACCATCTTCTTCAGTCTTCTCAGCTTAGCCTACACAACAACAAAGGTATATGTAATTGAAATTGTAATCAAAATTGAAATCAAAATTGCAATTGAAATTAATGTACCACTTTTATTCAAACCAAACCAAGAAATACATGGGAAAGTCAAATGTTACAGAATTGTAAAAAAAAACACAATATACAGAGAATAGTAGATGGATCATTGAGAAGTTACTGAGAATTTATAAATTGATATCCTTTGTTTGCAATTAACGTTCAGTAACAATATAAAAAACAACAACCAAATACAATTGGGGAATCAAATACAAACAAACAGAAAATGAGTTATGTATTTATATTAGAATTACACTTCTGCATGAAATGGATTTTTAAAAAAATCTGTGACAGCTTTGAAGTGTATTGCAATGTGTAATTGCTTTTGTATCCTGTTTTTTTACTCAGGGTGGCCTCGTCTTAAATGCCATTCTGAACGATCCCTCATATGAACTGATGCACGTCACATACAACGCCTTGGTGATCTCATCAGTTGTCTTCTCTTTGTTGGAGCTGATCACGTCTTTGACAGGACCTCACTTCATGAGGAAGCTACAGATCATAAGGATCGAACACAGGCTCAATGATGATGACGAGGAGAAGGAGAAAAAGAAGGAAAGCAAGGCTGATCTTGGCCGAGTCATCGCACTTGCTAAACCTGTAAGGGGCTAATTTTTATTTTTGTTTCATTCCCAGTATGCAAATGCGGAGAGGAGGAGACCATGAGTCACCTACTACAATGCCCTCTCCTGCCTAACCCCTGTTCCAGGGCTCGAATTACCCGGCCGGCAAAAGGCAATTTGCCGCGATGCCCCCTCTACTTGCCGCATCGCCCCTCTCAAAATTATGCATACTTACGGCAATGTAGCCGCCCTTTTCAGTTTGCCGGTAATGCCCTTTTCCCTAAACGTACGGAACAACATTTTTTTCGCACCAAACTAATACAGCTTCGATTCACAAGTGCATCAGAGCAGTGTCGGTTCAGTTGCAATTCACATCAACGTTCAGCGTGATTGCAGCCGACTCGACTCGTGCATGCTCGCACCGCAGTGAATGGATTTTTTTGTAAACACGCTGCCATTCCTATTACCCGAACTCACTCCCTCGTACCTTTGTCCGAATAGCTATGTACGTTACTACCGCGAGTACAACTTCAGGGGGTAAAGCGAGGCGTTCGTAAACAAATGCATGGACATTTCATTTATTGACTCCAATCCCGTCGTATTGATTGTGCCCTTCGTGTCAACGTATCGTGCATCGAAGTAAGAAGTTTACACCGTGGGAAAGTTCTCGTACATGGCTGTTACATTACACGCAATGCTGCCATTGCAGTATTTTCCCATGTGCGATGTCTACGCTCGTTGCATCAGATTGTGGACATGAGTGACGACGCGCATTGATTTTGTTTCGAGTTTATCGAGTTGGATCTAAGAAAAAGTAATTGTCTAGGCCTTATTCCGGCCCAAGAAGGAAACTTTACAAAAGGAGTGACAAACAAATATCTTGAACCATGGAGCAAAAAGGGATTCACGGCAACATGAACAAACAAAAAAACCAACAAAACCCTTTCTTCTCGTGCTCTAACTTCGCGGATTGGAAGGAGGCAATTCGTCGATTCGATTTATCTTTGAGGAACTGCCTGTTCGACTTTTGGCCTAGGTTTCTTTGGGGGAGAAAATAAATTACCTTTCTAGTGTACCCACGCATTTGATTCTCACATATTTTATTTAGACGAAACTAATTACTGTACTTTAAATTTATCATTTCTTATACTTGTACCTTATTTGATTTGTTTTCTGTATTTTTAAAAATAAAAATCAATCCCGTTACTTAATTTTACTTGGTATTACCAAGGGTTTGGGAGCCCTTTCATATTTTGGGGATTTGCCTTGGTGCCCTTTCATAATTGTCGGTTTTGCCTTGGTGCCCCTCTGACCTAACTTGCTGCCCTTGCAAAAAGTGAAAAAAAGTGCCCCCCAAAACTAAAAGTTGCCTGCCCCTAAAACAGGTGACTTTCGAGGCCTGCTGTTCCCAAGCTGATCTTACTACTCTTTCGCCTAATGGGATTTCCTGCGTTCAGTATTTAATGGGCAGAGTCTGGATCAAATTCTAATTCATCTAACAATCATAAACACCAATAAACAAAATTGAGAGAAAGGACTCGAGAAGAAGGAGATTCCATTTCAGTACATTCTTCTTATCTTTACATCACTAACAGTGTACATCAAGCAGTGTATAAGGTGTTTTACCCCTTTACACCCAGGCCTTGAGGTTTAGGGATACACTGTTAAGTGTAATATAAACCATGAAACAAGGCAAGTCTGATCTGGGCCGTATCATTGCTTTCACTAGACCTGTAAGTGGCTCTTTTTTTTTTTCCTTGCAATCCATTTCAATATATCTTCAAAGGGATTGAGAAACTTTGCTGAGGCGTGCAAAAATCTGAGGTGTTGGGCCCTACATGCTGTTGTTGCATGTAATGGTGCGTCAAGAAGAAGCCGTGAAATTTTTATTTCCTTTAGCATTATGCTTCACCATATGTAAAGAGGTGATTATTTTCCCTCCATATTTTTCTTGGTAATGATGATGATCCAAAATGCAGAATTTCGTTTCAGTCATTGATTATCCATATCATTGCAGGAGATAGGATTAATTGCGCTTGGAATGGTTGGTTTAGTTGGGTCCAGTGCATCATCAATGGCAGCCCCACTCTTCTTTGGGAAAGTCGTAGATAAGGCCATAAATTCACCGACTTTGGGTAAGTGAGAAGAGTCCATATTGTTTATCATTGCGATGCTTAATATTTGTGTACGTAAAAGCAATTATTACAGCAATACCTATGTGTGCTCAATATTTGTGTACATAAAAGCAATTATTACAGCAATATCTACATGTATGTGTGCTCTATATTTGTGTACATAAAAGCAATTATTACAGCAATACCTTTGTGTGCTCAGGTAACCATTGCTCCACAGTTCATTTCTAATGTTTGTATATCACAAAAATTAGTAAAAAGATTTTTGTTTTCTTTTATCAGGACCACACATTTACGTATTGGAAAACATTTAAAGGAATCCAGATGCAGAGATGTTTCGAGGTTTTACTTCAAAATGAAAAATAATATACTTAAGTAGAAAGATAACCATTTGTTTATTAATTTGATTATTACTTCACTCCATTGTGATTATTATGTAGTATATTATTTGTATTAGTCATAGGCATAGACATGCATTGATTTCTTTTATTTTTGGGGGGTATGATCTATTCATCATCCCCCCCCCCCCCCGTAACAAAAGAAAGTGCGTTCAGCTCTACGCCAGTGGTATCAGTCTTGGTGACATTACTATTATCACTGTTGAATAAACTGTTAATAGTCTGGCATTCAATTCATTATAATTTCTTTACAACAATTGATATGATAAGAAATTTTATTGTTACTATTATTATTACCATTATCATAATTACCATCTTCATCATCAACATCATCACCATTATCATCATCATCATCATCACCATCATTACGATCACTATCATCATCATCATCATCATCATCATCATCACCATCATCATCATCACCATCATCATCATCATCATTATCATACCCATCACTTACGATCACTCATCATCATTCATTCATCATCATCCGTCACCATCATTATCATCATCATCATGTATCATCATCATCATGCATTCATCATCATCATCTCATCTCCACCATTTCATCATTCATCAATCTTCATCATCACATCGCATCATCATCATCATCTCGTTCTACATGCATCAATTCACATCACCATTATAGATCATCATCATCATCTCATTCATATTATTCATCATCATCATCATCATCAATCATATCACTCATCAACATTATCATCATCATCAGTCATCATCATCATACATCCTCAATCACTATCATCATCATTCATCCACATCGATCATTCATCCATCATCATCACCATCATCGGTATATACATTCATCATCATCATCATCATCACCATATCATTCATCATTATCATCACTCTCATCACATCATCATCCATCATCACACCATCATCAGATCATCATCCATCATCATTGTGATTCATCCATTAATAATGTATTAATATTGTCTTTTCTTTTAGCTGGAGTGAACAATGTCGTTCTCATTCTCTTCCTCATCTTCGCCGGGGGCGCTATCTGCTCGATGATCCGGTCTTGGTCTTTCACCCTAGCCGGAATGCGGGTTGTATGTCGTCTGCGAAACACCCTGTTTGCTGCCATCGTCAGGCAGGAGGTGGCGTTCTTTGATAAGAACCGAACAGGGGAACTGACCAGTCGTCTCTCGTCCGACACACAGGTTGTGCAGAATGCTGTCACTGTAAGTATTATATTCTCTCTCTGAATGTAGATAATGAACACAAGTGACTATTAAGACTAACCCCACCCCACCCTCTCTTCTTCATCTAAAAATATACATTAATAGATAAAATGAAAATATAAAAATCCACGTATGTTTTAAACAAATGATATATGATATAGAAATTAATTTTGTATATTCAGACTACTCTTCAAATCAAAGACATTTATTGCACAGAAAATATTAGATTCATGTTACTTAATTCAACCATTAAAAACTTCTACAGATTTCACCTTTGTATTGTGAATAACTTTCCTCTCTCTCTCTCTCACTCTCTTTCCCTTCTTCGCTCATTCTCCAATCTGTTAATACAGGTGAATATCTCTATGCTTGTCAGATACTCCATTCAAATTCTCGGGTCAATTGCAATCATGTTCAGCCAAAGTGCCGCCCTGACTGGTGTGTTACTCTCTGTAGTCCCAATCATAGCAATTGGTGCAGTGCAATATGGTAAGTTAAAGTAACATTGAAGATTATAGTTTCCTGGGTTGGTTCAATTTGCTAAAATATGTGTAATATTTGGAACCAGATTTCAAGTGAGAATACTGTAATAGTGGAAAATTTTTGTGTGATTATTTATTTTTTATTTTTGGGGGGGCTGAGCTTAATATGAATTCCACCTTTATTTTGTGAACAGTTTTGTGCATTGACCCACTTTTAGCCGAAGGACAGAAATATAAAATAAAAAGTATTCTTTTTTGTGCTGGTAATGCATCAATCATGAAAAATAGTGAAGGTTTCCACTTTTTTCAATAATATTTCCTTGGATTTTAAAGAAATTTCTTGGATGCTTTGGGCACTCCTTAGAGTAGCATAGCTTGGCCAGGTAAAAATGCCAAAGTGCGTAGAGACTTAATTTTAATTTGCACTTTATAAAAACTGATTATCATTAATATTATTATCATTATCCTTCTGAACTGCCGCTGAGGAAGCCCTGTCCAGTATACGAACCATCTGCTCCTTCACAGGAGAAATATTCCTTTTTTATAGTAAAATAAACAATAATATCATGCCTCCACAAGACTACTCGATCCCTTCAAGTGCTTCATGAGATAAGAGACACTAAAAATAGTCATCATCAATATTATTATAATTATAAATTTGTTTCCTAGGACGATTCGTGCAGAAATTCCAGAAGAATTTTCAGGATGCGCTTGGCGAGGCGGGAACTGCCGCTGAGGAAGCCCTGTCCAGCATCCGAACTGTTCGCTCCTTCACGGGAGAACCCAAGGCTATAGGGAGTTATGAGAAGGAGATAGCTAAGAGTTATCACTTTGGAACCAGGATAGCTGCAGCCAATGGCATCTTCAATGGCATCGTCGGGTTAGTCATGCAGGTAAACCCATTTTAAAGCTAAATTAGTGTAAGTTGTGGTCATGAGATTGAATTGTGAAAGAAACTTTCTTCAAAGTGATTGGGGAAGGTTGATGACAATTCACCTTTTAATAGAATTGTTGTGTGATTTGTGGTTTTTGAATCAACAAAATGATAAGAAATTAACTCATTTCTGCTGATGGTAACATGCACTGTACACAAACCTGCATGTATGGGACTACACATAAATTTTAGGCCCTAACTTTTCAACTGTTTTGTCATATTATGACTATGATAGCATATGAAGAGCAATCTTTTGCAGTGGATCTTTCTACTACAATATTCTACTGAAATACCATGAAAAAAATTTAAATGCTCACAAACATTTTGTTCACCTTTCCTACTGTTTCTAGATTCTCTTTAATTGCCACATTGAATTTTCTTCTTCCTCCTCTTATCATATGCTCTGTGTGATGATTGTACACCCAGAGGAGTCTTCTAACTTGATCCTAATTCATTTATTGAAATTGATTTTAATTCAATCTCTATATCTATATATTAAAAAAATGAATTTTATTATTGTCTCCTTTTTCCATTCTTTATAGGGTGCTATAGCTCTAGTTTTGTGGTACGGAGGCAAGCTGGTTTATATGAATCACAATGACCCCACGCAAGGCATCACTGTGGGACAACTCACATGTGAGTACATGTTGAGTTATCACTATCCCCTATGGTGTAATAAAGAAAATTTATGAAATTATAAAATCTGACAAAAAAAATTTGTAAAAATATTTATAGTTTGATGCTTGACATCATTTTACAATGGAATGTATCCTCTGATATTAATTTATTTCCCCCTTTGCGTTCATGCTTTACATGCTGAATGTTGCCATGGCGTTTGCGTTCCCGTCAGCCCTCTATGGCGACCTCTTGAAAATAAAGTTGTCCTCTTTATTAGAAAACTAAAGCACCAGGATTTCAACTTGAAGTACATTTTACTATGGAATATTATCTTTCAATATTTATGTTGTTTTTTTTCCCCCGTAGCTTTCATGCTATACACGCTGAACGTTGCCATGGCGTTTGCCTTCCTGTCGGCCCTCTATGGTGACTTCATGAAAGCCGTTGGAGCTTCGGAGAGAATCTTCATGTTAATGGACAGAAAACCTGAGATCCCTGAAGACGGAGGACAAGAGATCATGGACTTCACTGGGGATATCTCCTTGGATGGGGTCACGTTTACGTATCCTTCAAGACCAGAGAACAAAATCTTACAGGTCAGTTAAATCCTGATCTCATTTGTTGAACCCCTCCCCTTCTATGAGAGTAAATTTTAGGTTTAGGGGTAGGTTTATAGTAAGGTTCATGGACAGACGACCTGAGATCCCTGAAGACGGAGGACAAGAGATTATAGACTTTACTGGTGATATCTGCCTGGATGGGGTGAACTTCACATACTGTATAAGCCAATATTTTCGCGTACAGATATTTTCGCGGTTTTTGACTAGTTGGGGAAATTCGCGAGAGCAAAATTTCGCGATTTTGGTGATGACCTCATTACTATAAATAGCCTTGTACTGAAGTGGAAATTTTCGCGATGACCAACTCGCGAAATTCGCAAAAATAACCACTTATACAGTACCCTTCAAGACCAGAGAACAAGATCTTACAGGTCAGCTGTAACAAAGTCAACACAATTCATGTTTTTATGAAACCTAGTCCTAATCTTTGTGATTGGGGTTCGGGATAGATTAAAGATCATATTTATGGTAAGGATGTCCTGGGTGCCTCAGATTAAAGAGATCGAGGACTTTACTGGAGATATCTGCCTCGATGGGGTGACCTTCACCTACCCTTCTAGACCAGAGAACAAGATCTTACAAGTCAGCTTTACAAAGTCAACTCAGCAGGGATTAGGTTTTTAATAAGGTTTGAGAATATTGCTTGTGAAAGGAAAATATGATAGTTATAATGATGATGATTATGATGGAGATGGAAATGATCATGATCATGTTCATTATCATTCTGATGATCATGGTAATTTTGGTAGCAATGATGATGATGTGTCGTAAGGATAATGATGATGGTGGTGATGATAATGATGTTGATGATGATGAGGATAAAGGAATGCACTACAACTACCACCAACACGATAATTTCAGTAGATGAAGATGATGATGATCACCATAACGATGCATCAACCCCCTTATCCAGTTATATCAATTTTGTCCCTTTAAACAGGATGTAAGCTTTGAGGTTCAGCCAGGTCAGATGGTTGCGTTAGTTGGTCCTTCAGGTGGTGGCAAGTCAACCATTGTTAATCTCTTAGAGCGATTCTATATGCCAGATTCAGGACAAGTCAAATTCAGTAAGTAATTTTTTTTTAACAAAGAGTGAAATGGACCAGAAATATATCTTATGAAAATATGAGCAAAGAAAATGGGATTCCATGGGCATTCGATCCCGAGACCTTCTGATTGCTAGACATGTGCTCTATGACTGCGTTATGGCAAGCCCTTTGTCAATGTCTGTCCCAGATACAATGAGTGATTTCACGTTCGGTGTTGGTGTTAGTGTTAGCAGAGTGAACATCTGCTAAAATCGAGCTCAAACACCGAGCTCAGATCTGGATAAGAGTCGATACCGATATCCCAACACGCGCGGATCGATAGCCTTACACCGTCTGAAGAAAAATAGCGTCGACGCAATTCGTTGCAAAGTACCGGTTTTATTGTTTAAAACTGCTCGAATATATTTGAAGAAGGCCCTAAAATCATACTAGTAAATCGAAAATCAATCCTTCTTCAAACCTCTCTTTGATAGAAATTTACCTCATGGATATTTTTTGACGAAACAGTAAATTTACACTATACAAATCATATCTCGTGCAGTTTTTTGCAAGCAACAGGAAATGAAGCAGTACCTAGTTCACTTCAAAGCCGGGCCGCCCCGCACGCGGCCCGCGCAGCGCGTTGTCTCCAGACCCTATAATTTCTCACATGTAGGTTCAGATTAGCAGTGAAGGATCATGCCTTTTGTTCATAAAATACAGATTGAGAAGTCACCCGTGTTGATGGTATTCATTCCATATACGATTTAGTACGGAATATCTGATTTTATATTTCCTAATTATTTTTTTCAATGAAATTAGATACTCATAGACCCTTGTTAAGGCTTGAAGAGTAAGTACGACAGACAACATTTGACTCAAAATGAAACACCAGCAACCGGAAACACGTCAAATTTCAGAGGTCAACACCTAACACCGACTGATTTTATTTCCATTTCACGTTCAGTGTTAGATCAGACTTCTGCTCCAAAATAATCACGAACACCGATTTTAAAACCGAACATGAGATCACTCATTGACATAAAGGTACGAATCCCGATGGAATCCCATTTTCTTTGCTTGTTTTTTGCATATTGAGTAATTTTTTTGTCAGATTAAAAAAAATTTAATATTAAAGTAAGGAGAGATGAGCATTATTGGGTTAGATCTGTGTTGAAATTTGCAGTGTGTTCAGATTTAATTGAATGTGTAGTAAATGCTGAAGGCTTATGTAGGTATATTTTTGAAAAGGAGCAGACCATGTGCTGAGATTATGCTGGTTCATTGCTTACCATAGGTTGGCATGACCTAAAGATATTTAGTTTGGGAATTCAGCTTTATTACTTGTTCTCTAGATTAGCGTTGTAAAGTGTGAGAACTGATTTCAAATATTTTGAAAGACTCGTTTGAAATGCATCATTAAGGGGTCAAAATCGTCTTTTGAATAATCCTTTTTACAATAAATCATAATGGGATTCCAAATCATATTTGGTATGGAATTTATTTCACTTACAAATAACTTTGGCTCTATGATTTAAATGCCTGATAATTTTTTTTTTATGTATTTGTACACCTTTTATCTCTATTTAGGTGGTGTTGATTTAGCAAGCCTGAATCCCCGATGGTTCAGACAAAGGGTTTCACTCGTCAGTCAGGAGCCAGTTCTCTTTGCTTGCTCTATCAGAGATAATATCTCGTACGGCAAGGATGCTACAGATGATGAGGTGAGTATAGTCCTGTTTGCCTGCTATATCAGATATATTATATCATATTGCAGGCAATATAAGAGATAATATATCATATTGCATGCTATATCAGATATATTATATCATATTGTCTGCTATATCAGCGATAATATATCATATTGCATGCTATATCAGAGATTTTTATATCATATTGCCTACTATATCAGTGATAATATATCATATTGCATGCTATATCAGAGATAATATATCATATTGCCTGCTATATCAGAGATAATATATCATATGGCAAGGATGCTACAGATTGTGAAGTAAGCTAGACCTCTTCCCATATGGGGGTTTGGCGCAAAACCTTATAAATGCACTTTCAGTTAAATCAGATTTGGTGTACTGCTGGGGGGATTACTAAGAGCTTAAATCAATCCTAAATATGATAGAATTGATCTTAGGCTCAATATTAATCCTAAGAGTAAGAGTAATATCGCTTTTTGATCAAGATATGCAAAAATTGTCTCACTAATGCATCACCCAGTTTTTCTACACTTTTGGGGTCATTCATTTGTAGGATGAATCAATTTTCAATCCTTGCATTTTGTAATACATGTGCCACCATCATTCATTACCACGAGAGGCCTAATTTTCTCTGTAGGCCTATAGAACCCACCGCGAGTGAGAATGGAAAAATTAAAGAAATATTGAACTGTGCAATTAGTTTCCAGTGCAGGGAAGAATAAGGATTAATCAGGTAGAACTTCATGTGTGATCCCAGGAAAACTGTAGTGGTTAGCGGTTACATGTTTGTAAATGAATTTTATAATCACTTTGAAAGAGAACACAGTAATCAATGCATGGTGTTGAGGGTATTGTTGTCGACCAATATCTCAGGAACAATAAGGGCGCAACTTGCGTGCATTTATTATGAAATGCACTAATTTTAAATTAAATGTTTAAAAAAATTCCATCCACAGGTATACCAAGCAGCAAAGATGGCCAATGCACATGACTTTGTAACCGGCTTTGAAGAAGGCTACGATACGTTGGTGGGTGAGAGGGGAATAATGCTCTCAGGGGGTCAGAAACAAAGACTGGCCATTGCTAGAGCTCTTATCATGGATCCTACAGTACTACTACTAGATGAGGTACGTGTACGATTTAATACTCTATTAGCATGGTTATTAAAGAGTGAAAATAGTGAACAGAATTATCTTATTCACCATCGTCAACTTGTAACGTACATATTTACGATAAATTGCAAGTTTGAAAAGACCATGCTGATTGGGTCACTGAGACCTTTTCATGCAAGATATCCACGCAACAAGGATCCTTGGGCCCCATTGCATAAAGAGTTACTATTTTATTACGTAAGCCTCCGATTAGGACTACATGTCTCGTCGGGTTGGAAATGAACTACCATGGAAGGAAATGAACTACCCCAATAGGCAATAAAAAGGCAGCATTTTATGAAAGTTGCAATTGATGGCAAAGTAACCACAATAGTAACTCTTTATGCAACAGGGCCTACATGTATATAGGTCCTGGTCCATCCAGATATTGAACAGTAGTAATATTAAAATTGAGATGGAAATTTATGTATCGTCATTAATTACCACACCAAATGCTCCAAAAAATGCTCCAAATTTTATTGTCCGGAAAGGATATTTATTTTGCCCCTTTTCTCGTGGGCCCGGCAGCCGCTGAGCAGCGCCAGAAGACGTTGCTCTATCCCCCTTCTTGTTGCACGCTAAACAGGGAAGCAGCAACTACCATTTTTTAACGTCATCATATCTGATTATTCAGTGTAAAATAATAGTATATCTGCTAAAAATGATTTCTATTAACATGTGGATTGTGTTCTCTGTTGTTTAGGCAACGAGTGCGTTAGATGCTGAGAGTGAACATCTGGTCCAGGAGGCTATAGACCGTGCTATGGTAGGCAGACTGTGTTAGTCATTGCTCATAGACTCTCTACAGTCAAACATGCATCTCAGGTGAGTACTCCAATAGTGTGATAATGAATACTATTACCCGGTAAATATTTATTATATTCTTTGGATATTGAAAGTGAACATCTAGTTCAGGAAGCGAATAGACCATGCTATGGTAGGCAGGACTGTGTTAGTCATTGCTCATAGGCTCTCTACAGTCAAACATGCATGTCAGGTGAGTGCCCCAAGGAATAGTGTGCTACATGTATCTATATTACGTGTATATTGGATGGCTCGGACTGAAATACCAGAAATATTCCACAAGTTGGGGTCTAAAATTGCACAAATTGAAGATGAGTGCAATATTGATCCTAACAAGTGAAATTATCTGTATCCCATGAAGTAAATCTATCCATAATTATTATCTATGATCGTTATTCAGAATGCATAAACTGTGAAAAGCAGTAATCCCAACACCATAATCTTCATCATATCATTATCATCCTCATCATCAATATCATCATCATCGTCATTCATCATCATCACCATCATTATCATTATCATCATTATCATCATCATCATCATCAATTTCATCATCATCATCATCACACCATTTTCATCACCCTCATTCATCATTTCTCACCACCACCACCATCATCATCATCATCATCATCATCATCATCATTTTTCATCATCATCATCATCATCATTTTCATCATCATCATCACCATCATCACCATCATCATCATCTTATTTATCATCATCATTTTCATCATCATCATCATCATTTTCATCATATCACCATGATCACCATCATCATCATCATTATCATCATTATCATCTTCATCATCATTTTCATCATCATCATCATCATTATCACCATCATCACCATCATCACTATCATCATCATTTTCATCATCATCATCACCATCATCACCATCATCATCAATATCATAATCCTTTTCCTCCTCCTCATCATCACCATCATCTTCTTTTGTTTCATAATCATCCACAGTATTAAAAGAATATTTTCAAAGTTTGTAATTGTTGAGAGCTAGCTGACGCTCTTTTTGTGACTGAAACCATTTTAATCTTCCTTATGTTTTTATGCACCTCGATAGTTTAACTCGACAGATCATGCTATTAAAATGTGTTGTAATTATTATTATTATTATTATTATTATTTAGAGGGTGCAACTTCTTCTCCTTCTCTTCCACCCCCTTCCCCTTCATTCTTTCACAGTTTACAATTTATTGAAATATTATTCTCAACTATAATTGCCAATTTGTATATTGTAAACTGTACTGAGTAATGTATCATTTGATTAGTTTATGTTTTATGTTGTGAAACCTGCCGTGTTTCCAGAAAAGGAACGTGGACCTGGTTTATAAGTACAGATGTATTACTTTATGACATTAAAGGCATGATTTTTATAAAAAATATTATCATTATTATTATTATCAGGTGATTGTGATCAACAAAGGCAAGATTGTTGAGAAGGGTACCCATGACGAGCTCCTGGATAAGGGAGGAGTCTACAAGAGACTGGTCCTGAGACAGCTTAGCTCCAGCGGTGGAGGAGCAGGGATGGCATCCAATGAAAAGAATGGATCACTCAATGGATCACTCAATGATGAGCTAGAAGATGTTGATGAGATGGATGAGGATTAGAGAGGGATTAACATCGATTTATGAGGATTGAAGATGGCTTAAATACGCAAGACAAAGATTAGAAGTGTCTGTTGTAATACAATGTAAGTTATACAATATTTGTTACCTGTGAATCAATTATATTTAGAAAGAAATAAATAATTTAGAATAAAATGTTATTTTCAATCAGTGAAGAAGGAAGGTCACAAAGATAAAGATAAAGGATAAATATGCAATATTAAAGAATGTAAGAGATTGGTTAAAGAGTAGAGATTGATTAAGATACGAGATGGGGCAATCTGTATAAAATGAAAATTTTTCATTTCTAATGTATTTATTCGCCCTGCCAAATTTGATAATGTGTACACGTCAGCTACATGTATAGAGCCAGAAATGTTTATGGAAATTTTGTGACTGACTGACTGACAAAAGACTTCTCTGCATAAATAAATGTTTACACATACATGTATAGGTTTTTGAATTGATGAACATAATCTTGGCCATTGAAACACTGTCCTTTCTTCATCAGGGAATATTTCTAGGTAGTCATGATGTTTACATTTGCCTGTATTGAATGAAAACGGTGCAATAAATTGAGCAGCCAGTAAATGTTGAGTAAGAATGGCTCATATAACTCTTGAATTTAAATTATTCCAATGGTGATGTTGTTTTTAATGATGGCTAATTTGAGTAGTAAATCTATATATTGAATTGGTGGAAATAGGTTGGTGGATATGTTACTGAATTACCTGAAATTCTGTTTTAACATGTACTGTTAGAGTAAATGGGACAAAGGTAAATAAGAAATGATACATGTAATAATATGAGCACATGTATGATGTACACATTTGATGTCCTTGTAGGCCTTCGATTAAGGAGAAGTCATTAAAAAGTACAATGGAAACTCATTATAATGAGGTCCTTGGGACCATGGTAAATACCTTGTTGTATGAGGAATCTTTATAACGAGTTTCCACTTACCGTAATAGGTATTCTAGTCCCATCCACTGAGGCTCATGACAGAGCGATAGTAATTTGATCATGCAAAGCTGTATAGACGAATTCGGGCAGCATTTCATGGGAGTGAGCCCTCCGAGTGCCCGCCATATACATGTAGCTGGGGGCTTCCAATGTACTATGCATGCACCATGTGCGTGTATGTCTGTGCCTTTGTACATTTTCCTCTCTGACGCATACATGCGCACACAAGGAGCATGCGTAGAACGTTGGAAGCCCCCCAGCAATGGCTGCCACCATGACAAAACATCAGCCAAACCAAATTCGTCTATACCAAGCCTGGTTTGTTTTTCACTATGTTTGTTTTTACAGTCAGAGCAATAGGATTGTACTCATTTTGGCCCCTTTCACACCTGATCTGGAAAGTTACCAAACCATTTTGCCCTAGACCTTGATGACCTTTTATACTGAACACTTTAGTGTGCGAATGAATGAAGCGAGACCAAAACAATTGCCTCGTTATAACAGATGTGCACTGTAAATGTTATGTATAGAAGGGTTGTCTTTCAGTGTATCAAGTGCATATTTTTGTAGCTCACCTAAATCTTTGTTGATATCATCACACGCACCACGAACCGTCCTCTCTGTATCGAATAAAATGTTTCTAAGAGGACGGTTCATGATGCAAGTGACGATATATAATGTTACAGTACAGTCCCATTATATCAAGTACCTTGTGAACCTGCCAACTGGACCTGTTGTATTAAAATCTTGTTATACTGAAAATAGAGACACATAATTACAGGAATATGATATACATGATAGAAACAGGGCACAATGTAATACTATATATAGCAAAAAATGGCCTGGAAGTGAGATAATGGGGCTGCCTCGGTTTGGAAAAATAAGGATTTGTTCTCTTATATAGAACACACACAGAGTAATAACTGCACCATAATATTCTTTAAGATGAAGGTACATAACTTGCCTTGTGTAGAGGTGGATAAGGCAGCAGACTGACGATCTAGAATCCCGTCAATTCCAAAACATCCTTTGGCAATTTGTTAATCTATAAATTTGCCACACTTGACCCAAGTGAGGTGGATAGGTACCGGTAGGAAGCAATCCCTTAAATGCTGTGTGCTCCTTATAAGGTAGCCCGACTCGGCCGGGTAATGATTACATGTAGTTGACACTAAGCGCTTAGAAACACCAAGATATATGTATTGTATTAAGCGCTGTTTAACTGTAACTATTGTTATTATCATTGAAGAATTCATTCTATCATCATTTCTTTTTAACTTGTATTCATACATCGCTGCTTTTTAGACTGTATAGCATATCATTCATTTAGGATGTATACATTATATACTCATTGAAGTAGGATATAAGGTTTATCTAGAATTCATCTCAAAGATAATAGATTCTCTTGTAAATGTCAAACAATATTTTGCAAAAATCAAATTGTTTCTTTGAAGGCTGCAAGCCATGCCAACTACACATATCGCTGACGTAAATAATCTGTTTTGTTCAAAATCATGAATAATTTTTGTTTGTATATTTTGATCCCATGCTCATCGGTGTTTTAAGAAAATAAAATAAAAAGATGTAAGATAAAATATAAAATGTTCCTTTCTGTGGAATTGCAGTTCTTATATGACCCCATAGGCCATTGATACAGATTTTTCATGGGTAACATTTCATTGCCATACATTTATAAATGATATATGATTGTGTTTGTAATATGTACAAATCATTTAATTTCTTTTCTTTTTCAAATGATTGTCCTATTTTTTAATAATGTTCTTAAAATCATTTAAGTTGATATATTTTGCCATATGTATGTGATAGAAATTTATTCATGTGAAATTGATTTTTTTTTTATAATGTTTTGTAGGTTCATATTCTACTAGTACATGTAATTCAATTTCTATTTTGCCATATGTATGTAATAGAAATTTATTCATGTGAAATGGATTGTTTTGTAGGTTTATATTCCACTATAGTAATTGAATTTCAGGGGGAAAATACATGGTACCAGTATGTAAGATATATGCTCTTGTGAGTATAGAATATAAGTTAGTTCTCATATATGCGTCTGAGATATTTCTTTTCCTTAAAACTACAGGCACGGTTCCAGCATCACCTTTTACAAAGGATTTAGTTGCCCCAAATGTCTAGGAACAAGAACGGCTCTATTATGCTTGGGCAGGGGCTGATAAAATTTTCTTGTCAGAACTGATGCTGATCCGCTACTAAACTAAGTACTTCTAGATGCTAGTCTGTTTTTGTAGGTGTTCTATCTGCAGTGGGTAATCTGCTCTGTAGATCTGTGGCTCATATTAACCTGGGGGGCATTTCATCAAAAGACTTGTCAGATATTTTATCCGACAAATTTGCTCTCAGCCAATCAGATGCAAGCATTTCAGTAGCTTATAACAGTTTGTCAGATAAAATGTTTGAAAAGTCCTTTCATGAAATGCCCCCCTGCAGATGAGTATGGGAACCTGGGGGTGTTTCACAAAGAGTTAAAGTAGACTTAAAAATCGCACTTAAATCGTTAGTTTCATGAGTTATATTACGCATCACCTGATTGGATTGACCATGCTCAGGGGATGCGCGCCATTGTGAAATCTATCAATTAGATTGCGCGTTATAAAACAAGATGCGCGTAGAAGTTAAGTGCGACTTTAAGTCTACTTAATTCTTTGTGAAACACCCCCCAGGTGTTTCATCTACTAAATATACCTGTATGAAAACCAGTAGTCAATTCGTTTAAGAACCATATAATTATTCAAGTTACTTTCTACAAAGGTGTGTGTGAAGTAGGTAGACATTCCATTGTATTCAAACTGTTAACATGTCCATTCATTTTATCAACTGATTTCAAGATAAATTACATTACTGTATTTTAAAGGACACTTTCTCAGACTTATTCACAACCTAAACATTTTCTTTTCTTTGAACTGGCATTACTGGTATAATTTTAAGTACTTTTTAAAGTATTGTTTGGAATATGGTGTACAATATTTGGCGCAAAGTTTTCCTCAAGCCTCGCAGTTGTGTATTTGTGATAATGCATCTTACATCGGCTTTTGTTATGTATAATGTACATCGGTTATCTTGAATTTCAGGTGTGTTCCTTCAGATTTGTAAACACCAGCCTCTTGCATTTATTGTGTACTACATGTATGTTCAAAATTAATAAATGATTGATTACAATTTTTACCTTGAATTTGATATATTATGTCTTTTTAGCATCCATTTACTCTTGCCTTGTTACTCCGATTGAAGTAGTACGATTAAAAAAATGGCTACAAATTCCATCATCAATTTGTTAAATCTGGTACTGTATTAGCTATCATTTTGGCCAGTCAATCAATCTTTAAAGAATAAAGACTGTGAAATCGCAAATACAACAGTTGATAAAGTAATATTTCAGGAACACTTATGTTAATAATATGGTTCTTTTAATTCTTATTAGTCTGTAAGATAAGGACCATAGATGTTCACTTCCGGCAGAAAGTGTGAAATTTGGCACATAGAGGTATTTTTGGACGCTGATTTCAAAAATTGCCGGCCCCAAGCGATCCGACCACTCGATCGGCCACCATTTTGAAATCCAAGATGGCCGCCATGAAACCATTAAAACTCCCTAACTTGAGTTCTAAGTGGCACGTGGCACTGAAATTGTACACAGATGTATTTTGACATTCTGAATTCGAATATTGCCAGCCCCATCAATTTGACCACTCAGTCGGCCGCCATCTTGAAATCCAAGATGGCCGCCATGAAAAAGATTGATTTGCATAACTTGAGTTGTAATTGACATGTGGTACTGAAATTGGTACATGGGTGTATTTTGACATTCTGCATTCAAATATTGCCGGCCCCCATCGATCCGATCACTCCGTCGGCCGCCATCTTGAATTCCAAAATGGCCGCCATGAAAAAATCTGAATATGCCTAACTTGGGTTATAGACATATGGTACTGAATTTGGTACAGAGATGTATTTTGACATTCTAAATTCAAATATTGTCGGCCCCATCAATCCGATCACCCAGTCGGCCGCCATCTTGGATTTCAAAATGGCCGCCATGAAAATCACTTGAATATGCCTAACTTGGTTTATAAATAACATGTGGTACTGAAATTTGGAACACAGATGTATTTTGACATTCTGCATTCAAATATGCCGGCCCCCATCGATCCAATCACTCAGTCGGCCGCCATCTTGAATTTCAAAATGGCCGCCATGAAAATCACTTAATATGCCTAACTTGGGTTATAAATGACATGTGGTACTGAAAATTGGTAGACAGATGTATTTTGACATTCTGAATTCAAATATTACCGGCCCCCATCGATCCGATCACTCAGTCGGCCGCCATCTTGAATTTAAAATGGCCGCCATGAAATCACTTAATATCCCTAACTTGGTTATAAATGACATGTGGTACTGAAAATTGGTAGACAGATGTATTTTGAATTCTGAATTCAAATATTACCGGCCCCCATCGATCCGATCACTCAGTCGGCCGCCATCTTGAATTTCAAGATGGCCGCCATGAAATCACTGAATATGCCTAACTTGGGTTATAAATAACATGTGGTACTGAAATTTGGTACACAGAAGTATTTTGACATTCTGAATTAAATATTACCGGCCCTCATCGATCCCATCACTAAGTCAGCCGCCATCTTGAATTTCAAGATGGCCGCCATGTAAATCATCGATGTGCCTAACTTGAGTTCTAATTGACATATGCACTAAAATTTGGTACATAATGGTATTTTGACACTCTGAATTCAAATATCGCCGGCCCATCGGTCGAATGCTCAATAGGCTGCCACCTCGATTTCTAAGATGACCGCTATCTGTAGTTATTTATGATCCCTATCTTGCATGTTGAATTACATGTGGCAATGTGTTTTGCTAATACTAGTTTTATCTTGAAAAATCCTAAATTCCTCAATTTCCAGCTTGAAGAGATTTGACTAATGCGTTGGCTGCCATATTGAATTCCAAGATGGCGGCAATCTTGATTCATTGGAAATCCCTATTTTCAGTCAATGAGCCAAGTTGATATCGGTTCCAACATAATAAACCTTTTGCAGTGCCATTTTCTCTGTTTAAGTTATAAAAAATATGTAAATTCCTAACAAACGTATTCAGAGCCAAATTTGATGCAATACAGTGTTAAACAGTCTCAATTCAAAGAATAGTATTGGGTAATTATGGGAATTCCCTCTATACACTCTTGTGTGATTGGATAAAAGTCATAAAGCCATAGCAACACAACTTTGTGAAGTAGCATAGTGTTATTATTATTAGTATTATTTGCTTTTACATTGTATCTATGTATTCATTGTTGCTGGAAGATAATTGATTAAATTAAAATTTACCCTCGAATTAAATAATAAAAAATATACATAAAAGTAACAGGCCTATCATGTAGGGTATAGATGTAGGGAAACCGGCCACTTAAGCTCATTTGATTAATTAGGACATGAAAACAATAAAATCACAAAAAGAAAAAGATTATCATTGCTTAGCTACATCATTCAACTTTATTTTCCAAAAAAATTGAGGTAATCAAATATTTGTTGAGGCAGTATATGCAAATAATGACGTCATGGTAAATTGTCCGGCTTCCCTACAGTGTAGGAAATACGGACAGTATGTTTTTACCGTTTTTATGTATAAAGATCTGTCTGGAAGCACTTATTTGAATGTAAACATCAACTTAACATGTTTGTATTAATTTTTATAAACATTATTCATTTTTATAAGATTATATGCATTTTACTACAAATTTCAAAACACTCAGAATAACTTTATATCTCATGTAGATCATGACATATCACAATAATAATAAAGAGAAATAGACATTTCAAAATTGTCAAACAATGTAATAAATAAATATAATACATTATATATGCAATACTATTTGATCTACATGCTTAGCAACTCAACCCCGGAAAGTAAAACAAACTACCGTCAATGTGTGTCGGGTATTCCCCACAAAAAAATGACTGACTAGCACTTTTCAACAAACTGCCACCCCAATACACAGGCTTTGTACAGTGCAAAACACTCCATACATGTTTGCCCACCCCTCCACACATGTCCATAATGCATGAAATAGAGGTCATGCCCCATTCTATTTTATCATCACATTCTCTAAATGTCATTTTTACATCAGGCCATTTTTCAGGCTGCAAATTTTTCCTACCTTGACAGATTTTGGTAGTTTTCTCGGAGATTTCTCACTTGTTGTTGTCGAATACAGCATTCAACTTCTCAACAGACCACCTGACCAATAGATGCCGGTATTTCAACTCAGTTGATCTTATGTCGGCAGCTAGGGCTGGACATGAGGTGACCGTCCGATATTCCCTACTGTCCGCTATTCCCTACATCTACCTACGTCATTTAGAATTCATGGTGTCGTAATTGTGCTAATATTGGGTATGATTATAGTGGTCATATTTCTATGGGCAGATCTATCTTAATTCGGGCATCAAAATACCACTTTGTACCATTTGAGTGCCATATGTCATTTATTACCCAAGTAAGGCATTTTAAGTGATTTTCATGGCGGCCATTTTGAAATTCAGATGGCGGCCGACTGAGTGATCGGCATCGTGGGCGGCAATATTTGAATTCAGAATGTCAAAATACATCTGTGTACCAAATTCAGTACCACATGTCAATTACAACTCAAGTTATGTATACCTATGATTTTCATGGCGGCCATTTTGAAATTCAAGATGGCGGCGACTGAGTGATCGGATCGATGGGGCCGGTAATATTTGAATTCAGAATGTCAAAATACATCTGTGTACCAAATTTCAGTACCACATGTCATTTATAACCCACGTTAGGCATATTCAGTGATTTTCATGGCGGCCATTTTGAATTCAAGATGGCGGCCGACTGAGTGATTGATCGATGGGGCCGGCAATATATTGATTGTAGAATGTGAAAATACATCTGTGTACCAAATTTCAGTACCACATGTCATTTATAACCCAAGTTAGACTATCAGTGATTTCCATGGCGGCCATTTTGAAATCCAAGATGGCGGCCGACTGAGTGAGTTGGATCGATGGGGGCTGGCATATTTGAATTTAGAATGTCAAAATACATCTCTGTACCAAATTTCAGTACCACATGTCAATTACACTCAAGTTAGGTAACCTATGATTTTCATGGCGGCCATTTTGAAATTCAAGATGGCGGCCGACTGAGGGGTCAAGTCGATGGGGCTGACAATATTCGAATTCAGGATGTCAAAATACATCTGTGTACCAAATTCCAGTGCCACATGCCACTTAGAACTCAAGTTATGCGTTTCTATGGTTTTTCATGGCGGCCATCTTGGATTTCAAATGGCGGCTAAGGGGGGGGGGAAGGGGGAGGGGGGGGGGGAGGGGAGGCGCGGGGGGAGGGGGGGGAGGGGAAGGAAAGGGAGGAGCGGTGGTCGGACGCTTGGGGCGGCCATTTTGAAATAGCACCCCAAAATACCCTTATGGGCCAAATTTCACACTTTCTGCCAGAAGTGAACAACTCGACCATTTTTTGGTCCTTATCTTACAGACTATATGTGGTTCATAGTTTTTATGATTTCAGAAAAATACATCATGAGATAATTTAAAAATACAAACCAAAGTGTTCAATATTTTATAATGTCTTTTATTCATAGTTACAAAAAGCTGAATCATTATAAGCTTGCTATATTATAAGTATTTCATATACAATCTCTATGTAGTTTTAGTATCAGACTATAGATGTATTAACTACATTGTATAAGTAATGATCTTTACATCTACAACCTACAATGTAGCTACACAAAAATAAAATAATATACATTTTTTTTCTATCACTGCAACTGCAAGTTGAACAGAAAAAAATGACATGTTAACAAGCAAACACCCAAAACATTACCAACCCAAATATGAAATGCGTACATATGTATTTTCTATATTTACAATCATATAAATATGCTCTGAAAATATATCTCAATATATTTACTTCAAAGTACTTGGTAATTTAAATTCAAGATGTTCAAGTAGTACATTACACAGTTACTAAAATTAACACATCAATAACCGAGAAGTGTTATTTTCTCTCATTTTTCTACTAAATTGTTTTCAAGAAAAAAAAAAGGAAAAATTAGAGTGGACTTTCCCCTTTAAATTATGAAATTGTTATTGGAGCGTTAAAGATACAAGTAGAGCAGTCACTAATTCTGGTTAGACTGTTTGTGGTTAATTTCAGAGCTTTACTATCAATATAATCAAATATAATCTACATTAGCTCATGAAAGTAATGTCTTTAATAATTAACATTAACAATGTCATAACATTACTTAATAAAAAGCAGGTACTATAAATAACTCTATAACGGATAGAGAAATAATGAAAACATTCAAGAAACTAATAGCAAAAGTAAATCTTCACATGAAACATGCGTTAATGTGCCTAATTGAAACCTATGGTAAAGACTAAAATGTATTCTTGTAAAATCAAGCCAATGTGTACATGCACAATTATTCTCATGTTATTACTCACTTTGGGAACTATCCAGTAATGATTATGATTAAGATGAAGACATTATTTTCAAATCTAATAAATTGTTGAATATCACATTAAACATCACTGTTCATGTCAAATATTTATTTCATTGTTATTTCTGGCAGCTTATTTAGGAAGTGGAATCATGGAAATAATGGAACTGTTCCCTCACAATACACAAACCATTGGCTACATGTAGAAATAACATCTTAGCAAATTGGTCACATCTCCATTTTCATTGTCCCAAAGCAGAAAAAAAAAAACGTTTTTAAAATTCTATGAAATACAAATTGATATCTTTGTGAGAAAGTAAAACAGTCTTGGTAGACTTAGTGTACAAAGACAGTCTGCCTTGCTGAGAGAAATATTGGTTTTCACTATGAATTATATGTACACGTACAACTCGGTAGCTAAAGGAACAATTGTAACTGTTCTAAAGCACACAGTGAATTCTAGGATTTAATCTTTAAAAAGAAATCTACACCCGGGTTGTGGGTAGAAACTGCAGGTTAACGTCCTGCTACTACGAATCCAGTTTTTTATATTACTTCTAACTCTCAGACTACATGAACATGTATGTCTATGCAAAAAAAAAGAAAAAAAAAAGAAAGGATATGACTGTACTGTTTGCACCCGCAGAAAATTCAAAATATTTCAACTATACCAACGAAAGCAAAGAGTAAAATAAGAATGATTTCAGCAAGTATGGAAGAGCATTGTATGAGAAAGATAAATATTTTTTAAACAATAAATAAGAGCACAGCAAAGATAGAGATACACAGAATGTGATATAGGTTGTAATAGCTTTATGGAAGAGCATTTTAGTATACCAGTACATAGTTCAAAACAATAATACTTCATAATATTAGAAGCTTGGGATATACCAAAGAACAGAAAATTTTACACATATATTATATTCTATAATTTACTATCAAAAGTCCCAAAATCCCTCAGATTTTTATTCATCGTTTAACCATCGTGGTTGTCACCATGTGAGGGTTTCCGAATCATGGAATGATTTTTGTTTTAATAAAGGCATTATCTTTCCAAAACATTCAAGTACTGAGTATTTAAAGCTAAATTTACAAATCTACCAAATAAAGAAGAATGTGAGCATTATAACATTTATACTATTCAAGTTAACCTTTTAAAAAAATCCAGCTCTTATTGTAAAATAGAAAGAAACGATGGTACTGAAAACTGTTTGCACCCAAAACTGACAATGACAAGGTTCTAAGGCTAAGAAAACTTAATTTTCTCATCAAACAAAGAAAGAATTTAAAGGAAAAAAGTCATACCACAAAGAATATTTTGACATCTGAAGGAGCTGCAAAGATAGACAAGATTTTAACAATTCATGTTTTCCTGTCTAATTCTCAATTTAGAAACTACAAACACATGAAACACAATAAAGACTGTACTCATATGCACCAGACTGGCATAACCAAATTATTCACTGTACATGAGCACCTAAATATGAAAAACATAGCGATGACTTGATAATGATTAAAAACAAGAAGTAAAAAAAAAAAAAAAACAGATGACAAGTTATACATACTTATATGTAAATGAAGAAAATAAGAATTTTCACTTTTCTAATGCAGCAACCAACGAAAGGATAAAAGAATTCAACATATTTTGTTATACATGTATGAAAATAAAACAAACAGAAAACATTTCAAGAAAAATTCATTTTATACTAATGTTCATAAAAACTATTAGGGATGAATTTATAATACACTATAAATCAATATGAAATTTGTTAGTGAAAGAATTTAACATAAAATTTAAAATCCAAAAATCAGTTAGCTGTGAAAATAAAACTAAAGTTTTTTTTTTATTTTGCAAATATTGTTTCCGCACCAGCAATACTTTGTTGCACACACTAAAGCCTCATCTCAAAAAGGAAAAGATAACATACATCTATATTTTATAGTTGAAAAGACAATTATCAAAAGAATTAATATTGAGGGGAAAATAAAAATAAAATTGCCTGACAAACGAAATAAATACGTAAAACGGATACATACGGACAAGATAATGTTCAGATAAAAAGTACCTTGAACATACACTGTAATGCCATAATAGAAATTTTATTGCCAAACACATTTTTTGGGGGAAGGGATCAAAGATCAGGGCCCGTATTCCATAAAAGCATGAAATTTAAGCATTATTGCTTATCTTTAAAATGCGTATTCCATAAATACAACTTACTAAGAATTCTTTACAAGCCTATTTTTGGCAGTTAAGCATAAATTCTTAGACTTTTGCTGAGTCAAAATTCTTAAATGGAATTGCACCTTCAAATCGCACATAAAAATGAGAATTTTATCCTAACTATAAGCCTACTACCGAGTGGCTTAACTTTAATGTTGGTTATATGGCAAGCGCATTTGAGACCACAAAAATTAAAAATGACGATATTAATAAAATTCAGAAATCTGCTAGATGCTTTTTGACCTCAGACAAAGTGCTTAACGAGTTTGGTATAAAGGCTAAGAATTTTTTTTTCTGAACAAAATCTTAGAAAAATACTTAGACTTAAGACAAATTGCTTAAGTAAAGTTTATGGAATACGGGCCCAGCATTTTTAGCTTCACAGCTGAACCCACGAGAGAGCATTGGTTGTATGAATATATTTGAGTTTTCAATTTTGCACCTCTCCTCTGCGTAAAATTAATGATTATTATATTGTTTACAGTAGCACCAAAGAGAAAATCTGTGTATTTTCATTCTGCAGACAATAGGAGATTAATGTGGATCCCTGGTTCAACAGCCTACAGCTTAGGGTCCTATCCAAAAGACTGAGTGATGTGGATCACTGCAATATGGCATCCTCATCATCAGTAAACTATCATGTCTTGATATATTGAGTGGACACGAAACTTTGGGAGGGGGGTTCATCTGTACAGTTAGTATGAAATGTTCCTGTATGTAGGTATCTCAATTTGAAGAAGTGAGAGTAAGAGATTCTTTAGGCAATAAACATCTAACATTTTAAAAGTGATCTTGGAAATTCACTTTCCACTACACACACATCAAATAATTAAAACACTTTGATCAAGAAATGAATGGGCTTAACTGTGCGACTATGTACAAACTCAATAGCTTTCAAATATTATAAAACAAAAGCATAAAATATTTGAGCAGAAAAAAATAAGTTGTAACTTGACCAGCAAGCTGAATTCTCTAAAATAATTTCTAACAACATGAAATTTTGTTATGTTTTTGAGGCTAGCTTTTTGAGTTAAGTTCATCATACACAAAACATATCGTCTACACAACCTTAACCCTTAGCACTTAGAGACTGTGTGAAAAGTGTCAGTTTACTCACTAGCGCAAAAGGTTAGGCTGTGTTTCAATCAGGTTTTTTTCGATAAGAATTGTTCCTAAAACAAACTTTTTTGTGCAGAATCGGACAGCACACATCCAATGGGTAATCCAGAACAAGTACGGGCATGTTTCATCACATATTTTTAATACTATCTTGACTAAAGCGTGCTGAAGACAGGGGCGGTTTGGGGCGGTTTAGTGAGTAAACTGAGGGGCGGTCTCGGGCGGTTTAGGTGCTAAAGGGTTATAGACCACGTACATGTAGTACTTTAAATCAAAGTAACTTCTATAACAAATAAGAGTCTGAGATAAATTCCTGAAGGGTTATGATTAGTTACGTCGCAAAGCAGGTTTGTCAGTAGGCGATCACATAAAATCAGCTTTCAAACATTGTCCTTTCCCTCTCGCATGATGCTGTTTTCTTTGTGTTTATTTTTAGTGTTAAAAAAAAATGAACAAGAATTTCTATTATTTTCTTTATTCTTAGGCAGCTTACAAAAAGGTGATCCCTCTGTTGTCTGCACATGGGACCGCATTGCAGGATTATGCACCAGGGTGGTGCTTCACCAGGCCTTTCTTAAAGTCATTTGTAACTTACGAACGACCTGGTGAAACACAGCCCGGATGTGCTTTTTCTTCCACTGACTTAATAAAGGGGATAAGTACATTTTGTTAAAATCCTGCCATGCGATCAGCACACAGCCAACTGGGGCATGACCTTTTGGTATAAGGCACCTCATCGAACTGCAATAGGCAATATCTCCAATTGGCCCAACTGGATGTAAACCATTTTGCGATAAAAACTTTGTGTCTATATTTAATTCCAAGTCACTCAAATCCAAACTGACCAAATATCCATACAATTTTGGCCTTTCGGGTTTTGTTTGGCGTTTTGCCTGTCTTGTCACTATGACTACCGGTAGTTTAAACAGAATTTAACTGCTAGGTTTGAAAAAGTCTTCATTGTCACTCAGTCAAAAAAGTTTTCCTGTTATGCAAACTTTAAAAAAAAAAACAGGAAAAGAACATATGAATAACCGACACCTTTTCACACGGCACACATGAAGGTGGTGATAAAATATGCAAAGAGATATTTGCTGACACAAACAATTGACTTGACACCATGGATGCTGCATTAATTTAATCATGCACAACCCTCCAGGCAAGTACATTCAATACTCTTCAAGCCCAACACCTTGACCCCTGAGACAGCACACATCTGTGTTCCAAAAGCTCAAGGGCTTACAGTCATTTTATCCCCAGAAATGCTCCATCCTGCTTTTAACTCTCTTCCCTTGGTCAGAAGAATTGGGTCCAAATAAGTTCCGACTTCCAAAGAGCGTTCATTAAAAGGCGTCATCGGGAAGAGAGAGTCATTAGCAGAATTCTGAATTCTTGTTCCTCCCTCCTGGTCGACTTTCAAACAACATTCATTTTAAGATGTTGTTGAGAAAATCTCATTAGTATAATTCAGAATTCTTGATGCTCTCTTCTGGTCAACTTTCACAGAACCTTAAAAAGACGTCACTGAAACACAGAGTCATTTAGCAGAAATCTGAATTCTTGTTCATCTCTTATCAACTTTCAAAGAACATTCAAAGACATCGTCAAAGGACTCGTTAACAGCATCCAGATTTCTTGTTGCGGTCTCCTGATCCTCCATCAATATCATCTGGTTTCAACTCTGAAAAGAACAACAACAAAAAATTGATTTAAAAAAGGAAGCTCTAGTTCTTAGAATTTCAAAAAGTATAAAAAACTAGATGAATCCTCGACCGCGCACGGTCGAAATTTATGCCTCCGCCATTGCCAGATCAGAAATATATGGCACATATATCACTATTTGTTTTCATTATACAAAGACAAATTTGACCTTGACCTTTGTTATCCCAGTTTGCACACATGTACCAAGCATGAAGATGATCTGTCAATAAGTTCATGAGAACTAGGCTATTTTAACATATTTATTGACCTCTGTGACCTTTGAATTTTGACCTTGTGACCCCAAAATCTAATCAGATCATTGACACCCCAGTATGCACACATATACCAAGTATCAAGATGATTAGCGAAACGGTTCTTGAGTTATTGTGAGAACGAGCTATTTTTTCCAATTTATTGACCTCTATGACATTTGACCTTTGACCTTGTGACCCCAAAATCTTAATCAGATCATTTTCACCCCAGTATGCACACATAACCAGTATCTAGATGATTAGAGAAACGGTTCTTGAGTTAATGTTAGAACAAGCCATTTTTTCCTATTTATTGACCTCTGTGACCTTGACCTCATGACCCAAATCTAATCAGATCATTGTCACCATAATATGCACAACATGTACCATGAATGAAGATGATCCGTCAAACGGTTCTTAAGTTATCGTGAGAACGAAAGTGACGGACGGACAACCGAAAATATGTCTCGCGAGACTTCGTCGCGGAGCATAATAGAATTGCACTTAAATTTATAGTTGCATTAAAAATACATACGCATCACTCATGGTAATTATGCTCAGGAAATTCGCACCAAATAAGAAATTCATCAAGTAACGTAATGAAGAACAAGAAAGTGATGGCCACCCCCCCCCCCTTTTACCCTATAAAAAGTTTTTCCAGACTTACTTATTCTGTTTCTCACTGCTTTGTGCAATGGTAATCTGTCTACTAGCAGACTTGGCCTCAAGGTCTTCCAGAGCTTTCAGTACTGATGCATGAACGTTATATGCCGCAAGACGGTTAAGAATTCTTCCACATTTTGACCTGGTAGGAAAATGAAAGATTGAGATACTAGTTAAGTAACATGCATCTACTCATGTGTATTACAGTTATCACCATCAACAATCATCACACCATCATCTTCGTTTTCATTATCATATCATCTTTCACTTGTGCTCATCATCTTCATCACATTATAATCATTTCATCATCAGCAGCAGCATTATGTTCTTCATCACACGACTCCACCATCAACATATTCATTACCATCACCATCATCTCATCATCATCATCATCATCATCATCATCATCACCAAACCACTACAATCACCATCACACATTTTCATCACTATCACCTCACCTCGTCTATCACTTATCATTAATCACACCACCCTAATCTTATCATCAATATTCACATCATCATCATAAACCACCACAATCATTATTATCATAATATAATTGTCACCATCATCTATCACCATATCACTCCTCTCATCAATCTTCATCATCATCACCACCACCATCAACTTTCATTACCATCATTTTCATCATTCCACCCACCATCATTATCATCACATTATTATCACCCATCATTATCACTATCACCCTCATACCACTTATCATCACATCATCATCACCCACCTACATCTTCATCATATCAATCATTATACCATCATCTTCACACAAATTTACGAATATGTACTTGTGCTTGAAATAAGACTATTAAAGTGAGTTCTAAATATGGCGAGTGTTTGCCGAACATTAACTCCGTTTCGCCTGACTATTATGTTGTTTTCGGTGGTTTCTATGCGATATTGGTGTGAAAGTGGTGTGAGAGAGATAAATGAGAGAATGAGCAACCTCTTGTTGTAATATGGGGGCTAAGATCGTGAACGGACGAAAAACAAGCCGTGGTTTTTCTTGCTTTGATTTAGTTTAGAGCGCAAAGTGAAACTTTTCTAGTGTTATTGTTGTTGTGTAGGCTTAGGCCCTACTGTGTTGATTAGCCGCGTAGTACGTATAGCATGTAGTCTGTGTCTTGTGACAATTTGTGTGTATGTAGATTGTAGCCTATGCTGGCCGGTTGTGTAGCGCTTTTCGTTGTCGCTCGGAGAAAGAACCAGCATAAAAAAAATGTGGACTATGCATATTGATAGGGCTCGGCCTATTAGGCGCTTTGCTAATATCGTCGTTCGGAGTTTTCCCAGGCGATGTCGTCTCTCGGAGTCGGTCCAGTCGATGTCGTCTAGGGGTTGGCCAGGTGATGTCGCCCCAGCCCAAGCGATGTCACCCCTCGGAGTTTATCCAGGCAATGTCGTCCCTCGGTCGGACCAGGCGATATCGTCTAGGACCCGACGAAATTTAGCAGTTTTGCGTTGTTGATATAAATCGTCTCTCGGAGGTTTTTCCCAGGTGATGTCGTCCTTCGGAGTCGGCCCAGGCGATGTCATCTAGGGGTCGGTCCAGGCGTATTTGTATTGATCGTAAGGAACCTTGTGTTGTTGTGGTATAAATCGTCTCTCGGAGGTTTTTTCCCAGGTGATGTCGTCCTTCGGAGTCGGCCCAGGCGATGTCATCTAGGGGTTGGTCCAGGCGTATTTGTATTGATTGTAAGAAACTTTGATTGTTGTTTTATTAGTCGTCTTTCGGAGTTTTTCCCAGGTGGTGTCGTCCTTCGGAGTCGGCCCAGGCGATGTCATTTAGGGGTTGGTCCAGGCGGTATCGTTTTTCGGAGTCTGTCCAAGCGGTGTCGTGTCTCGGAGCTTGTCCAGACGAGTTAATGAAGCAACTTTGAAGTGCATTGTTTGTGATCAGTTTGGGAAGTTTCTTCCAGTACATTCCTGTTGTGTTGGCTAATGGTAAAGCCAGGGATTCGTTTTGTTAGTTTAGAAATAATACTGCAAATTTGCAGGGATTTGGTTTTATATTAGTCTTAAGGCAAGTTTAAACTGTTAAATCGCTTCGATAGTAAATCTAAGGATAAAGATTTAATTTAAGTTTGCGCATGCGCGTAAATAGTACATTTCCACTCTTAACAAGCAGTATGGCGAGGCCGTATGTTTGAAATAATTGTTAGAGAGTGAATGTGAGCAAGTTGAAAGAGTTGGCAAAAAGGTGTTTCAGGAGATGCGCTAGCAAAATACTACACCTAAACAGAAGTACACACACACAAAAACATAAAACAACAAAAGAAAAATCATTGGTTTTCTTTGTAAATTGACACAAATAAATAACACAACAAAATGAAATATAACTGACAAAGAATATGAACATTTTATGATTGATAAATGTTAAACCATGTTTCCTTTGCAGGTTTATTCTTCATTATATCAAACAAGTCATGTTATTTGATGGAAAATGTTGAATTTTGTTGTATTTGTAAAAGCATGATTGGTCCAACAAAAATGGTAAAGTGCATGATCATTAAAATGTTATGAGTATGTAATTATGATGCTAAGAAAGAAAATGTTATGCATTATATTGCATTTTGTTTTGATGGTATTGCTAACTATGTCTATTTGGTATGATAACATAATAGTTTGAGTTTGTCTATATAAAATGTATATTGTGAACTATAGGTTGTAGCAATGAGGTAAAAATCATATGACATTGTGTAACAATTCTATAAAGAAAAGTGTTATTGGTTTTTGCAACTTCAGAATTTGAAGTGGTTTTGTATTGAAATGTCGAAACATATTCCTATTCTGTTGTATAAAATACTTTTACCGTGTAAAACCATATTGTTCGAAAAGTTTTTGTTATAACTTTTCTCTTTTATGGGGGGAGGTGTTACGAATATGTACTTGTGCCTGAAAATAAGACTATTAAAGTGAGTTCTAAATATGGCGAGTGTTTTGCCGAACATTTAAACTCCGTTTCGCCTGACTATTATGTTGTTTTCGGTGAGTTTCTAATGCGATATTGGTGTGAAAGTGGTGTGAGAGAGATAAATGAGAGAATGAGCAACCTCTTGTTTGTAATAACAACCATCATCATTATCTTCGTCATCATCATCATCATCATCATCATCATCATCATCATCATCATCATCATCATCATCAATATTACCATCATCTTCACCACTACCATCATCATTCATCATCATTATCTTCATCATCATCATCATCATCATCATCATCATCATCATTATCATCATCATCATCAAACATCTTCATCATCATCAATCTTACCATCATCTTCACTACTACCATCATCATTATCTTCATCATCATCATCATCATCATCATCATCAACATTACCATCATCATCACCATCATCATCATCATCATCATCATCAATATTACCATCATCTTCACCACTACCATCATCATTATCTTCATCATCATCATCATCATAATCATCATCATCTTGCACTCACCCGACAACGAAGACACGGACCAGTATTCAGCATTGATCTCTTTAGCTACCTCCATCGCGGCTTTTTCCACTTCTTGTACCTCTTCGTGGGAATCCTGGATAAGATAAATAATATCAAGGAGATAATAAACCCTTAACTTCACAGGGATTTCATTCTTCTTTTGCTAGGGAGTGGGAAATGCAATGCTTAATAAAAATTCCTTTAAAATCAAAATTACATTTTAATTTTTTTCCTGATGCACAATATTTTATATTGCTCTCTGAGGAAGAAAAAAAGTCACTTGGGTTCATTTTCAAGCTTTGATAATTTGATAGCCATGAAGTAGGGGTACAAACGTACACACAAGCACATTGATATTTACCACTATCCTATGAACATATCATGATTGTATAATTCACAGCTTTGTTGGCATTTATAGTCCTACAAACTGGAGACTTGATCAAATTTACAATGCACTTTACAGCAAATTCGTATGTACATTTTGTAAATGTAGATCGCCAGGCATGATATTAAAAAAAAAAAGTACATAATTTCTATTAATATCTCGCACCTCCCATCCAAAGGATCAATGTATTACATGTATGACACTACATGTATTTAGAATTACAAGGATCAGAAATAGCAAACATTTGTAATATGTAGTATACTATATCACCTTGAAACAAATACAATGCGGGTGAGAATACTACAATTGAACCAGGATATTAAATATTTTTTATATCAAGTGGAAAGGCCCACTCTTTCAAGTGTAAACATACTGGTACTACTCTCGCCGTTAATAGACATATTATTTCCCATAATGCCTACATAAGTACATTTGTATCCCATTCATATGCATTTACCACAAGTATGTACATGTACGTGGTTAATTTATAATCACTTATGTACATGTTTTTGTAGGTATGGCGGTCTTCCATTCTGCCTCTACATAAACATACATGTACATTAACCTTCAACTCCAAAATAGCCATTTATTTAGGGTGAAAATTTAAGAAATACAGACAATCTGTGTTTAATAAAAATCCTCTTCAGCAGACGAAAATGATTGCGTCTGAGACCAGAAGGTCACTTTGTTTAAAGTTCTTGAAACGTTTTTTTTTTTTTTAAAGGAACCGATTCAAATAACTTACACCTAAATCTCTCCCGGTGCCGACCAGGAATATATGAGGATCGTGACTGTTTTCAAGTAAGGATTCTTGAAAACTTACACCCCTTAATGTAATCGTTACCCTAACCAGTGTCTGGGGGTCAAGAAATAAAAAAGGAATAGATTCAATTGACTTACACATAAATCTCTCCCGGTGCCGACCAGGAATATATGAGGATCGTGACTGTTTTCAAGTAAGGATTCTTGAAAACTTACACCCCTTAATGTAATCCTTACCCTAACCAGTGTCTGGGGGTCAAGAAATAAAAAAGGAATAGATTCAATTGACTTACACATAAATCTCTCTTGGTGCCGACCAGGAATATATGAGGATCGTGACTGTTTTCAAGTAATGATTCTTGAAACCATCTCTTAGCGTGATCTAATGTGTATGACTCCTTCATGTCAAATACAATCACAACAACTGAAAATAAAGAGAGACACAGATAATATCATTAGAGCTCTCCAATACTTCGATTTGGCGCCACCATACTGAGCTGCCGCAGTTCTTTTTATCTCGTTAATTTCCATCAAGTTTTACTCTTTTTTACTCTCCTGCGGTTTTTTAACTGTCTTTTTAATGAACGTTCATTCATTTCCACTCATCATTTTCTTCTCTTGAACTTCTATGCATGTATATTACAATTGTTATTTAAATGTAAATGTACTTTTTTTGCTATCATTATCTTTTGTAAATAACTTTAAATGTTTTTTATATTTGTATTAAACCTTCATTGTTAGTCTTCGGACTTTTTGAAGTGGATTTTTAATAAAACCAAACTGAATTGAATTGAATTGAATTTCATACAATGTATTGTGTAGTATTCACAATATTTACTGTATTCTGTTACTCTAGGTGTGTTCTATGAATTCTATCTTATTTCTGTCCCTGTGCTTGCAAAAAGCTGCAAATTATGTGCACGTTGAGCATTTTATCTACCGGTAAGTGGATAACTTGGCACAAACCTTATAGAACAATATTTAAAAAGTATCATAATAGTTCAGCTATAATCAACACCTTGCATTTTCCACAGAAAAACTGTACAGAGGTTTTTAGGTGAATACATACATTGTACTTTAAAGGAAAATTCCAACCGTGAAAATGACAAATTTATGGCATTTAGAGAGCACAACATATTACAGGGCATCTTTAAAGTGAAGTCACAAAATAAAGAATTTAAACATATTTATAACTTTTTATCCTTTGATGGATTTTCTTCAAACCTTCACTGGCATTTTTCTTGTTGCTTTTTTTTTTTTTTTAATCAAATTTAATTTCAGGGTGGACTTCCCCTTCAATGTAACTTTAAATTGGGGCACAATTATGTATGCTTATAATCATTTACAAACTACACACAGTGTATTTTGTTATGATATTCTTCATCTGGCTTAAAAGCTACAGTACATGTACATCAATCATGCTAAATACAAACATGGTTTGATTTGCTTTTTGATATATGTTCTACTAGAAACATTTCTAAGTTCCATGTCATTTATGAGGTTTCTTAAATGTCAAAATAGACATAGTAACTGATGGCCTTTTGTTGAAATAGAGTACAAATGCAAATACCACAATTCTTTCATTCCATAAATCTAATTTTTGCAAAATATTGGGTGCATGCCTCTTTGAATTTCATAAATGTACATTCAAAATTACCCCCCGCCCCCCTTTTTTAAATATTTTTTTAAATAATGTTCTGTTATGGTGGTATCTCACTTGACATGAGACAGATTTGAGGTGGTTTTGAGACTAGTCGCAGAAACGTCTCCCGAGTCTCTGAAGCATCTCATGAGTCGCAGGAATTTGAACATGCTCAGATCTATAAAAAAAGAAATTTGTTGCAGAGACATCTCTGCAACGTCTATGACTGTCCGAGTCACAGAGACGTCTCCGCGAAGTGAGACACCACCTTTAGATTAGGTTTGTTCAAAAGGTCAGCATGAATAAACGAGCATCTTGTACCACTTTTTCTATCAATGCATTTTTTTAAATAACAAAATAGATATTTCAATTTGCTTGCCATTTACAGTTTTTACATATGTCATTAAAATTGCCTTAAATAGGAACTCACCATGGGCACCTCTGTAGTAAGCTGCTGCTATACATTTGAACCTCTCTTGACCTGCAGTATCCCATCTGATTTGACAAAGAATTATAAAAGAAATAATCAAATAACAATAATCAAATTAAATCAAACACATGTACATGTAATAAAATAAGGATCAAAAGTCATCATGAAGCACTAAGTATTTAACTCAGGCCATTTTTGTTCATTTATCTTGTTTTTGTTTTTGTTTTTCTTATAAACAAATTAAACATCTTTATAATTAACAAAGAGCCTTGTTGAATTTAATGCTCTTTTTTAGCAATGCACTCTACATGTATGTGTGCACAAACCATGCTAGGCATCAATGCCTTTATAAAATTACATGTAGCCCTATACTTAAAAGTTATTAGAGAAGCTGATTGCTTTGTTCTTTCTTTAGGGTAAACAATGTACACAGTATACATTTATGTAACATAAACAAATAAACCTGAACTTTTACTATTAAAGGCACTTGATGCATTGTTCTTTCTTTCTACACGCTCTGTAGCAGTACACAATCATGAATGCCTTTCAAACTTGAGTTGCCATTACTTGGGTAATGTAGCAATGAACAATGCACCATATAGTTAGTGCATACATGTATATCATGCTAGAGTTCAATGTAAACAAAAAGAAATAGATGCTTTAAAAGTGTAAGAATTTTCATCAACAAAAGTTTGTTGTGCATTGTTTTATCTTATGCAATACAATCTTTCACTTGAAACAAGCATACATTGTATGTGGCAAAATACACCATGATTATATTTCTAAAGGATAATAATTTGATCTATTTGTTTGTAGTTTCTATCTAGGCGCTGCTGCACTAGCTCGAGCTATTTCAAATAGCGCGCTATTTGTGATCTGATGAAATAGCTCGATCAGAGCAGATCCGACTTTGTGGTCAATGCGCCTAAATTTGGAGGAAATTCAAACCTGGGTCATCCTAGGTTTTTTTTTTTTAAACTCGAGCTGTTTTGCGGTTTTAGCACGAAATAGGCGCTATTTAGCGGTTGCACTAGCTCGAGCTAATTTCGCAAAATCGTGGCACCTGTTGCGTGTTAGAATGCTAGCGGTAGTTCGGTACCAGCATGCGCAATACAAATCAGGCTTGTTTTGTTTCAAGATCGGGGTCCTGGTCGTTATGGCGAAATTTTAAAATAGCTTGAGGCTAGTGACAGGCACGGTTTCTTTTTTCAGGCCTTTTTTTCCGATCCCAATTTAGCGCGCTATTATTTTACTCGGCTAGTTGAGCAGCGCTAATGCATGGTGGTTTAACATGACAACCCATTATTATGATGCACTGATCCATGTGACAGAGTAGGAAAAGTTACATAATATTTCATGCACCAGTTCTCTTTTCTCACTTCCCGCAGTTCATTGAATTGTACGAAACGTATTCATTTGGTTTTGGCTGCTACCACAGCATAATATCATGTGAGGTTTGGCATTCTCATATGGTATATTACAGAATCTCAATAATCAAAACTTGTGAAATAGAATAATGCTGGTTTAAATTTTGTAAACTTTAGGACTGGACTTTGACATGAAGAAATTTCTCTACTTCTTTGAAAGGTAGACATAACATGTTATTTACTTCAGCATTCAAGCACACACAGAACTGTTGAAAATCATGATTAGAAATGAAATAAGCAGTCCACGTAAATAAATCCAAGTAGTTCCTTTATGGTAGACTTTTCTTTTCTCCAGGATATTGAAATACGTGTATATAGGCTACAGTTAAATACTAAAATCAGACTGGAAATGGGGAATTTTTTATTAGTGGAAAAAGGAATTGAGAAATATCAACAGTTTACCACAAAAATACATCAATCTTGGTTTTCCTTTCTGTTTTTTTCAATAATACTTTTTGTTTTATACCATGCTGAACATACTATAATTCAGGGGCGGGCCTCCTCTCCCATTTTTTTCAAAAGACATGTACAAAAATTTTGGTAAATGACCTCAAAGTAATAATGTTTTAGAGCGCCATTAACAGGCCGCCCCCCCACTTTCATCAACATTCTGTGTGGCCATGTACATGTAGTTACAATCTTGATAATTGTAATATAAAACAATTTATCGGCTGTATCTTAGCTATTTGATTGTTTACAAATTTAATATGAAAATGATAAAAGAGACTCAATGAAAATATCACACGACCAATACGTACAAACAATTCTATTGAAAGGAATGGAAACTTACTTACAACATGAAAACAATGGGATAATGTATGGATTAAAACTGAGAAGCATCAAATGATGAGATTACAGCAAATCTATGATACAATGTATATCACCAGAAATATTCATGAGTCCAAAGTTTATACTTACAGTTGAAGTATTTAAAAAGGTGTTCCTAAAACATCAAATCTTCACTTTCAAAGGTCCACTCCTATGGTCGCCTCTGTAATCCCGATCAAACCCTCATGGCAAAATCTGTTGAACCAGACACGTCTTACGACTGATAATCATACCCACAAAATCACTTTCGAACTTGAAGCCTGTAAAAAGAATGCAATTTTTTGTGTTTTAAATGTTGAATACTCAAGGTTTGGTTTGTTGTTCAAGAAAAAGTGTAATTTCTTTGGTAAGAGTTTTACACAGCAGAATATAAATTTTGTACGTGGTTATATCTTTTTAACTTACTTTATGGTTTGATTGCGTCTACTTCCTTCTATTCTAAATTTCTATTTTTAGTGTATACAGGCTTTTATAATTATTTTGTGGTAATGTAATAAAACATCAAGAAAGAAAAAAAAAGATACAAATTGCTTTAAATTTTATTTTTGACAAAATTATATACAATTCAGATTTTCCATTTCCACACTCATGACAACATCAAACAAAAAAAAATTACCTGACTTTCCACAAAAAAAATGTTTAAATGATACTTGTCACAATAAAAAATTGTGTAGAACAAATATATGTATGAGTACTCATTCATTATAACAATTCAATTTTGGTCTAATAGAACTACATGAACCTTTTGGAATTTATTTGTTTAAACAAACCTATATGTACATGTAAAGGGTAGATTTGAGCTGGGATGGAATTTTAATAGATTATTTCTCATTGCAAACAATAAAATAAAAATGTTTGATGCAAGTAATGTAAAATAATTTTTAAAGCAGTATGGAACTAGCAGCTTGTATGCACCAGCCTCAAGTCGAACTACTCGATTCTGCCTGGTTCTAAGCATAATGCAACATCCTGAATAGTGTAGTCTTATAATGCAGGTCATTCAATGAAAACCACTTTTTTCACTACTCAATGAATTCAACATGATAATGTTTACTCAAGTTTTAAAACACACTTTTTCCCCTCAAAACATTTTAGTTTTCCTTGCAAATCGATTTGTACTCAACGTATACTTTTAGATCACATGTGTATGGGGCGCCAATGTAAACCTTATATTTCGGTATAAACTACCCCAATTTTGTAAAAAATTCGCACAAATATCTTTGATAAACAAAATTAATTGTTGAAAATTATTTTGTGAAAAAATTATAAAAAGATTATTTTGTAACAAAACTTTATTTTGTTTCTTATTTTGTAAGCAGAATGAACTTGTTACAAAAACAGAAAATTACAAATTATGTTGTTACAAAAAATACAAATTGTTTTTGTTAAAAAAAATGAAAAAGTTTTTGTAACACAATTATTAAGACAAAATCTTTTGTCTATTGTAATTTATTTTTGGTAACAAAAGTATTTTGTTCATTAAAATGGGTTTGTAGTGACATAACATTTTTTGTCCAAGTACGGAATTCATTCCGTCGACAGAATTGGTTCTGTACTTTACGAATTACACTTGGTAACAAAATGTTTACTGTTGCGTCTACGGCAAAGTTCGTTTTCTGTTAAACAAAAAGCATTTTTTGTGCCTGTAGATCATTCTATTTCTGTTTGACAAAAATAATAGACCATCACAGAATATAGTCACATGGTCACTTACTTGGCTATCATTAAATTCAAACAATGAGAATCTAGTATTCAGTCATATCCATTGCGGGACATAACGTGTTAGAAACCGTCTTTGCCATTTATACAATGCAGTAGCGTGGGAATGTGACTGGAGCTGGAGCAGAAAAGCTCGATGGGATATTTACATTAATCTGCGGGGCAGCATGTCTGGGGAAAGCAAGGCAACTTGATTGTTTTAAAGGTTAGTCTAACACACCAGGCAGGGGTTTATGTTTTTATTTTCTGGATGTTATACTGACTTTTATACTTCCAAGGAAGATATAACAAGATGAATCCTCGACCGCGCACGGTCGAAATATATGCCTCCGCCATTGCCAGATCAGAAATATACGGCACATTGAGATAGGGCATAAGTCTGTACATGGAATTTCACATTTTGACCTCTGTGACCCTTGACCTTTGACCTACATACTCTAAAATCTAAACAGATCATCTTCCTAT
>CALNVZ010003434.1:25183465-25272189 GCA_940671915.1 Paracentrotus lividus | reverse complement strand
TAGGTAAAACAAGATACAGATACATTTAATTGTAACATAAACAAATAACCTGAATTATAAAAAGGACTTGATGCATTGTTCTTTTTCTTTCTACGCACGCTCTTAGCAGATACACTTCAATGAATGGCTTTCATAACTTGAGTTGCCATTATTGTGTGTAATGTAGCAATTGACCAATTGCACGCATTATGTTAGTGCATACGATGCTTATATGCCATGTAGAGTTCAATGTAAACAAAAAAGAAAAAGTAGTGCTTACAAAAGTGTAAGAGATTCATCACATCACATAGGTTTTTGTGCATGTTTTTATCCTAGGCCAATACAAAATCTTTCACTTGAAATTCGAAGCCACGAATACATTGTAATGTGCTAAAATTACACCTATGATTATATTTCTAAACGGATTAATAAAATTTGATCTATTTTGTTTGTATGTTCTTCTAGCGTCTTTGTTGCACTAGCTTCTGCGACTATTTCCGAAAGTTTAGCGCGCTATTTGTCGATTCTGAAAATGAAATAGCTCGTCAGAGAACAGATCCAGACTTGCCTGGTGGTTCAACGTAGCCGCGCTATTGGTAGGATAATTCAAACCTTGTGGCTTTCATCCTTAGCTCTTTTTTTTTAAATCGAGCTTGTATTGCTAAGATGGAATTTGATGATTCGTGCTTAGCACCGAATAGCTGCCTATTACGCGTGCACTGCACTAGCATCGAGTCTAATTCGAAATCGTGACCTGTGGAAAATCTATCGGTTAGTTACTACCAGCTGCGCAATAACATCAAGCTTGTTGTTCAATGATGGTGGTAAGGCAAATTTAAAAGCTGAGCAGTCAGACGGTTTCTTTTCAGCTTTTCCCGATCCACCCATATTAGCGCGCTATTTTTAGCCAGAGCTAGTGCAGCAGCGCCTAATGCATGTGGTTTACACCATGACAACCCTATTATTATGTAGCACTGACATTGAAAGTAGAATTAATTACAAAATTCAGCCACCATTCCTTTTCCTCATTACCAGTCATTGATTACAACTATCAGTCTGGTTTTGCCTGTCTTACCACACATAATATCAATGGATGGGCTTTCTCATATTGGATATGTACAGATCATCCTCATATATCAAACTTTAAAGAATTAATCTGTTTTTTAAATTGGTGAACTTTTAGAAGCTTGGACTTTGAATGGGAAGAACTAAATTCTTCTGACTTCTTTGGAAAGTAGACAGTTTACTATTATTTACTTACAGCATTCATAAAGGCACACAAAATCTGTTAACTATGAGAAATGAATACCATCCACTAAATAAAATTTCTAAGCTAGTTCCCTTTATGTAGACTTTTCTTCTCCAGTATATCTTATAACATGTAAATAACTTAAAAATCTACGACGAAATGGGTTGAATATTTTATTTATTTAAAAAAAACTTCTGGAAATATCACCATTTACCACAAAATACCAATCATCTGGGTTTCCTTTCGTATTTTCAATAATACTTTCTTATAACCATGCACTGAATGACATGAGCTATATTCAGGGCGCTCCCTTTTTCAAAAAACCATGTACAAAATTTGTAAATGACCAAGATAAGTAATTGTTTTAGCCCTCGCCCCCCCCCCCCCCCCACTTTCAAAACCATTCATGCTGCCATTGTACATATAGTTACCACAAATTTGATAATTGAATACTGTAAAACATTTACGCTGTATCTTAGTCTATGTATTGTACATAATTTAGTATGAAAGTGAAAAAGACTCAATGGAAAATCACTCAACACGCACCATATCGTACAAACACAATTTCTTATTTGAAGGATGAACTTACTTACAACAGAAAACAATGGTACATGTATGGATAAAACTGCAGAAAGCATCAATGATGAGAATTACAGCTAAAATCTAGACTACATTGTAATTATCACCCAAACAATATTCTATGAGTCCAATATACCTTGACGAGTTGAGATTAAAATGGTGTCCTTAAACATCAAATCTTTTCACTTCAAGTCCACTCCATATGGTCGCCCTGTATATCTCCGATTCAAAAACCTCATAGGCCAAAATCTGTTGACCAGACACGTCTACCGCTGATACACACCCACAACAATTCACTTCGACACTTGAAGCCTGTTAAAAGAAATGCATTTTTTGTTATTATTAAAGGTTGAATACTCATGGGTTGGTTTGTTAGTTTCAAAAAAGTGAAAATTTTTCTTGTGTAAATGTTACTAAGCAGAAATAAAATTTTTTGTACGTGTATTCGTTTAATTGCAACTTATCTTTATTTTGATTGGCGTCTACTTTCTTCTTATTTAATCTCTTCTAGTTTTTAGTTGTATTGCTATACCAGCTTCATTATATATATTATTAATTATTTTTGAATCAATTTAAATAACATTCAAGAAAGAAAAAAAAAGATACAAAATTGCTTAATTATTTTGACATATAATATATACAATCAGATTTCCATCCACACTCATCAACATCAACAAAAATGAATTATTCTCTTTTTCAAAACAAAAAAATGTAATGATATACTTGCTCACATAAAATGTACGAAATTATTATACCTTCAAAACAATTCATTTTGTACGAAAACCTGACTTTGAATTATCTGTTTAACAACAACTATAGTTATGTCACAGTAATCTACTGGATATTTAAAATTCTTCTCTTTAACATTAAAAAAATTATGAATGCATAATGTCAAAACATTAAAGCCATCTACGCTTTTAGCCACCTACCGATATATTGCCCAGTTATCCATAATGAACATCTGAATATAGATAGTCATAATTATTCAATAAAACACATTTTTTCATACTCATGATTACCATAATTTATAATTAACACATATCCAACATTTTACCTATGCCTGAATCTTGTACCTCCCTTTTGGTTTTTTTTCTTTAGATATTTAGGCGCCATAACCTATATTCGAAAAACTCCCATAATTTTGTAAATTTCGCACAATACTTTGTACTACTTAATGTGAAATATTTTGTGACAAATTAACTATAAATTATTTTTCTTAACCCAAACTTATGTTTGTTCCTATATTCTATCGTCGTTATTAACAGATTAAATTTTTTGTTACAAAGAAGAAAAGTCAAAATTCAGGTTTACAAGAAAAAATATACAAAATGCATCGTTGTTTACATAAGACTAATTTCTTTAATAGATAAGGCAAATATTAAGTAAAAATCATTTTTGTCTAGTTTTGATAATTTATTGAGGGTAACAAAAGATATTTTTTACATATAAAATGGTTTTTGTTGGTCCATGATATTAACATTTGGTTCCAATTTCACGGAATTCACTCGGGCGATTCAGTTAATTGGTTTCTGACTTTTATCAGAATTACACTTGGTCAACATAATTTTTACTGTTCCGTTTACCAAAGTCTAATCGTTCTGTTAAACATAAAGCTTTTTCCTTAGATATTCTATTCTGTGACAAAATATGATCAGCAGATAATAGTCCAAAGTCACTTATTGGCATAAACCATTAACAAGTGAGACTCTTGAGTATTCAGCATATTACCCATTGCGGGATCCATAAGGTGTTGTTAGAGAAACGACGCGTCATTTTGCGCATTTATACAATGCAGTCTTGGAATGTGACTTAGTTGAGTCAGAAGCTCGATGGATTATTCTAATCTCTGTCCTTCTGGTGTGTCTTGCATGTGGGGAAGCCAAGGCAACTGATTGTTTTAATAGTTAGTCTTAACACACCACGGCGGGTTTGATGTTTCTTGATTGGTATGCTATATATTTTTGAATTTTTACCCAGAAGATCTACCAAAGATGTATTTTTTCTGGGCTCGCCTTTTGGTCGATTTATGTTCCTTCCGCCTATGTCCATTTACAAATATCATCTTTGGGGCACATGCAACCGTGTAGCATAAAGTCTTACATGGAATTTCTCTTTTACTCTGGCGAGCCCTTGATCTCCATTGCGTTGACCGTACAAATACTACTGAAATCCTAAAACAATTCATCTTTGCTTATGTGTATAGGATACACTATCCTAAAGTCTTGTTATAGTGCTCATCTCCCAACTGAGTTCTCCAGCTATCGGTAATGTGATTAAATGAAATTGGCATATAATTATATATTTCACAATACATATGGACCCTGTGACTTACCTACATACTCCTATAAATACGATTAATACTATATTGCCTGTCGGCCCCATGAATGATGCCTTCCATACCATCTAAGTTTGAAGAAATTCTATCTATCTCAATCTGCGTTCTCGAGACTCATCAAATATCAATACTGTAAAACAACTAATTACATGGAAATTTTTACACAATTTGACTCTGTTGACCCCTTGACCTTTTATACTTCGAAATTAAAATCAAGAATCTCTTTATTTGGAATGATAACATACTTACCCCTAAGTTGAAGCTCAGATTCTCAATTATGTCTGAGATATCGCGGATAACGGATAAAACTCAGATATAATAATAGATATTCACCAATTGACCTCTGTGACCCTTAGATCCTAGTTTTGACCTAACAACTCCAAGAATCTAATCAGATTGTCTCTTCTATGTATGATACATACTAATTCTCAGTATGAAGTTCTATATCTCTAAGACCAGTTTCATGAATTTCGCAATACTCTACGCAACTTTACACTTGACGACTAAGCGTGACTCAAGAATTAGATCGATCGTATACTGATTAACATACATTCCTCGTTATACGATTTAGATCCACTTCTGAGAACGCATACATCAGCGACTGACACTCGAACACTGATCACCCTACACACGGTGCAACAAACAACGATCGTCGCGCGAGCCAGTGCGTACATAAAAGAATTCCAAGTAATTCACACCTTCTTTTTTCTTAATATTCCTATTGTTTTCTCCTCTTCTTCGTTTCTGTATATTACTCATTTCTTTCTAATAGTATTCCATTCAAATTTGATTTTGTATCATCATAATCGGACATCATTTCTAAATGACTTTTTGGGTCTCATTACGATTTCACAGTTCAAATTCTTTTCCAGTATGAAATGTGTGTTTTTTTTTCGAATTCGAAAAAAAATGCACATTTTGATTACTAGAAAATGAATTGAACTTTCAAAATGTGTAATAAGACCCAGCGTTCCTATAAACTGGATACCCATTTCGTATCAATAATAATAATAATATTATTTTTTGTGTGAAACAATCCCGGGAGGTTGTGAGAATGTTGAAACATGGCAAGGTCCCAAAAAAGTAAAGTAGGACAAATATCAAGAAATTTAAACTGAAGACATAATCATGTGCTATATATATACGCATAAACAAATTACTCCACCTTTAATGAAGGACAGTGTAGATTTTCCCAGTCAATAAAGAGTTTAGTTATTATATACGATAAATAGTGTCATCCCGTTGTAGGGAACGTCTGCCTTTATAATTTCACAATTCCATCCAGTAATCAAATGTGCATTTTTTTTTTGAATGTCAAATCCAAACACACATTCTACTGTTGAAAAGGGATTTTAAACTTGTGGAAATCCTAAATGAGAGCCCAAAAAAGCCTATTAGAATGTCCCGATTATCTGACTTGGTAACAAATTCCAAATTGAATGGAAATACCATTAGCCAAAGCAAAAAAGAAAGAATGAGGGACACTCAATGAAACGATAGAAAGAGTTGGAACACGAATAGGAATATAGAAGAAAAAAAGTTGTTGATTACCTTGATTCCTCTTTTATATCTTCCTGAAGATAAAGCATTATAACATCCAGAAAATAAAACAATATAAACCGCTGCTCCGTGTTAGACACCTTTAAAAACAATCAAGTTGCCTGGCTTCCCAGACACGCTGCCGCGCAATTATGTAATATCCCCTCGAGCTTTCTTGCTCCAGCTCCAGTCACATTCCCACGTACTGCCTGTATAAATGGCAAAGACTCGTTTCTACACACTTATTTCCCGCAATGGAATATACTGAATACTAGAGTTCTCACTTTTGATATTTAATGATAAGCCAAGTAAGTGGACCTATATGTGACTATTATTCGTTGAGTCTATATTTTTCACAAATAGAATGATCTACAGGACAAAAATGCTTTTGTAACAGAAACGACTTTGTAACGCGACAGTAAACATTTTTGACCAAGTGTAATCTGTAAAGTACAGAACCAATTCTGTTCGACGGATCTAATTCGTACTTGACAAAAAATTATGTCACTACAAATCCATTTATATCAACAAAATATCTCTTGTACCATAAATAAATTACTAATAGACAAAATGATTTTGTCTAATAATTTGTTACAAAATAAAATTTGTCATTATTTTTGTAACAAAAAACATTTCATTTTTTGTAACAAAAACAATTGTAATTTTTTGTAACAAATAATTTTTAATTTCTTTTTTTAACAAAAGTCATTCTGCTTACAAAATAAAAACAAAATAAGTTTTACAAAAAATTTTTAGTTAATTTTCACAAAATAATTTTCAACATTAATTTTTTACAAAAAATGTTTTATTTGTTACAAAGTGTATACGAAAAAAGGTAACAGTTGCGCCCCATACATGTTACTATTTATAACACACATCAATGAGAATGTTGCTCAGTTCCCTCTCACTTTAAATTTTAAAAAAAAATCCTTATCGAAATAGAAGTTTAGAATTTAATCTCATCACAATCAAAAAAGCAATACATGATATAAATGATATTTGTATTGTACAAATGATCAGATTTCATGATCATGCCCCGTTAACACAAATTTCAATCAATCGAAAATTGCATAGCCAATCAAATTGTTTTTACACCTGTTTGGTTCAAGACTGACCAGAACCAATCAATTGTTCTTTCAAAACTGCAATTGATCGCAAACCTTTGTGTTACGGGCCCCAGAACAGAGAAACCCAAAATATTTGAGAACAAAGAGGGAAACAGACCAAAAGTATATAATATGAAATGAGCTAAGAAATGGGATTCCAGCAAGACTTGAACCCAAGACCTCTGGATTGCTCATTTATGAAAGAATTATGAAATAATATTTCAGAAATTTTTTTCTTCTTCAAAAGAACACAAACACATTTAGCTTTTGACTCATTTCTTTCACAACTGCCCTCCTTTTTTACCAGGGTTATTATTAGTTCTACATCCACGAAATAGAAACACTCCCTCAGGTTTCTAATAGACCCCTGTAGATGACCTTACGACCTTGAATGGACTCTCTCAACCCAGGGGTTCCATTGCTCATCTTCAAAGCTTATTTTCTCTTTTGCAGAGAGATATGAAACGTGATCAGTCTTTCCTCATAATAATAACACCCATTTCAAAATGAGGGAGAAATAACTGACAGATATGACAATTGTATTCAAATATTGGTTTGAAACCAGGTCGATGCCCTGGTGCTCTTTAGTGTGAGGTGTTGATCATACATGTACATCTTTTGGATCAAATCCTTAGGTTCTTTTGACATACATGTACACTATAAACCAATAAACAATTAAAGGAGAATGAAACCCTAGGATTCAGTTGAATTGTATGAAACAAACAGATTAAAGAAAGTTTGAGAACAATTGAATAAATAATAAGAAAGTTATGTGCATTTGAATGTTGTGATCACTAACGCTATGGAGATCCTCACACTGGCAACAGTCCCAAGATGTGTGATGTCACACATGAACAACTCTTCCATATGACATACAAAAAAATACCAAAAACTCTTCTTTTTCCTCATTCTACTGGTAGTACAGACTCTTCACACATGATTATATTTTGTGAACTTGTATTACATGTCCTCCCATGAAAAGAATCTCAGATCTTTTAATGGAATTAATCAAAAAAGACAATTTTAGTGAAATATGTACAAAAGTAATGGGGAAGTTGTTCATGTATGACATCACACATCTTGGGCCCATTGCCAATGTGAGGATCCCCATACCAGTAGTGATCACAACATTCAAACGCTCGTAACTTTCTTATTATTCATTCATTTTTTTCTCAAATTTTCATTGATCAGCTTCTTTGATTTTTCTGTTTTTGTACAATTTAATGAATTCCTAGGGTTTCCTTCCCCTAACAGGGCTTTCTTTTCGGTATTCATGTTAAGAAAATATGAAGTATTGAAGAAAATATGTCTACGGATATACAATTAATGGGGCTTTCTTTTCAGTATTCATGTTAAGAAAATATGTCTACAGATAAACTGTTACATCAACATATATTAGGTGTTTATCAAATGACAGACATAAAACCTTTTATAGGCCTACACCGTTAAAATTATTTTTTTTCTTCTCTCTCAGAAATACTTCCCAAATTACATTCTATTCATGTATACATGAATATTTCAGGATATGTTTGTAAACAATTTACATTTAAAGAGAAAAGCATCTACATGTGGGTCATAAGGTGTCTTCAAATGACCTACTTCTGGGGTCAATATTCTGACCCTGAATAGACCCAAAGCCTTGGGTGACCAGTATACATCATAAACTTATTTTCCCATAAAATTTCTCCAAAATGTCAACACAAATTGATCTAGATAAACAATATTAGACCTAGCCTAGGTCCTAGCCTACATGTAGGTCGATAGTATAAATTTCAATTTAAATAAAATAGAAAATAATAATGCAATATTAAAAAGAAAAATGTCACTTCTAAGTTCTATCTGAACATCAAAAGGAGATTGGGACTTTAATAGAACAATTTACACATTACCCTTTGCACAAGGGGAAAAGTAAATGAAAAAATAATTTTCAAATCATTAAAAATTCACGCTCTGAATACTTTTTCTCTGATTGATTTTACTTGATTTCAATACACAAGTCCATCTGATAACAGTTTCATTTTTTTCTTTTTTTTTCAAATTTTCTATAACTTCACTCACCCGACTGTTCCTGTCTTATTAGCAAAACAAGCATCTCGTACCCTGGAATCAAAATCTCTTTCTTTGTAGGGAGTGTCATCTTTATATGGCTGGAGGTGAAAATGAAAGAAAGTTTTGAATTTTTAAATCTTGACACTTCAAATCCTCCAATGCGACCTTAAAAAGTGTAATAAAAATATCTATATAACAGATGGAAAGACAAAGCCAGAAGCTAATTTACCAAGAAAAAAATTATTTTGAAACCAAGACAACTAAAATGTTTTTGTCGCTCCTGATATTGACATGAGTAAATGAATGAGAAGAATTAACATATATCTCCTAATATTACCCAGCTGCAGTCATTCTTCATTTATGATGAATTAGCACACACAAATCTGCGGTACAGAAATCTTCAATTATGAAGGATGCACTTTAAAAGGAAAAAGAACTAATAGACTATAACAGGAAGTTTATAATTATATTTTTTCTGAATTTTTAGGGCAGTTTTTGACTAATGTCATGTACTAGTGATGATTTATTAAAGAAGGTCAGGTCGGATCTAGCAGAGGATTATCCATTTTGCATCTAACAAATTACAAAGAAACATGTCATAAAAAGAAGAAAAAAGTAAATTATATTATGCATTACTGTTTAACAGAACCTTTATAGTTTGTATACATGTATGCAAATGTGAGGTCGATGTCAGAGTACATATCTATGGTGGTGTTGTGGTGATGATGATGATGATGTTGATCGATGATAATGATAATGATCAATGATGATGGTGTTGTGGTGATGGTGATGATGATGATGATGATGATTGATGATGATGATGATGATCGATAATGATGATGATGACGTGGTGAGGATGATGATGATAATGATGATGATGGTGATGATGATGATGATGATGATTAATGATGATGATGACGTGGTGATGATGATGATGATGATGATTGTGATGGAGGTAATGGTGATGATGATGATTCAAGATGATGTGATGACTGTCATGTCACAGTCGACATGTCATCACCACCACCATCATCATCATCATCATCATCATCCCTTGTAAATCAGCATCAGCATCGATCATCCTCATCATCATCATCATCATCATCCCTTGTAAATCATCATCAGCATCGTCCTCATCATCAGCATCGTCACCACATCATCATCATCATCATCATCAAACTCATCACCATCAACATCATCATCACCAATCAACATCATCATCATCATCATCATACATCACCATCATCATCACCAATCATCACCATCATCATCATCATCATCATCATCACCATCATCATCACCATCATCATCACCAATCATCACCATCACCACCCGGCATCAATGATCACCACCACCATCATCACCACCATTCAGGCATCATTACATTAGATCTATTGATTATCATCAAGACATCATCAATCTATCATGACAATGCACAATCACCACCACAACTAAATAAATAACAAATAATCATTCACTCATGAATTACCTGTGGAAATTTGGTTAAATTTCGATCCCTTGCAACTTGACTTAACCTCATTTTGGAATTGGTTGTTCTGTCTTTGCCTATAATCTTATAAGTATAAAGTCTATCTTTAACTTGTTCAGTCAGAGTACTAAGTTAGATCTCTACTACTCTAGATCAATGTGACTGTTGTTAGCTGTTTCACTTTTTAGAATACAGCTGCAGCTGACAGTGACATCGACCGCTACCGTCAAAAACTGCGTTGAATGCTCTAATGATAGCTCTTGGATCTTGGAGCCTGGATCTGGAGGAAGTACTGGAAGGAAAACAATACAGCGCTCATGATGAGTCGACGCAACCAGTACACAGTACATGTGTAGACATCGACAGTACAGTGCTTGATGATGTCCTCTAGCTAGCGCGCTAGCTCGCAACACCTACTACATGTATACCACCTGACATAGAGGTCAGTGCACCTGACATGACGAATCGAGACTCGTAGTATATATACGCGCGATCACATTTGGATGATATGCGCTATTTGATCTAATAGAAATCTGGCACTCTTCGCTGTAAGACTATGTGGTATTTCCGCGCGCGTCGTAGATACTGTTGCGCCCTTCAAATTATTCTCGCCCTTATCCATTTTGAGGATTATATTTTTTGTTTATTATTGTAGAACTAACATTGGCTAAAAATAAAATTAAGAGAGATATTTATTTACAAAAAAATATGTTTATTGAATAAATAATTATTATATGATGTTTAATACATAAAACTGATTTAATTTATATTTAATTCATATGTAAAATTCAATCGCTATTCTGTATATACGTCCTTTTTCGTTCAACATGGCTCCCAAGTCCAGAACAGAGGGTACTAATTCACGATTTTAAATGATGATAACTTGATAAATAAGATAGTTTCTTTTAAATTTCGTAAATGAATCTTTTCTTTAACTTTGAGAGACTATGATAGGCTGTTTTATTATTTAAAAAATTACATCTTCTATGTAAAAATCGTATTTTAAATGCAGTCGGTCGACGATTGAGAGCGATAATAAATGTGCGTGTGAACGTGCAGGCGGCATGCATGGCCAATAGTGTATTGTGTGTGGAGGATCCTGTGCACGTGAGGCCGACACGGCGGCGGTCAACGTTGGGGCCTAAACGACCAGCCCCCGTCGCGAAGCGACGCGGAACTGACGAACCAGTAGACATATTTGGCGAAGTTTTGAAAATATCTATACAAGACCACAAATTTCGTGGTCAAAAATACCTTATTTGAATTCATACTCACATTGAATCAAATCTTTGAAGTTTTTCCTCGAATTGGTGACATCTGCGAATGTTTCACATGAAGTAATCAACTAATAATGTAGCAAAATACAGGAAAATTGAGTCCATCAACGTATATTTCTCCGTGCGTGCGTTGTCTTCGCCATACGTCTTCGCACAGTAAAATGACGTCATAAGAAAATGGCAGCGATGGCACCAACACTATGAGAAGAGACAAGGCCAACGGAAAATTCAATTTGGTAAGTCAAGAAGCTCTTATATACTTTCATTTTTAGTCGTTGTTACGCGTGAAACATCATAGGAAACCTTACAACAACATTTTAACATTAGATTGATTAAATTGACCAGTATAATCCCCTGAGCGCTTATCATCGCTGATTATTTCGCTGTAAATGGAGGTGGTGGAAGTACAGCCCCGTCGCCTTCGGCAACGGGCTGTGTATAGTTACGTTGGGCCGGGCTGAGCGAGAGCGGTGGGTTTAGCAGGGCCAGGGTAAACCGACCAGCCCCGTCGCGAAGCGACGGGAACTGACGAACCAGTAGAGTAGAACCACCAAATACCGGGAACCTTAAGCATTTTTGGATTCTAAAAAAAATTGCAATCGCCGATTATATAAAACTCATATGTATTTGGTAGTTACAAATGTTCATTAATAATATTATTAAAACAGAATATATAAAAATATGATAAACATTAATTATTTGCTTTCTACTGAGAGCTGTTTTTTGTCTAAATATCGGATGCGCTCGTTAAATATTCGGATATATTCCCGCGATCGATTTTGGCAGTACAAATCACGCTCTAAACAACATGAAATAATTGCTTGATATGTTGAAACAGCAACTTATTTCTGTCGCGCAAATGCCGTTTTTATAATTACAACAAAAAAAAAAAATAAAAGATCGGTAAATAATAATTATTTACTTACCAAAAGAACCTTTCCGTCTCTAATATCCGATGTGTTTGATGAGCTCAATGCGCCTGCGCCCTGAAAAAGCCAGCGCATGCGCGATGTACAGCACGCATTTCCCATTCACTCCGCACCAATGTCCGATATGAAGCACGTGGCTATTTTTGAAGGGTGTGGAAAATTCCATTGGTAGACCGTTGGGCCGGTACCGATTTCACTTTTTTTTTCGATACAGCGAACATGTGACATCTCAGCTGTTTATTTCCAGCAAGGATCGTATCTCCCGTTCGGAACTTTTTTTGGTCGTCGATCTTTTGGAGTCCAAAATACCTGGTCATAAGGATTTCTGGAAATCACAATTATGGATTTTACCCCTGGAAGATATTTTTTTAGCAGCAACCTGACTCTACTGTGTTGCAGTGCAATAGAAGGTAGTCCATCTATCATATGCATGCAAGTTACCCTCCCGTGCGGGGCCCATAAGCTGTCTGGGGGGTTGAAGACCAATTTGTCGATATTTAACAACGTCCGAATATTGGTGGTTTACTCTAGACATATTGGCGAAGTTTTTGAAAATATCTTACAAAGACCACAAATTCGTGGTCAAAAATACCTTATTTGAATTCATACTCACATTGAATCAAATCTTTAAGTTTTCCTCGAATTGGTGAACATCTGCAAATGTTCACATGAAGTAATACACTAATAATGTAGAAAAATACAGGAAAATTGAGTCCATCAACGTATATTTCTCCGTGCGTGCGTTGTCTTCGCCATACGTCTTCGCACAGTAAAAATGACGTCATAGAAAAATGGCAGCGATGGCACCAACACTATAGAAGAGACAAGGCCAACGGAAAATTCAATTTGATAGTCAAGAAGCTCTTATATACTTCATTTTATCGTTGTTACGCGTGAAACATCAGAGAAACCTTACAACAACATTTAACATTTAGATTGATTAAATTGACCAGTATAATCACCTGAGCGCATCATCGCTGATTATTTGCTGTAAATGGAGGTGGTGGAAGTACAGCCCGTCGCCTTCGGACGCGGGCTGTGTATAGTTAGGGCAGGTAGAATCATGAAAATTGACTGTGCCTCTGACTGGCATGAGGCCAAGTGAGGTTGATTTTTGTTCTGGTTCAGAGAGAAAAAACCCTCCCTCACAATATAAAAAAAATAAAAAGCTCTAGTCTAAGTAAGAGTTAAACTGACCAGTCCCCGTCGCCAAAGCGACGGGAACTGACGGATGATTAGTTGTGGGGCTGGATATACCCTAAACGACCAGCCCCCGTCGCGAAGGACGGAAGACTGACGAACCAGTAGACATATTTGGTGAAGTTTTGCAAATATCTTTACATGACCACAAATTCGTGGTCAAAAAATACCTTATTTGAATTCATACTCACATTGAAATCAAGTTTTTTGAAGTTTTTCCTCGAATTGGTGACATCTGCGAATGTTTCACATGAAGTAATCAACTAATAATGAAGAGAATACAGGAAAATTGAGTCCATCAAGTATATTTCTCCGTGCGTGCGTTGTCTTCGCCACAGAGTTAAATACGTCTTCGCACAGTAAAAATGTGATTCAGAAATGGCAGCGATGGCACCACACTGAGAAGAGACAAGGCCAACGGAAAATTCATTTTGGTAAGTCAAGAAGCTCTTATTACTTCAGTTTTTCAACGGCCGTATGGTGAAATATCATACATGCCGTTGAATTACATTTGAACATTAGATTCATCGTATTAAGCAGTACTAATCACCTGATCGCCTCCATCATCGCTGCTTATTTCGCTGTAAATGGAGGTGGTGGAAGTACAGCCCCGTCGCCTTCGGCAACGGGGCTGTGTATAGTTAGTATACCCCGAATCTCTCACAAGGAATATATTTTTTTTTAAATGATACATTGAATTTATGTAGATCTAACTTCCAAGAATACAAGAGCAGAAGATAGGTTCTTCCACATATTTATGTTGTCATAACAATGAGTGATTGATATTTGAAGGCAAAAATCAGTTCCAAACACGTAACTTGTGTTCATATCGCAGGTACGGTATACCCAGTTGCTGTATGTCCGGACAGTGGTTTATCCGGACAGACGATTTTGACCAGCCATTTGAAAAGGTTTACAAGCAATCGTTTTGTAGTTTTTTGGAACAAATTGATAGAAAATATTCTACACATCAAATATTGATGAAGATAAGCATCATTCAACATATATTTTTGGCTTAATCCTGAGACAAACAAGCAGGCTTCATTTTTGTTAAGTGTCCGGACAACGGACCCCCCATCCTACATGGCGATATAGACCCCCGGTCGCGAGCGCCGTCTGCTAGCAAGCTAGCTAGGCGGCTAGAGCAGGCGGCTCTAGCGGGCCGTATGCGCTGCTGTTCAAAAGCACAGTGATTTTTTCTACTTCCGGGTCGACCCTTCAAAAAGGTCACCCATCAATATTCAACGTAAATGAACAAATCCCTTCTACAGCGCTGTCGCCTTCGGCGCCAGCGCTGTCTATAGTTAAGTAAGACTGAGAGAAAAACGCGCAACGACAAAGTGGCTCGTGCGTTTCTCATTTTCGAAATCTGATGGGCATGGCAAATTGGCATAAATCTCTGTTAATTTTTATTGTATTTCTCTGATTTGGATGAAAACAGGACTAGATTCAAAGGCGGGGGGGGGGGGCACGTAGATATTTTTACTCCATAATTAAATTAAATTATGCACGATGCTCGAATGATCACGTTAGCATATGAAAAACACTACCATTGTGCCTTCCATGAACAATAGTCGCGATAAAATTTAAGATTCGCCATTTATTTTTTGGTAAGTCCTCATTTCTTTATACGTTTTCAACTGTCGAGCGGAGGCCGACAGTGGATTCGTTGAAGTTCCTTTTTATATTTCTCTACTTTATTCAAAAAAATATTGAAAGAGTGGTTTTGCGGAAAACGTTTTGTGAAGTCGAGTCTTGCAGTTTTTCTTGCGAAATGGGTTCACTTTGGTTATGATTGACAGCGCGCACGACAAAGCGGTCTTTATCGGGAACAGCTGAATCGCGTTCAGTTACGATCAACGCACTTCAGTCATCGCAACCAGGAGGCGGAGCTCCACGCGATAGCTAATCAGAGCGCCAAACAATCAAAATGCATTGTTCTCTAGCTCTGTAAGAACGAACTTGTAGGTATTTCTACGTGGGGGGGGGTGAACCCCCCTCTCGCAGTCTTGGGCTGAAAAAAAAAGGAAAGAAAGAAGAGAACAAGGGGGAAAATGTTATGTGATTGTGGGGGGGGGGGATTCGGCTCGGTTTTCGCGGCTCATGGTCAAAGGTCAAACCCCCCTCTTCGGAGAATGCTAGGTCTCCCCCTGAAACTGTAGTGGCAGCAAATAAAATTTACTTTTAAAAAAAGTGGAATTTGTAAGCACCGAAAAACTGAACTGATTTAGACAGCAAAGCCATTCTTAGCTTCCACAATATGATGAAATGAAAAAACAGAGAAAAATACATTCAGAATTCTCTATTGAATTAAAACGGGCCAATTTAGACTGCCCATCAATTCTTTTGTAAAATGAAAATGGAACAAATTTAGATAACAAATGCACTCTTTTATTCCTTGATCTGAACCAATTTAGATTGCAAATCCACTCTTTATAGGGTACCAGATTGAGAGATAGTGCACAAAGAACAAAGTTATAATTTTCATGCTGGGGAAAATAAAACAGAATGACATTAGCCCTGGTAATAATTTATCCGAAGCCAATCCCTAACGCTGATGAAATGGCTGACTTTGGCATTGGACTAAACTATACCTAAACCATACGTAAGACCATGTGGCAATCCAAACATAGCCATATGATTGTTGCTGGAGAATAAGTTGGCTCCCCATTCCATGTTCAAGTATTTTGAAAATTTGCATATTGGTGCTTGCTGCATTTATTTAAAATGGTGAAAATAGATATTAATAACATGGTTACATATACTTTGCTTTCTTTGATTTACAGCTCAGCGCAAGGCTGGCAAGAAGGGTCCAGCACAGAGAGAATCCGCTGCTAAGGTCGAGGCTCGTGCTGAGGCTAAAGCTAAGGCCAAGGCTAAACAAGATGCACTCAGGGTAAGACAAATTTTTATGTAATTGTGAATGTGCAAAAGCAATTATAGTGAAAACTGAACAAAATACCAACAAGCTAAATTCTCTAATCCCAAACACATTGGCTGGTATTCGTGAAGGGTTACTACAGTTAGTAGGCCTACTAAATACGTAACCCTATTGTTCGAGACAAAAGCAAGGCCTACTAAATAAGTATTTAGTAGGCCTATTAACTTCAGTCACCCTTCAAGAATACCGGCCCTTATTAGAAAGAGTTTCCATTGATTCGTATTATAAGTTAAATTTAGTAGTATTCAGTAATGTTGAGTTTCTGTTGAATGCGCCACATTAAAAAGGTTATATATTTTAACTCTAAATCATAACAAAATTCTTATTGTCAGGCAGGGCTAACATTGAGTTTGGGTCTCATGAAGAGTATTGCCAAATATGTTAACATTTCTTATGTACCCAATTTTTAGAATGATAGTAATTGACAGAATTTATGTTTCACCTTACTTCTGTTTTTGACAGACCAAGAAGGCTGCCCTGCGTGGAACTCATGCAACTCGCAAGAGGAAGATCCACACCAAGGTGACCTTCCGTCGTCCAAGGACCTACAAGGCTCCACGTGCTCCCAAGTACCCCAGAAAGAGCATCCCCAAGAGACCAAGGTAAAGAATTATTATTTTCTGGAGATGAAAATCAAATGGACAGATACATGGTAAATGTATATTGTGAATGATTGTATAGCCATCATTCTCAGGGCACATTTCATTTACAAAGAATTCATCCATTAATTTGCTTTCTACATGAAAATCAAATGGACATAGAGTAAGCAATGTCAATATGTTTTTTTTTAGTTATAGTGGAAATTGCTGGGTAGAAAGTAGAAATTTTACGTTTACACTGACATGTTGGATCAATTGGTTAATTGTTACAGCTTCTTTTAATAGGTAGCATAACTTGGTTCATGGACGGGATGTTGTGGGTTTAATACCTGGCCGTGTCATACCAAAGACTTACAGAAGTGGTACCTTTAGCTGACTTCTAGCAAGGCACTTTGGGGTAATAATTATTATACTGAGCATGATGGGAGAACAGTTGCTAAGAACTGAAGTGACTGCCCATTGTAAAATAAAACAATTTTATTATTATTATTACTGACACGTGCTCATTGTTATTTCTGTGTAAGGGGAAACAGTATATTTTCACTTCTCCTGATGAATCTCTGAATCCATGTTTTTCCTTGTGTTATTGATCTTCAGGCTTGACCAGTTCAGCACCATCAAGTTCCCCCTGACCACAGAAAGCGCCATGAAGAAGATTGAGGAGAACAACACCCTTGTCTTCATCGTTGCTCTCAAAGCAAACAAGTTCACCATCAAGACCGCTGTCAAGAAGCTCTATGACATTGATGTAGCCAAGGTTAACACACTCATCAGGTAAGGGTATTCTGGTTCCATGAAATTTCCTCCTGTGACAATTGCTCCGTGGCCCGAGTACTAATCGAATGACTAACTTCAACCCCAGACTTAACATTATATCCAACCCTAGACTTGCTGAAATCCTATCACTACAGAAACCCTAACCCTTCCTCGACCCTAACCCTACATTTGTTTGTATCTTTGACAAAATGAAACCCTGAATAAATGACATGTCATCAGGTATCGTAATCCATTCGGGTGCTTCGACACTTCCCTAATTGTTCTTGTAGATTCTGGGGCCTCCCTTGTGTTCGCGTCAATGGGGCTCTAGGATCCCCCACTCATGCTATTTGCCTTTCTCTTCGTTTCACTGTCGTTGTAGCATGCCAGTTTTCCTGTTTTTCGCATCTATTCTTCTTTCCTTTCTTCCTCTCTTTCTTTTCTTTCGATTTTATTGTCCCCGCCGACGAGTTCGAGCAGGGGACTATGAATAGGGCTCCGTACGTGTGTATGTGTGTGTGTCCGTCCATCCGTGCGTCCGTATGTGATCAAAATCTTTCAATTTGCTACTCCTTCGCCATTTTTCATCGATTGATTCCGTTTGCTTTTATATGATAGCACTAGGTGATGGCTACCAAACTTCTTCACAGAATTTGACCTTTGACCCTTTAACCCTGATTTTTGACCTTTGACCTTAACCCTGATTTTTGACCTATATTGTTAATTGGCTACAAAATGCTACTCCTTCGCCATTTTTCATCGATTTCGATTCTGTTTGCTTATATATAGCACTAGGTGAGGGCTACAAACCTTCTTCACAGAATTTTGACTTTTGACCCCTTTGACCTTCATTTTGACCTATATTGTTAATTGGCTACAAAATGCTACTCCTTCGCCATTTTCATCCGATTTCGAATCCGTTTGCTTTATATGATAGCACTAGGTGGGGCAAAAACTTCTTCACGGATTTGACTTTTGCCCTTTGACTTTGACCTTGATATTATACTTATATGTACATTGGCTACAAAGTGCTTCTCCTTCACCATTTTTTTCCGATTTCGATTCCGTTTGCTTTATGTTATAGCCGCTAGGTGATTGGCTACAAAATTCTTCACGGAATTTGACCTTGACCTTTATTTTACCTATATGTATTGGCTACAAATGCTACTCCTTCGCCATTTTTCACCGATTCGATTCCGTTTGCTTTATGTGATAGCACTAGGTTAGGACTACAAAACTTCGTCACGGATTTTGAATTTTGACCCCTTTGACCTTTGACCTTCATTTTTGACCTATATTGTTAATTGGCTACAAAATGCTACTCCTTCGCCATTTTTCATCTGATTCCAATTCCGCTTGCTTTATGTGATAGCACTAGGTGATGGCTACAATACTTCTTCACAGAATTTTGACCTTGATTTTTGACCTATATTGTTAATTGGCTACAAAATGCTACTCCTTCGCCATTTTTCATCCGATTTCGATTCCGTTTGCTTTATGTGATAGCACTAGGTGAGTACTACAAAACTTCTTCACAGAATTCTGACTTTTGACCCCTTTGACCTTGACTTTGACCTATATTCTACATTAGCTACAAAATGCTACTTCTTCGCCATTTTTTACCCGATTTCGATTCTGTTTGCCTTATGTGATAGCACTGATCGTGATATAATGGGAATTTTACATTATCGGCGGGGACATATATTACGCATCGCGTAATTTACTAATCCACTTGTTTTTCACTTGATATTTCTATGTTGACTTGTCTTTATGTGTGTATTCATTAGTTATTAATGTACAAGTTTTAAAACTTTTGATGTTGTTCTTTTGCTGTATCTTATGACTTGTGTGAAAATCCCATGCCAAATTTCCATTTTTATTGTATTATAATCGTGGACAAAATAAAATTTGAATTGAATTGAATTACGATCAGGGAGAGGGGCATAATCCCATTTGAAAAATATCAGCCCCAACCAAGGAAAAGTTCTTAGATTAGGGGAGAGGAGGGGGACAGTTGAATAAAATAAAGATATGCAGGCATATTATGTGACTCATCATATCGAAATCAGACACAAGTCGCCACAAAAGACTCAAAGATTCCAACAAAACAATCCATTTTTAAAGGCTTCCCCTAATTATTTCTACTCATTTTTTTTTACAGAGCATACAAGAAACATCGAAAATTCAGAATATCAACAACTAAAAATATCCCCCAAATAAGACAATTTTAATTATTTTTCTGATTTCCTCGACACTGCTCAAAATTCTCGGCGACTTGTGTCTGATTTCGATGTGATACATCACATATTTTACTGTAAACATTAGGAGAACTTTTGGGAGATAAGAATGTGTTCTGTTTAATTTCTATATATCTGGAGCAGTGTTAAAATAAATTCAGCTGATGTTTTGCTCCCTCTTAAAAATTTGGTGTTCATTATTGTTCATATTGACTGATATTGTCAATTAATTGGCCATGGCCCTTGATTCTAATAATGATTATGTCCATGATGAGTAATCATATTGAGGTAGTTGGAGGTATACTCTGAATCTAAAATTAATCTCAAGTTGATCTTAAGTTAATCTAAGTGTACTTTATCCACTGGCAACTGTGATGTCATACAGTCCACACCCATTATACTGGGTGAACAGTGTATGTCCAATTACCTCTTTGAATACCAACATCTCATCAGACTGATTACTGAAACCAAAGATATAAAAGTTTGGTCATAGAAATTGCTTTTTTAACTAATAAATAATAACTTTATATTAAAATAAAATAAATAAATATAACTTTACTTATAACTTAGAAATAACTTTGCCATGCTCGTTAAAATGGTAGTGGACTGTATATTGTTCACAAAAGATAGTTTGATTCATAATATTGACCTCATTTCTATATTTCTATTGATTATAGGCCAGATGGACAGAAGAAAGCATACGTCAGGTTAGCACCAGACTATGATGCATTGGATGTTGCAAACAAGGTAAGATAACATGTAATTGCAGGTTTTGAAATTGTACTTCTGGACTACTGTGTCAGCCAAATTTTCACGATTTAAACTAACTGGGAATTTTTGTGATGTTTTCATTATTATAAATAGCCTTATATAAAATTGAATTTTTGCAAAGGTACACTCTCAAAATTTGTGAAAAATGAAACCACTGTGGAACAGTAAATACTATACAACCTAAGATATTTGTGAGGGTTTTATTTTGGCAGATTCCACAAGTTGGTCCTCTTCAAAACATCCACTTCAAGTGCTCAAGAATATCTTTACTCAGAAATCCAGATTCAATCACAAAAAACACCTTGCCCTGTAATTTGGCAGTTAAATACTGGCATACATTTTATAAGATTGGCTCTCTGGTAGTTAACAATTTTACTGAATCAACTTTACTGAATCTTGCCCACTTTTTGGATGGGGTTGTCATTCTTCCTGTTTGATTATATATGCATTTTTCTCATCAGACAATTTTGAGCAAATGTGTATTTGTGGAATAAAAAAAATAAAAACCTGAAATATGTTCATGAAATCAAGTAATTACTCCTTTTGTTGATTTTTATATGATCCTATTTATCCTGAAAATCCCATTATCTACAGCAAAAGCCCTTGAGAGTTAAAGCTAATCTAGTGTCTTAGTCATGAGATTGAATCGTGAAAGAAACTGTCTCAAACCTTTCCAAAAAGGTTGATAACAATGTATCTAAGAATTGTTTATTGCTGTGAGGTTTTGGAATCAAGAAAATTATTAGAAATTTACCAAATTCTTGGTTCTTTTTGGTCATATTATCATTATGAGGTCATTTGAAGAACAATCTTTTTCAGTGGAACTTTCTACAATATAATTCTTCCTAAATACCTTGAAAATAATTTGAAAGCTCACAATTCTTTTCTTGACCCGTGGTTCACCTTTCCCACTACACTAGATTCTCTTTAGTGAATTGTCCACCCACTTAATTTGTTTCTTTATTTTCCCATTTTCTTTCTTCTCAGATCGGAATTATCTAGACAGCCTGGCCAGCCTCTTGTGAAGGGAGACAGTAGCATTACCATCATGGCACTGTTAGGATAATAAAACAGTGTAAATAGGTGACACAATATTGCTTTCATTTGTCTTTTATTGTCTCAATCTGTACACAGAAAAAAGAGAAAATATTTATTCTTCTCATGGTAACATAAGACCACTGTCATAAAATTAAACAAATAGACCAATATTCTGAACTGAAGATTGAATTTGTATGAGTTGAAAGTTCGTGCAAACCTTTTGTACAATCCTTTTGTCTGATGTTGACCGATGCATAAGACAAAAAAGGATCGCACAATAGGTTTGCACGAACTTTCAACTCTTACAAGCTCAGTTTTTGGTTTGAAATATGGGCCATAGAGTTTTGGATATCTATAGACATGCAATTTGCTTGGAAATCTAATCTGTAGTTTTAGTGCCAAAAAGGAGTTGAAAATCAGAATACAAATTTTGTTTTGTCTTGAACTTTGTGGTCGTCAACACTTTCAGAAAGTTTTTCTTTTTAAAATAACTGATCAAATCATTTATCAGGGTGGTGTTTACCTTTATTGAATGACTGGTGATAGGTTCTTGTGCTAAATGTGATTAATTTAGCACCCAAGAACATGTTTCAGTCGTTTGTAAAGTCATTCGTGACTCTACAAACCACTTTATGAAATTCATTTTGAAATTTGACCTTTGCTTTCATTGGGCGGAAACGTTGTGACCTTTGCCTTACATCATGAGAAGAAAGTGAATGTGAAATTAGTATTTAAATTTAAACATGGGAGAGAAATGTTTTGTAGGTCTGTCAGAGTGAAATACAGTCCATTCTTGTTCTAGTGAGTATCAGTGCAAAGATTCCTTTGTAACAAGATCATTGGCCTGGTCCTGAACACATCTTAATAATAAGAGTGGGCTGTATTGTATGTTCATAAAAAGGGATTGAGCTAGTGATACATGACTGAAAGAAGAGAGACCTAAGTTATAATTGATCTGAATCATGCATATCTCTGCTAGATTATTATATTAATTAAATTCTGTTGAAAGGTGACTGTGTAACAAGATTGATCAGAAGAATCGCCATCATTCCCAACTAGAAATGTGATATGAATATTAAATTTCTGTAATGATGGGAAAGACGTGAAGGTTATAAAGTAATTGTGTGTGAGGGAATGATTGTGGTTGTGAGGGGAAAAGAAGGAAAGGTAATCGAGAGAGAAAGAAGGGCAAATGTCAGTGTGAGGCGTGTGCATCCAGAGGAAGAAGAATGCAGGAAAGGAGACGGGAGGTAAAGAAAAGCAAATGGAAGGAAGATAGTGGATCAGATTGAGAGAAAAGGATAGAGTTGAGATCAAGAGAGAAAGAGGAACATTTAGTGAAACGATATGAGAGAGAGAGAAGGATGAGGACAAATTCTTGTAAAGAAGACTTATTTAGAGAGAGAGGTGAGTGATGAATGATATTGATCTTGATTTGAAATTCTTAAGATGGAAAATACCAGCTACTCTGAGAAATACTTCCTTTCATCGAAACTCGTAAAAATGGTCGTTACACTACAAGTTTTCGAAGAATATACCTAGCCATAATAGATTTACATTTAAATAAGGATAAATACATAGATTTTAAAAAGAACATTATGTGACTAGTGTGTCTTCAGCGACCTCGTGTAAGATTCACTGAGAAACGAAACTCTTTCGCGACACATTTGAAAGTTAAAGATATTTATTCCACCAGGGATGTACATGTATAAATAATGTATAAATGTTACACACTTCTTCATTAGACATTTTGAATAGTAATATATATTTCTTATAGTGCTTCAATGGTAATCAAAGTGATTTAAAAACAATGTGATAAAATTCATACCAAACGGTATTGTATCTTTCATGTAAATTTTAGAAATATATGAATATTGCCAGATAAGGTATCTGCAAATAGTAAAAGTTTCACAATATAAAAAGAAATAGCATAAAATATCTCAATCTGGTAATATTAAAAAGTATAGAATGAGATGCGTCACTGATCCGATTACTAAGTAATAAAGTATCTTGTTTTGTATTGCATCATTTGGTCAATATATTGCAGCATGTGTCCACAACTAATACTCTGAAGCTGATATTGGACAAACATGTAAATAAAGCAATTTCATATTTTGCACAAACGCTCTACACGTTACAAATATATAAGTCTTATAAATTGCCAAAACTCTTATATTGCCCAAACGGTTATTGAGTTTCAGGTTTGCAGAAATAGTTTGTTTTTTCACAAATAACAGAAATAATATATTATTATATATTTTATTATATACATATTCGCAGCGTATCAGTTTATAATTAAAAAGTTTTACTTTCCAATTTCACAGCTGAATGTGTTATGCAATAGAACACTAATTCTGAAATCAATGCAAATACAAATACATTTATCAGTGATTGGTAGATAACACGTTTCCAGTGATATTACATTTGTTATAAGTACACGTTTTGGTAATAATCACATAATACAAACTGCATGAATAATAATTAAAGCAACTTTAATTTGCAGCGTATCAGCATATGTACAATATAAAATTGAACTGTCTTGCTATTCGGAATTGGCAGATTAAATTAAAAGTTGTGGAATTTCCATGAAACAGTACCTCTATAAAATGTATAAATAAAGTATAAATATTTCTCTTTCATATAATATAGTAAAATGGTGACATATAAACACACACGGTACGACAATTTCATAAATATGTAATATTAATTTCCAATAAGTTAGATTGTAAAATGAATACTAGCAATTTAATACTTTGCAAAGCGTCCTCGTTCCACATTCAAAGTTATCTGTCCAATACCGATAGTGGAGCAAATCAAAGAAAATATACGTTTATCATCAGTTCTAGAACCATTGTCAATTCCGTCTCATAACCGCAAATTTCCATTTGAAATTTTTTCATGTAACTCCTTATCCAGCAAAACATATGTTTCCTGACTTTGGTCAAACACAAAGATTGGTTCAGAAACCACGCTTGGGTCAAAACCTTCCAGAACAAGTCCAGTTTTCTTCTGCTTGAACGTAGCCGTGTGCTCCAGTTGTTCCATGATACGAATGAATCGTGGACATGCATAGTTGGGTAAACGGGAGGTGACATGTTTGAATGTAACGGCTGGGCTGAAGACTGAACCGGGATTGAGGGATATGGATGCCATTCCCGCCTTTCCATAATGACCTGTGATAAATTCAGAAAAAATAGACATGTAGTTCCATAATAACCCATAAATGAAGATGATTGGGTAACGTTAACGTACAATTCCAGGATCAATCGAATCATCGTGGAGAAGATCAATTTTCCTTTCCATTTTCAAATATAGCTTACATTGTTTTCATAAACACTAATACTGTTTTAATAAATATTCAGAGTCCTGGGGCTGGGGGGCATTTCATCAAAGGACTTGTCGGTCATTTTATCCGACAAATTTGCTTTCAGCCAATCAGATGCAAGCATTTCAGTAGCTTATAACAGTTTGTCGGATAAAACGTCTGACAAGTCCTTTCATGAAACGCCCTCCAGAGCTCCGTAATTTTTGTTCAAAAGTCTAACTAGTAACCAATCAGAATTATTATTTTGTGTTACGGGACTCGGAATGACTTCATGTGGAAGGGAGCACAAGATAGTAACATCGGACAAGCAGAAACAAAATTACTTTTCAAATTCAACTTTACGAAAATTTATTTCGGAGAGGGATTGCAAAATTATGCTCGTGCCAAACGGGCCGAGGCGAAAGAAGAAGGGGGTGGGGGGGGGGCTGAACATGCTAAACATCTCACAAGTAGATGGCCATTTTGTGTTTTGTACATGCCCCCCCCCCCCCTCCCACCATGGGGAAATCTTACCTTGTACACTAACACCATACACGCTGGATTCCATGATTTCTGGCAGTTCATTTAGAGTTTGAGAAACCTCGGTTGTAGCTACATTCTCTCCTTTCCACCTGAAATATTAAAAATACAGTTAAAACAAAATGATAATTAAAAGAGAGACATACATACATGTATTCGTACGTTGACATGAAATTAAGTTGCCATTAATACAAGTCTATAGAGCATATAGGCCGACTTTTAACCAATCAGAAGTTCGTGTTTAGCAACTCGATACTTTCAGCCGATCGATCAGGAGCGAGTATTTACGAATTGAGTTAAGCAACTATAAACTCTCAACCAATCAGTGGCGGGTATTTGCGAATTACGTTTGACAACTATAAACTTTCAACTAATCAAAAGCGAGTATTTAGGAATAATGTTTTGGCAACTATAAACTTTCAGCCAATCAGGAACGAGTATTTAGGAATTGAGTTTGGCAACTATAAACTTTCAGCCAATCAGGAGCGGGTATTAAGGAATTGAGTTTGGCAATTCTTTACTTTCAACCAATCAGGCGCGGGTATTTAGGAGTGGAGTTTGGCAACTATGATTTTAACCAATCAGGAGCGGCTATTTTAGAAATGAGCATGGCAACTCTGTACTTTCAACCAATCAGGAGCTCCTTTGTAGGAATTGAGTTTGACAAATATATGCTTTTCACCAATCAGGAACGGCTATTTAGGAATTGAGTTTGGCAAATGTATACTTTCAACCAATCAGGCGCGGGTATTCAGGAATTGCGTTTTATTCGCGAGATAAACTGATTTTCATGAAAGAGTTTATTGCATCCAAAATGGGGCAAACACTTGACAATTACATACAGATTTATTTCTTTAATTTAGGAAAACTTAAATAAGTAAAAAAACAAAACAAAACAAAGCAACAAAAAAAAACAAACAAACAAACACGATATTGTGTGTCTGGAACCATAAGATTCAGATTCAGATTAATTTATTTAGTCAATATAAAAACATTGAAATTGAAACAATGTAAACACAATACAATAACAATATATGAACAATAAAAATTAGCCCAAGAAGGGCATTAGCTTACCCAGAAGATGAAAAAAGACGAATATCACCTACCTAAACGTGTCACCAAGGCGATCTTTGAAGTAGAGATTATAGTTCTTATCCCGGACCAGTAGATCACCAGTATTGAAGAAGATATCTCCTTCTTTCTTCACGTCCCTGATGAGTTTCTTCTCAGTAAGTGATTTACAGCCTACGTATCCTTCTAGAGGAAAGATACGGTTCACAGGACACACCAGTAGACCAGTTTCACCTAAAACCAAAAATTAACGAAAAGAGGGAAAACGTAAACAAATACGCTGACTTAAAAACAATAACCATTTTTAAATCATTCGGAACAATTAGTAATCGAAAGAGAATATATACGTTTTGCAATACCCACCAACATACCATTTTATCCTTCACACATGCTGTTATTATTTTTTTTTTTTTCGGGCGCTGTCATAATATATTCACGCCAGTTACCAAGAGGGAAATACTATTATATGTCTTTGATCACAAAACATCAATGAACCCATTCCATCTTAAAACAATCCCACATTAGAACAGGGAAGATGAAAAAATCTCTATTCCTAAATCGTACTGGAAAATAAATTAGACTATTATTGCGATCTCATATTTTTCTTTACTCTCGATTAGAGTGCATAATATGAGACTAATTTCTTAGTTACTTTGATATCATAAGTTTTTAATGGACTCTTCAGATATATCTGTTTTTATGTGTATACTAGTTATGAAAACATACAAAACAATATACATACCAGGTGCGACAGGAATGCATTTTCCTTTAACATCTCGCATAGGTTGTGATGTTTCGTAATCATACTGGATAAGCTCGATCTTGCACACCGCCTGCAAAATATATACAATTCCAGGGGAATTACATTACAAATATTGAATATGGTTGAAAGTTGTTTAAACAGTATCTCTCAGTTCTTTTAAATGAATACGTCACCATTTTCCCGAAGCTTCTCAATGTTTTGTCTGCATTTTGCACATTTTGTCATTAGTGTTTACAGAAAAGCGATTTTTCGAATCGTGCAGAAGTGCCGCCTCAACGAGGGTGAGAGGTGAAGAATGGAAGCTTTTCACAAACAACTAAAATAATAATGGTGGCTTCTTCACACGTGACTCCCACGGATCTCATCAGTGGTGAAGCCATCGTACTGCATTGTTAGAAAAAATTAAACAAGTTGTTTAAAATCTTAAACAACTGCGGTGAATCGCACAGCGTTGTTTAAAAATTAAACAACCTGTAGTTGTTTAAAACTTAACACTCTTGCTGTTTAAAAGTTTAAACAACCTGTTGTTCAATTAATGGTTGTTTAAAATATCAACAGTATTGTTTAACGCTCCGCTCCAAAAATAAAAACGGTCTAACTTTTATTTTGGTTAACGCGGCCGGGTATCGAACTCACGACCTTTCGATTATAAGGCAGACGCTCTATCCACTGACAGAGCCAACACATCTAGATACACTAAGTTTATGTGTGAGACATAAGTCCTTCACCAAGATTGAAATGTTGCGCCGATTTACCTTGCATGTACCGAGTGATGCTATTTGCTCATGACTATCACGTGACATTTGCCTCGGCCTTTTTTAAACAAAAACCTGTTTGATAATCTTAAACAGGTCTTGTTTAGAGCTATAAAACATCACTTTTCCGATTCTAAACATTAATGTTTAAATATTAAACAAGAATGTTTAACTTTTAAACCATAATTTTTTTTAAACAGCGAAAGTTTTAAACCGCGTTCTAACAGTGTGGACAGCTGAGACGAGGCATTTCGAGTTCACGCTACAACCTTTTAACTTATAAGACACTTTGAGCGTCACGCGTGAATAAACCACCATTGCTTTTAAAAAGTTGCAGTTCTTTACCTCTCAACCTCATTGAGGCGCCACGTCTACACAATTCGAAAACTCCCTAACAAAGTGTGAGCAGAAAAGCTGATTTTTCACATCATAAGAACATGTATGTACCTGCAGAATAGGGGGCCATCTACCGACAGACCCGACGGTATTGTCAACATTCATGAGACCAAAGTTAGCCTCCGTTGCTCCGTACAGCTCAACGATGCGCTCGATGCGGAAACGATCGCAGACTTCGTTCCAGATGTCCGCACCCAATCCGTTGCCGATGGCCAAACGCACCTTGTTGACGGCATCCAAATCAGTCTATAAAACAAAGAGACAATGAATATATCAGTCGAGGATCCAGACGTGGGCCCACGGGACGACCCGCCCAGGTCGAAATTCCCATAGGCTCCATTAGAAACCAACAGAAAATTTCTATTGGTTTCTAATGGTGTCTGATGGATTCTAATGGACCATCAGAATGTCAATTGTATTGCAATAGAGACCAATACAATGGGAATATCAGAATTCTAATGGACCCACAGAGGACCAATAGGCTCCAATAGATAGCAAGAGATTCTGTTGGCGTCTGGCCATCAACCTCTATTGGTCCAATACAAATCGGTTTTCTGGCCTTTGTACGTATCGGACCCATAAACCAATAGAGTCTGATGGTCTCTATTGGTCTCTATTGGTTCCAGGCTGTTGGACCCATAAACCAACACAGACCATCAGACTCTATTGGTCTCTAGGCCTATTAGTTTCAGGCTGTCCCATATACAATTTCTATTGGGGTTTTCTATTTTTCTCGGTTCCCAATGGTGTCTAATGGTTTCTATTAGTTTCTATCAGCTTTTGTTGGTTTCCATAATTTATTTATTAGTTTCTATTGATTTCTATTAGCTTGCTTCTGTTGGCTTGGGGTCTTCCCACAAGGCTGAGTGCCCTCGAGGCAGAGGGTCCACGAGGCCGAGCAGTATATTGCAAAATACAATATGAGAAAAATCGGTCTCATGGGAAAATACTCGGCCTCGTGGGCGCTCAGCCTCGTGGGACTCTGCCCCTGGCGGCCTCGTGGGCCCTCGGCCTCGTGGACCCTCCCCGCTTGTATCAGTTTGTGTTGGCTGATATCGGTTTGTTGTTGTTTCTACTGGTTTCTGTAATTTTCTGTTCAGATGTTATTTCTCACTGGTTTCTATTGGTTTCTGTTGGTTTCTATTGGTTTCTAATGGTTTCTGTTGGTCATGAATATTCATAAGCAGTATTCTGAGATTTGGAAAAAAGGTGGAAAATAAATAGAAATATGCCATTTTTAGCCATGTAGCTGGCATTTGGCTTATTAATATAGTCAAAAATATTTTAGTTTATTAGTGTTTTATGTTTAACACAATTTCAAATTGATTCATAATGACAATTCTTCATATTTCATTAACAAAAGTGTAATTTGATATTAAGTAACTGTCTTTCTTCAAACGTTTTGCCTGTAGTACTTTATATAGCAGGGGTCGGAAGTTAGCAAGTAGTAATAGGGCCTTAATGTAGGATAGTATAGGTTAGGATAGGATAGGATAGGATATAGGATAGGGTAGGACTCAACATGTTTCTGTGAGTTGTTAGCCGAAACAATCCAAAAGATTTTATTACACTATTTTCATTAATTAATTTCTTATTGGTCCATTAGAAAATGTCTATTGGACCAATAGAAAAAATTCTAATGGACCAACAGAAAATGTCTATTGGTCCATTAGAAATTTCTAATGGTTCTGTGGGTCCCATATTTCATAAACCATTAGAAACCATTAGAGACCAACAGCCCTAATGGTTTCTGATGGTCCAACAGGCTAATGGAGCCTATGGGAATTTCGACCTGGGCGGCCCACTATTTGAAAACTGCTCAATTACTGTACAATGTTTAACACTGAGCATCGGTGCCCCCTATTCAAATCATGTATCAGCCATAATAATATAGTTTCAAATTATTTTGTGCATTATTGTCTACATTTTGGAGAGGAGGGCAAACAATTTATAACATTACATCGCTAGATAAGTATTCATTGCAGGAAGGGGGAGGGGTGTTGATCAAATTTCCTTCAAGAAACATTTTTATTCTCGGAATTTCAAACTTTCCGATATACTATTTGAACACCTTTGATTTCCAAATAAAATTGTTTATGCGACTCTAAGTTTGTCGATAGCCTGTATAAGTTTTGGAGTAATGTAAGTGTGCCAAAACGTAGATCCGTTACCATGATAATGATACAGGGAGCAAATCGTGAGCTTATATGCATCCAAAACTGTCTTTTTGAAGTCCACCAAATTTCTGTATATTCATTAACAATTTTGTCTGTTACAACTGCATATATCTTCACTACTTTCACTGGACATGGATTGCCGGAACTGTCTATGTCCTCTGAGGACATAGACAGTTCTGGCACACAAACACACATGAATATGCAGGAATAAATGGACAAAAACTGTTCTGGTTTTAAGCCCTCGAAATAATCTAATAATGAAGTTGACATAATAACATTTTAAGTGCTAACCTTCGGTTGTGAAATTAGATAACGAAAGAGTTCGCCGATATACATGAACATGGTGACATCATTTTCACGACAATCACTCCAGAAATTGGATGCAGAGAATTTGCGCCTCAGGACACACGTAGCACCTACACAAGATGAAAATAAATATGCACAATAAAGATTGATTATGTTTTTTCAAAACGTCAGATAAAAGACTCATTTCTCTATTACAAATGCTTCTGTTTGAGAGATCCCTCATGATTTTTATGTAAATGGATACATCTTCTGATGACTTGAGGGCGAGACATATTTTGCCTTTTTTTTATTTGAACACATCATAGAAGTAATAAGGAGATACTTTAGTAGAAAGCAAAAGTTAGATAACTTTTTTATCTGCACTATAAGTAGGCCTATAATGTGGTCCCTTTTCCATCCAACGACATTTCACAATCATTTATCGCTGTTTTTAGTCTACGTTATTTCATATGAAAAAATGAGCAACGAAAATAGAATTCCATGAGGATTCGAACCTGAGACCTCTTGATTACTAGACAGTCGCTCTAGCTTCTGACCACTCGAGCATTGAAAAGTTAACAGGTTCCAGGGATGAATTTCGTCGTGAGTTTGTCATAACTCAGTTGGTAGATAGCCTATCTATAATCAGGAGTCTCATGTTCGAATTCCGATATATTTGTGGTCAGTTTCCTTCGTTGCTCAAATCTATTATTTCATCAAAATCTCATTCGTTTCTCACCTGCGTTAATAACATTACTGAGACCAATGAAAAGACCAGAGACATGATAGAGAGGGAGGGTGATATACATGACGTCATCACTCGTCATCTGGAATGTCTCGAGCATAAATCCACCTGCTAACATCTTGTAATGAGAGAGTCGTGTCGCTTTGGGTAGACCTGGAAAAAAAGTTGGAAATATATCGTGGAAAAGAGAATGAATAGATATTTTGAAGACAAAATTTGTTTGCTTTTTACATAAAGATTATGCCGAGAAGCCTTGTACCTGACGCATAAAATACGGTGACGGACGCAGGAAGGGCGCAGGGGACTCACCCCCAGGGGCCGCGGAGCCGGGGGGGGGGGGCTGGAGGGGGCTTTAGCCCCCCCCCAACCCTTTTTCAGCAAAAGTGTAACAAGAATGACCATACTATTTGTGATTTTTATCCTGTTCAGCCCCCCCCCTATTTGGCTGAGCCCTCCACTCTTCAAAAACACTCCGGGCCACTGCCCCCTACGATTTGAAAACTCCTCACTGACTGTACATCATTGTTTTTTCACTTTATTTTCACTATTTTGTAGTGACCTGGGGAATCACAAATATATCTTTTTGAGTGATCGCCTTTAAGTGAGCTATTCAATTAGTGAAAAGTACATAATAGTGCTTACTCCAAACTCACTTTAAATTCAATCTTTTGTGATAGTGCAATCTTCGAGAGGTAAAAAAAATGTGAAGTGAAGTGTCCCGACTACTCACTCAGTTGTTCTCTGGACGTATAGATGTACACCCAGTGCGTCTCTGATGTGAGGCCTGCTCTGACGTCGACGTGTCGCAGGTTAAGGTCATCACTTGGATGTTCAGGCTGGGGGTGGAATTCACCATACAAGGTTCACACAGTCCTGAGATATGACTCTCTTATCAGGTCTGAGATGTGACGGTGCATCAGAGCGTTCGCTGGATGGTGAGGTTGCTGAATATGAGGGAAGAGAGAAGATAGAGAGAAACTGATGATATTTGTAAGGTTGAGTTAAGAATTTAAAAACGCAAAACACTGAAAATTTCAACTTTGGTTTTATGTTACGTTTAGGGTATGGGGTATAATAATAAAATGATAGCCCAGAGTTAAAGTTTCTTTACTTTTAAAAAGGTGCTTGCTGAAGCCCCCCCCCCCCCCCGCTTCTTCATTTTCATAACAAAAATTGAGGGTAATTAATATGCACACTGCATGGGATCAATAGTTTCTGAAAAATATTTCACTCTCACACACAAGAAAGGGTGAGACAAAAAGGTCTACTCCAGATGTCCCGCAAGACATCATGAACATATAAGCTTTAGTTACAATCCCTAAACAGTCGTGATGGAACAAATTCTATTTTTAACTTGTTCTATTCACCCAATAAATCACAATCATGAATCATTTCATTTTTTTTTTTTTTTTTATATAGTCGTAAACTTCTGCAATAAGTCATACGCGAATAATCAAAATGTTTGAGCGGCGCCCCTATAGAAGAGAGAAAAAAAAGTTGGCGCACCTCCCAGGCAAGCATGCCTTGCATCTTTGTTATTCAATTTATTTATTTCATTTTATCTTTCATCTTTTTTAATTCTCTCATTAAACTCCAGGCAGCAAGTTCAATGAGCGAAGTGGGAATTGAAACACAAATACCACTCGCATTTAGACGTCACTCAAATGTGGTAATAAATCTGTAGCGGTATTTTCAAGGAGCCATTCCACGCACGCCGCTCGAGGAATTTTTTACTACGAAGAAAAATGATCTATTAAAAATAATATATTGAATACAATGCGTTAACACGTAGCTGAAAAGTCCCAAGTGTGTTTCAGTGAATTGATAGCGTTCTATTTCTTGAAATGTCCTTAGGTTATTTCTAGCTGGCTTGTTAGGGGTGACAAATGGGCTATGTAGGAGTCACTATGGAGTTCTGTGGAATGCCTGAACTTTGGAGTGAACCTTAGATGATACTGACATGGGGAAAACAAAACATAAATAACTTTATATTCTTAGAAGTCATCCCAGGGTCTTCTTCAAGATAATAAAAATAAAAACTAATTATGTTTGTGTGGAAATGTTAATCCATGGGCGAAGTAGGCGTGCGCCTCTCCATTGTGGGTTTTAAGAAGTATACCTCAATCATGGGACCCTCTCTTATTTCTGTTCTTGATCTTCATTCCTTTTATTGTTGAAATAATGAGTAATCAAAGGTTATGATCACTATACCGAGTGAGTCAGAAAAAAAAATAGACACCTAGAACCATGTCAATAGAAAGAAAACCAATTAATGAACCCCAAATTATAATACATATTCTGAAAGAGTATATCTTCTCCCGCATCTTCTGGTACCATTTTTGTGTGGTATGTCTTTACGCTTCGATGAACACGACGCATTGTTTGCGAATATGTCAATTTCGAATTGTGCAAGAGTGGGGATAAGATTGAAACAACCAAAGCGAACAAAAAAGCAACTCCATCCTGAATAAAATAGCATAACTTTCTAAGGTAAATGTTTTTAGGCAAGTTACTTTGCAAGGGTGTTGTTACAGTTATCGACTAGATTCTGTGTAAAAATTAGATTGATTCGTCAAGTAATCCACGAATGAGTACATATTAAAGCGTAAATTGTCACTGGCAGACCTAAACGGCCTCTTAATACTTTTGAAAAGTGATTATTTTGTCTTTCACGTGTGCTCACTCATGCCTGACTCTACAGATCTATCACATTTTCACACAAAATGTAGTTGATTTGTGTAACAATACCCCTGCCAAGTTATTAGCGCAAGACATTTTCGTACAAAAAAAGTTATGCTACACTGTTCGTCATAAAGGTGAAATATTTTTTTCTGGCTCTAACGACGTTATGTTGCTCCGGCTTTAATTTCTTGAATGTGTTGGTCACCGCTTTCACTTTTCGGGATCCTGGCTATATCTTTGACGTTCCCTCAACCGTTCCCGGGGATTTTTCTTCCAAAAAGTTTGCCACCCCCAGAAGATAGCAATTTTTGTAATTTTTCTTATTTTGGGGCCCTTTTTTGTTTACGCGACCCACAAATGCAAGGCGCCCTCAGTCCTACCCCAAGGAACCACGTCTGAGGTGTAGAGTTGTTATTGTTCTTTAAGTTAAATTCAGTTATTTGGTTACAGGCTCGACTCATTTGTCTAGGGGAGGGGTCAAAATTTATTTTGATTGGGGTTCAACATTGGTTTTATTCATTTTTACACCATAGAAACTTCTATCTTCCATTGTATTGTAAAATATCACCCAAACATAAATCAAAATAAAATATCGTCAATAGCTATCATTTACAACCTTGTCATCTGTCATCAAGGCTTAAAAGAAAATTAGGGGAAAATGATAATAACTAATGGTTAAAGGTTGTTTTTTTATTTCTTTTGTATTTAGCATAAAGGTGTAATAAAATATTCCAAATTTTCACCAATCACACTTTTTATTTCAACCCCTCCCCTAGACAAGAGACCCAAGCCTTTCCCCATAAATCTAGACTTAACTTTGAAAAAACAATATAAACAGTACCCCTCAGACGCGTATCCTGGGGGTAGGACTGAGGGGAGCTTAATCCGCCGGATAAACAAAAAGGGGCCTCAAAATGAGAAAAAAATGACCAAAATGGGCATCATGGGGGCTGACAAAACTTTTTTTGGAAAAAATCTCCTTGAAGGGTTGGGAGAATGTTCAAAATATAGCCAGGGTCCCGAAAATTAAAAGCAGGGATTATTCAAGAAATTAAAGCCGGAGCAAAATCATGTCGCTGTAGCGGCAAAAAAATATTCCACCTTTATGACGGACAGTGTATTTTAATCAGGATAGAGTTGCTTTTTTTATAGCTTTTTGTTGTTTTGAGATTACTCCCACTTTTGCACAATTCGAAATTTACATGTTCGCAAGCAATGCACCATGTTCATCCAAGCGTAGAGATATAACACACAAAATTGGTACCAAAAGATGCGGGACGAGTTACTCTTTCGGAATATGTATAAAATTTTGGGGTTTATAAATTGGTTTTCTTTTTATTGACATTGTTCTAAGTGTCTAGTTTTTTGGGGGTTTTTTTTTGGTAGAGATTAGAAAAGAATCAGTATAAATGCGTTGTTATAATGTTCAGCCAGACCAAAAACAAACAAACAGAGAGAGAGAAAAGAAAGATAGTGAGATATCAAGAGAAACACAATCAAAGAAAAGGAGCCTCTGGAGACAAAGCATAGGCCGCTGGGGTAGGGAGTGACACAAACACTCACACCCACACACTCATGTCACCCACAAACACCCTCACAACCAATTCAAACCATCCAAGCGAAATGAAAGAAAGAGAGAGGAGAAAGAAAGAATTATTTTGAGATCATAATAAAATAATACTGACATAATTATGTACAATGTTCACGCAGCACCATGCCCGCGACCTTTTCTGTCAGACAATCGAGATGGGTGGAATTATATTAAGGCTGAATAACAATTCATCAGCACTATATATTATATACTTGGGATTGCATCTTTCACACCTTGGTATAATTCGTCTTTCGATGACAATAAAGCAAGAAGCATACCCCGAGGAGCTATAATGGCATGCCAGCCCAATCCAGACACACCCTGGGCAAGTAGATTCAGAGGAATTATGTCCAGGGTATCAACAATCATGACAATTGCGCATTGTATTTATTTCCATAATATTTCAATGTGTAATTTTCTAAGAAATCATGATTGAATTTTAATTTGAATTTCTATCGAATTATTTCCTGCAATTTCAAGATAACATTTGGAAAGCTGGTTTAGTAGGTCGCTTGGAGGATTATGCAGCACAGAAATAGAGAAATAGGCATTTATCTTTCCGGAAATCATTTTCGGTGTGTGATATTCACGTAAGATTTATAAATCGCAGTGGCGGATCCAGGCGGGGGCACAGGGGACGCGCCCCCTATAATTTGAAAAACACTCATTGACTGTACATGTTAAAATCTGAAATTTTCGGAGGCGCCCCTCCCCCCTCCCCCCAATCCTGGATCCGCCACTGAATCACAACTAACCGTCATTGAAAAGTGAAGTCATTTTGATATGAAGACAGATGAATGTATAGTTCTACCAATTTACCAACCATAAGTCAGCCGAATTACAGTAATGAATTTATAAGGTAAAAGTGAATGAAATGACATGTTCATTACGATAAACTAATCGGTTTTTTTTTTCCTTCAAAAATCAGGTTATCAAATTACCTGTGACTGTAATGAGTGTTGTAGCTTCACTGATCTGCAAGCAGTGTAATAATGACTTTGATCTTAGGTTGACATTCAGGAGAGCACAGGTCACACCCAGTTTACTGAAGCCAAGTAAGGTCCAGATGAAGGCAGGCTCATTCCCGATGAAGAAAGCAACCTAATAAAAAAAAGTTTAAAAAAGGTTGAAAATGATATTGCATTGTTTGTAGTATTGGCTTTAAAACTGTTTAAAGATACAACTGAAAACATAAATATTACGAAATAGGCCTATACGAATGCCACGTCCACTTTAATGAATGTCATTCTTTGCAGTCCTGATTCTTTGTAGCCCGCGTCACACTGTCCCGAAGACAAGTTGAGCAAGGATGGACACACGATCATGGAAAATTTCCAATTTTGGTTTGATCACGAAAGCATCGGACCACTCGTGTATCCTTCGTGTGTTGTTTGAGTGCCATCGTGTAACCTTCTGTAGACATCGCTCTCGTTTTGGCTATTGTTTGGCCATACTATAATAATAGCTGTTGACCAAGTTCGGGGCTGACTGCGCCCGTACCCTAACATTTCACATTTCTTGTGTCCATCTTTGCTCAACTTCGGGATGTGACGCCATCTTAAAGAGTTGAAACCTTACTGTTGTGACATTCACTATTTTCAGACATAACGTGAAATAAAAGCGGAGTTCCACTTTTACAATAACAATGTATATAATATATATAGATATATATATATTTTAAACATTATATTGTATGCCTATACATAAAATGTAATTGTGCTTATTACATGTTGTATTACACTAAAGCTTTTGAATCCCATCACTGTAAAGTGTTTCCTTCGTCAGCTGAACTAATGATTCATTAATTATTTTACTGATAACTTTCACCATTATGTGCCTATAGGCCTAGGTTTACCAAATGATGTCTTCTGTCTTTTTTTCTTCTTTTTTTTTTCAAATTCACTTTAACATAACAATACGAAATTAAATATAATTTGAACTTACCTTATCCCCTCGTTTGAATCCCATCCGCTGAGCGATTCGTGCAATCCTATTGGCTCTTCGGTTGATGTCGTCATACGTGTATTTCTTCCCTTCAAAAATGAGCATGGTTTTGGCGGGATAGCTATTGCGGATTTCTTCAATTATCGCTATCGTGAATCTATCGGACATCTTGGCGTACATCGATAGTGTTCGCTGTCTGCGGAGCTGTGTTAAGATGAAGTTAGATCGCAGTATGCCGTGGGGTAAAGCCATACGAGATTGAGAACAAACTGATGAGAAGAATATTCCTACGATGAACAGCATGGTTTGACACGGTGCATTGAAGAGAGAGAGAGAGAGAAGAGACAATGAGAAGAGAGAGAGGAGGAGAAGAGAAAGAGAGGAGAGAGAGAGAAATATATATTATTATAAAATACTTTCTTACCTGCTTTTGTCCCATTAAAGGAAAGGTCTGGCATATATTTTGTAGCTAACTTACTCCATTAAACGATATATGAATACACTGTAATAGTAGGGATGTCCACTAAATTTTAATTATTTTAAGTTGTTTTTGCTAGCTTATGGAAAGAGCATTTAAAAGAAAATTGGTAGTTGAATTATCACAATTGGATGTTCCTTTCAAAGATTATGACCCAAAGAGTGTCTCAGATTACCAATGAGCTGCTAGAACACTTTTACAATTCAACAAAGCCAGAAAATCAATAAAGCTCAAGTCTATAGTCCTTTTGTCTTGATTATATTCAACCAAATCATACCAAACATTGTCTATGTGTGTCAACATGAAATGAGATTATAGTACATAATTGAGGCTATGAGTAGATTATACAAAATATGCAGTACACAAACTGATGGTTTGACAGGTATGTTATTTATAATCCAATAGACCACACGTGAAAAAACTCCATAGGCATTTTTCAATAGGAACACCTAGCAAAGGCTATTTCAATGGTGTGGCTCAGAGCTGAGTGTTGGTAGAGGTAAGTATTTTAAACTTAAATGGCCAGTGGTAAACGTTGTTCTTTTTTTACCCCAATACTTTTTTGTCAAATAGTTACTTATGAATACTCACTTTTCTTAGCTGAATCTATTCCATCTTGAGAAATTTCAGTCATAACACACATCACACACAAGATCAATTTGAACACGCTGTATTGTTTCATATCATTTTTTTTCACAGGAAAGTTGATCACCTGCTGATTATTTCTAAGGAAGAAACTGACCATTAGGAATAAAAATGATGTATTTTACCACTGGCTCAAATGACAATTTAAAATGCTTTTTTTATTGAAAATTTTGCTTCCTCCTGCCTTTTATTAGTAGCGTGATGGTTCATGTCATGATAAATGATGAATGACTACATCCATACAGTGAAGTGGAAACCGTTCTAGTGGCTTTTTGCTGTTGTGTGGCCATCCCTATTAATAGGAGGTATGTTGATATGGTATAGATTATTTCGCACACGAGTCACATACTGTAATAAAATCGATGCCAATATAGCTAGTAATAATAGTCATAACGACTAATAATTATATCAGTGCCCCTATAATCCTATGCATGACAATAAACAATAACAACAATCAGTATTTATATCTCACCAACCATTCTTTTAGTACAAACCCTACAACAGATTGAAGGAAAAAAAAATAAATAAAATGCTTACCTTCATATGCAGCATAAAATTAATAAAAGGGTAACTTTCCTCCTCTGAAACACCTCCTGAATAATATCAGCGATGGTAATGAAGATTTTAGTGATGTCAAAACTGTTATCCATGTGGTAACGATGATAATGCAGCAAATGCTTCTCAGCACCATGAGCGTTTAGTCTGCTTGTATATTCAGGCATCATCTGATTATATCTCAAAAATGGTAAGCATATTTATATATTTTCATATTTCAAAAAACATATGAATACTAATGAAGCTTATATCATTCGACCTTATAATACTTTCATTTTGTAAACGTCATCGCGGTTTGCATTGTGAAATTGAGAAAAGAAAATAGCGTAGTAAATTCCCTGGTTGCTGATTGGTCGTAACCTTCAACCAATTACAGGCTCTCGATCGACCGCTTGAGCCGAATTGTGACGTTTTACGGAGAAACGAAGGTCACCGAACTGTGGGCCTGGGTATTGGTTGCGTAGATTGGGTCAAATGAACAAATGGGGTCATAATGATGCGAGTTCGTTCTCGATCCTTTGGGACATCGTAACTTCATACCCTGACGTCATCTACCTTGCTACCTTGTCATCATCGTCATCGTGTGTTCTTCCATTTCTTCGTATGGGTCTTGACTCTTCCATTCCTTCTCTCTTCTAACTACCTCTGTTTAGACCACCGTTATTCTATTCAATTCATCTCACTTTCCACTATCTCTTGTTTTTGTGTCTCTCTTTCTCTTCTCTCTATCTGACCATGGATGTATCCATGATCTGACCATTCTTTTCTTTCCTCTTCTAATGTTACTTTCAATCTCTCTCCTTGCAATCTCACGATGCCCAAAAACATTTCTCATTAACCAGGGGGTTGTTATCGATAAATATCTTTTTGCTAAAATTAATTTTTGTTTTAGTTTGAGAATTTTGTCTTATAGCCTAGTTTTGACATTAATGCATAAATTCTTAGATTTGGGCTATGTCAAAAGACTTAAATAGAGTGGCACCTACAAATACGCATATAAGAAAAGAGAAAATGAGCTCATTTGAGACAACAATTATTAAATTAATCAGGCCGTTATACCCTGTTCCATTTTGCTCGCCTGTTAATAGTAGGCCTAGTAGGCTTAGTAGGTCTCGTCTTGAGTAAGTTGAGTTTAAAAATCATCAGAACTGATGGGTATTATTTTGATTTTAAAGTCATAATATTTTATTCACTTTTGTCTGTCATAAATCTAGGCCTATATTGTAAGCGAAAAAAAAATCAACCGATTTATCCAATGGAAGCAGTTGATGTATCACGTGCCATTAAGGAGAAAAATATCGTGTTTTGCTCCCCTTTTTAAAAAGCAAAATTTAATGATCTAGTGCCCAAAGGCCCTTCGACATAGTCCAAAAGGACTGCAAAAATAAACTTTGGTACAGTATTGGAAACAGTATTTCGGGACCATAGAAGGTATCAATGTCTACAGGCCTATATTAATAGGGGAAGGAAAGTATTTTCGATGATGCAGATTTTTTTTTATTTTTTATTTTTTTTATTTTTATAATGCTCTCAGTGATTACTTGTCGGGGGGGGGGCGGGTCATTGTTTTGTTTTTAATGCATGAAAAAAATAATTGTCTTTCTTTTGGGGTGGTCATAACTTAGGCACGACCCCCCCCCCCCCTTTAGTATGTTGTATTTCAAATTAATAAATCTTAAATGAATAGTCATAACAGTGAGAATTACAAATTTTACGAAGCCCTCATCAATCGACCTCGGACGAACCTCGGCGCGGCCTCGACCTCTGGGGGGCGTTTCACGAAACCGTCATAAGTCTAACTTCTTGACTAAATCGGAGATAGTGAACAACTTGTCCACAAGCGGGTTCCACGAGCGCCCTCTCTGACAAGATGTGGACAAACAGACTGACTAAATACTTATGACAGCTCCGGACCTGTCATATCTTTGGGAGAGCGCTGATACGTCAATCAAACTCAATTTATGGCAAGCGATCGGTTTGGGCGAATTGCATTTGCCGCGACAATCTCGATTTTCTCATTTATTGTTCATAACAAATGTGGCAACCTCAGGATTTTGGTCTAATATCTAGAAAAATAAATGGTTGTTAACATTAAGTGATTTTTATATCCAATAAAGAAATAATATCTCGTAATAATACCAATCAAGAAATAATATTGAATAAATTGCAAAAGCATTATTCAGCTTACCATAAAGCTAAAATAAGAGACCCGCAGAGACTACGTTGGTAGTTAAAATCGATCTATTAGTCCCAAAATTAATAATTTTGAATAGATTTTCTTTTAAATTACAATGCACTATTAATTTCTTTTGGTGAGTAAAACGGAAATTTAGGAAAAAACCTCATCTAGCTCCATTTTCAGCTGCGTATTTTTTATAGTCTGATTACGAAACTATGAAATTAGCGCATCCGGGGGTACCCCATCTCATGTTCTGACGTGGTCTTATAAATTTCATGAATTGACACCATTGTAAATATATGCAGTAAGAAACATTGTGCGTTTTAATTCATATTATATAAATTATACATAATTTTATGAGCTTTTCATACTGTTATTGACCGATTTATTCACTTCAATTTCGATAATATTGAAAATTTTGCTAAACCACAATGTCTAAAATATCAACGAAACGTGATAAGGCTATTGCTCGATGACATATCTCGATAATATCGATATTACAATTGTCTAGCTTGGAAGAGCTTTGTGTAACCGACTTAGTAAAGATTGGAGCTAACTACGTGGTTTGTGGATAAAGATATGACTAATTGTCCATGGTTTCGTGAAACGCCCCCTTGGGGGCGTTTCACGAAACCGTCATAAGTCTAACTTCTTGACTAAATCGAGGAGATAGTGAACAACTTGTCCACAAGCGGGTTCCACGAAGCGCCTCTCTGCAAAGATCGTGGACAACAAGCTGACTAAATACTTATGACAGCTCCGGACCTGTCATATCTTTTGGAGAGCGCTGATACGTCAATCAAACGCAATTTATGGCAAGCGATCGGTTTGGGCGAATTGCATTTGCCACGACAATCTCGATTTTCTCATTTTTGTTCATACAAAATGTGGCAACTCAGGATTTTGGTCTAATATCTAGAAAATAAATGGTTGTTAACAATTAAGTGATTTTTATATCCAATAAAGAAATAATATCTCGTAATATATCCAATCAAGAAATAATATTGAATAAATTGCAAAAGCATTATTCAGCTAACCATAAGCTAAATAAAGATACCCGCAGAGACTACGTTGGTAGTTAAAATCGATCTATTAGTCCCAAAATTAATAATTTTGAATAGATTTCTTTTTAAATTACAATGCACTATTAATTTCTTTTTGTGAGCAAACAGAAAATTTAGGAAAAACCTCATCTAGCTCCATTTTCAGCTAGCGTAATTTTTATAGTCTGATTTACGAAACTATGAAATTAGCGCATCCGGGGGTACCCATCTCATGTTCTGACGTGGTCTTATTAATTTCATGATTGACACCTTGTAAATATATGCAGTAAGAAACATTGTGCGTTTTAATTCATATTATATAAATTATAACATCATTTTATGAGCTTTCATACTGTTATTGACCGATTTTCATCACTCAATTTCGAAAATATTGAAAAATTTTGCTAAACCACAATGTCTAAATATCAACGAAACCGTGATTAAGGCTATTGCTCGATGCATCATCTCCGATAATATCGATATTACAAATTGTCGAGCTTGGAAGAGCTTTGTGTAACCGACTTAGTAAGATTGGAGCTAACTACGTAGTTGGTGAATAAAGATATGACTAACTTGTCCATGGTTTCGTGAAACGCCCTCTAGGATACGCGCGCTATGGACGTACGCGTACGTGTCCGTACCTTCTTGATCAGCCGGCGAATTGTCGCCAATCGTGAACGAAAAAGTCGGAAACGACTTTGAAATTTTGGGCTATTTTGGCCATTTTGATCACCCGCGTGGCAGGGAGTTCAAAACTTGTGCTACAAAGCACAAGTTTTAGATAAATTTGTTTTATATCTTCGCTTGTTTCACCCCATTTTTCAGCCTTGCACTTTGTCCACGGTTGAAATTTTCTTTCGTTTCACCAATATGGCGCAACAGTGAAGAGTGATCATGTCTTCAGAATCGTACAACCTCAACCAAGCTTCTCTTGAAGAAGGGGCGTTTTATCGCTCAAATATCTTCCAATTTAACCACTCAGTGGATGGCCAAGGAAAACAAGGATATGGACAAGAAAGTTACGTCATCCCCAGCTCGTCTAACTTCGTGTGAGACGAAGGGAAAAGGTAAGAATTTTACTTGTGAAAAATGAAAGCCAGATAAGATGGACGTTTATTGGGGCGTAACACCAGGGTTTAATGATGCTGCTTCCCCGTAGCTCCGGGGGTCAATCGATCGATGCTACACCTAGTACCGCCTCGCACCTAGAATGGCGCGCACGCACGCGTAAATCATCACAACACTGCAAAATCTTAAAAACAAATTTGTTTGAGCTGGTGTGTGACTGATCTGTGTAGTCTAGTGTTTGTTTGTATGAGATTTGTCGTATTAACTAGGGATCCCTATTTTCCTTGTCATCAACCCTAAATAGACCTAATAGATTCTTTCTAACTAAAAAGTTTTTTTTCTCGACTTTTAATTGTGGTTTGTTGTGGGAGCTGGAAGGGATAGATCGTTGGACGTGTCGTTGTGTTGTGAACGTATTGAATTTAATTAAATTAATTTTCTCAGTAACTACGTTAGAATAGACCCCTAGTCATCAAATTAATTGATAATTTTGTTGTAAAATATTTGCATTGACTTTTATTTTATCTCTTTCTTTTATCCCTCCAAACAGACAATGGACGTAGCAACGGTGCCAAGCCTCAAAGATTTAATAAAAACCGGCGTGAGCCACCACAGGGTCGTTCTCCAGGAGACCCTAACAATCAGTCACGCCGTCCTGCACCGCAAAAGAGTCGGGCTTTGGACAAGAGGCCACGCAGCAGAGGGCTTCCTACCAGCAGACGCGATGAGGTATGAAACACCTGCAAGATTTAAAATCTAAAACCCTATAATCAGACTTGGGATCTTGGGTCATTTTGATTTTTACAATTTCTATTCAGTATTTAACAACAAGAAACAGAAAATTTTAGATCTACATTTTATCACTCAGTCCTGAAGAAAATTTTGAACAAAGAATAGAAATATGGAAAAATATGCAAATAAAATGGGATCCCATATTTTTATGACATTGAGAACCTGAATACAAACATGTTTTTTATGTACAACAAGTATGAGTGTGGTCTCTGATCCTGTACATGAACTTCCTACCCAGTAGCGTGACCAGTATACCAATTTAGTTACTGATCTTAGTTTTCAATTCCTTTCCCAATATTTTCTTTGACTTGTCTGTTTTTCAAACATGTAAATCAACTTTTTCGTGAATTGATATTGTCTAGTCTTAAGATAAGATATATCATTTATTGTCTAATACAGTACTCCTGAGTGACCATGAATTCTTTGAGTGCTGCAATACTTGACTCATCTTCTCCCTATTTCTTACAGGTGACAGTGGCTCAAAGGGCTGAATTCGGTTCAGCTCTACCTCAAGGTTCAAAGAAGCTCAATCTGAATCACCTTCTCAACTTTACCTTTGCTCCTAGAGAGGCCGAGGATGCCAGAGGTGGCTGGCGGGGTGGCAGGTCAAGATGGGGTCATCGACGCTTCAACAAGGAACAGTTCCTCCAAGCAAAGTAAGTTCAGCACATTGAGAAATCCTCTTTTATTGTATGACTTCTTACAAAACGAAGTGACAGGTCCAGGGCCTTGTTGCATAAAACTTTTGCTAAGAAAGCTTTACCATGAATGATAACTGCAATAGTAAAATTGCTCAACAGTCATTCAAATTCAAGGTTTCTATGGATATTACCATTGATGGCGAAGTTACAAACAATGGTAAGTTTTATTCAATGCACTCAGTTTCAATAGCAAGACACAGGGAAGACATAGGCTCCATTCATCATGAATTTGCAATCTCTGATGCCTCCTGAAAACATTTGGAGGTGTATGTACAGTAGACCACGCACTGGCTTTTATTTTGTCTAGTGTCAAGGAAGGGAATATTGCTCAATGTTCAGTATGGTACTCCTGTTTCTTGGCAAAAATTTGCTTACTTTGATCCAAAATATTGAACAGTTGAACTTGTCTTGCATCTTTCCAGTGGATAGTTTTTAAGGACCATTGACAGGTTTGAAAAGGTTTTGAAGATTTCAAATATTTGCATGGACATTTGTAATACTATGAGTGTTATCTTTGTTAAAAGAAAATATCGTCTGTTGGGAGCCATAAGGGCGTTATGGCATCTTATAGATGTTCCGTTGAGAGCCATAAGGGCGCTATTACTGTACAAAGTCAATGGTAATAGCGCCCTTCTGGCTGCAAACGGAACATCCTTGATCTGCAATAGTGCCCTTCTGGCTCCAAGCCGACGATATCACGCTTAACTCCCAGACCAGTATTTGCACTGTTTATGAGTACCGATAATGATATGCACCAAAGTTAAGAACCCTGACAACATTAACAGTATTAAGTGAATTTAAAGGTCAAGTTAAGTTGAGAAATAACGTTGGGGTTAGAACAACACTTATGAAAGCTGAATGACAATCTTTAAATGTTGATATTGAAATTCTCTCTTTCAGTTGTCAGTTTGTTGTGAAGGCTCAAGGAGACTATAAGCAGCAGTCTGTTGATCCTGATACACTGGTAGATTGGGATATGATTGAACAGATTCGTATGCTAGGTCATGAGATGCCGTCCTGCCCTATCTGTTTGTACCCACCAACTGCAGGTACATGTAATGTTATGTCTCTGGTCTACATGAATCACTTTATGCAAACACTAATTAAAATGAATAACAGGGCTTCTTCAATTGTCATATGAAATAAAGGGTAACTTGTGCTAAGTGAATGATATGATAATAGGAATGACACCGATTTATAATGGCTTTGCACAGGACACAGCAAAATATACGTTCCTCTTTCTCTCTGAAACTATCTGGAGAAAGTTTTTATTGAATATTCTGTCAAATAAAATTATACACAGATCTGAAAATGTTATTACTTTTTTTTTTTTAAGGAAATAAAGTTTATAATGTGTTCTTCATGTTGTTAGTCATAATATATTTACTATCTTTCCGATTTATGATTTTTTTTTTCCTACCAAGTTTTTTAAAGTATGCATTTTTTCCTTCATTTCATCAGCCAAGATAACCAAATGTGGTCACATCTACTGCTGGCCATGCATCCTACACTATATCTCTCTGGGTGAGAAAAAATGGCGCAAGTGCCCAATTTGCTATGAATCGGTGATGGCAAGTGACTTGAAAAGGTGAGAATTTAAACTTGAGTTTAAAGCAAAAATCTTGTAGAAAAGTTTCAATGACTTCTTGTGAGCTTTCAATTATTTTAATACTATTTAGAAACTAAGAATATCATATTAAAAAGATCCTCTGCCAAGGATTGCTGTTCTTTTGCCCTCATAATAGTCTTATGTCCTCCAAAACCTGAAATGCTTGGGCCAGTATTGTGTGTAGTCCCATACATGCCTTTTTGTGTGCAGTACCTGCGAGTCTCAGCAGAATTTAGTTATTTTCTGATAATTCTAATGAACTCAAATCCTCACAGCATACAACCGTTCTTAGGTGAATTATAATCAAACTTTTCCAATCACTTTGAAACTGTTTCTTTCACAATACCTGTATTAAATGTTTTGCATTAAAAGTCATTAACAATTTCCAATCATTCAATAATTAAAAATATAATTTTGAGGGGCTTGGAATACAAGGTTTTAAATCTGATGCGAATACTAAGAAGTGAATGATGGGTTATTCTGTTTATTTTGCTTTAATTATACATACCTTCTTTCCCTCAGTGTGGTTGCCAAATCTCTGAAGACCTTTAGCGTTGGTGACACCATCACTATGCGGCTAATGAAGCGAGAGAAAGGATCGATCACCGTTCGCCCTTACTATCCAGGCACTGATCCTGTAGAGAAGCCTGTATCTCCATGTATGACAGATTCTCCTGAGGAAACCTGCTTTGCTAAGCTCATGATTGCCAGCCCTACTGAAGTGAAAAATGAGGTGAGACCTAGGCCACTTCATACAAAAGATTTATATCTACATGGTCTAAAAACATTTGGTCCAATTCTCTGATTGTCTAATGCAAATACATTTCATCTCTGAACAATTTGATCCACTAACAATTTGGTCTTATTTCCCCTTGGTCTAAAATATACGTGGTCTAATTGCATTTTCTGATAATTCCTTCTAATTCTCAAATAAATATTTGGTCTATTGCCAGTCTGTTACAGGAATTGATTAAGTGGTGTTGACCTAATGGACATTACACGACATGAAAATTAGACCAAATGGGGATTAGACGAAATGTTACATGTAAATAGACGAAGTGGCAATTAGACCAAATGGCAATCATACAAACTGGTTAAAGATGGGACTTAGACCATGTTGGATTGGCAATTTATCATACCAAAATGCAAATTTCATTGGTTACTTGTCAGTATTTTGAAAAAAAGCAATGCCATTAATGATTGCAAATGTTTGTGTTATGGAGGCCAGGGGGGGGGGGGCTGTAATACAAAAGATCAAATTTCATTGGTTGCTCATCAGTCTTATGAACATAAAGCACATGCAACAATGATCTTGATTGGCCAATGCCATTTTGTTATTGATTGCAAATGTATGTGTTATGGAGCCCAGGGGGGCTGTAATACGAAAGATCAAATTTCATTGGTTGCTCATCAGTCTTATGAATATAAAGCGCATGCAACAATGATCTTGATTGGCCATTGCCATTTTGCAATGGAATGCAAAACTTTTTGTTACTGAGCCTAGGGTGCCCATGGGTCAGGGATTTCGAAAATACCTTTTTTCAGAAGCAAAAACTCTGTGAAAATTGGGGAATTCATCAGTTTATTTTAGAATGCCAGAAAAAACATATACCCAAGATAAATTCAACTTATAAAATAGTTGCACAATTGATACCCTTCAGTATAGATTGTATTTGAAGGGTTGTGACATGAAAATATAACATCAGGCTGTAATGATGACAACTTGAATATCATTTTTGTGTGTGTGTGACTTATTTCATTAACAAAATTTGAATGAAATTAAGATGTTTCTATTCTCTTGATAAGAGCATTTCAAGAGTTTATTGGTACCAACTACATATCATTTTATGTCTTTTTGTTCAATATCTTCTTTTCAGATATTAAGGAGAGAAAGAGGAGAATTAGAAAAGCAGCTGAAAGAATCAAGTGATGTAAGTACTTGTTAAGATCTATTCAGTGCCTTTGATTATTTGGTAAACGTTAGTTACATTTGATATAGTTTCAGCAATAAATTGAGTTGTTGTTATTCCATGGGTCTGAAACAGCCCTAAGCCCTTTATTCTTGTGTTTGGATTTGTTGGGAAGCTTTTTAATGATTTATATTTATATATTTTAAAAAGTAATAATAAAAACACAGAGAGAGCCTTCAACTGTATATTTTATGATAATTCATAGGACAACCTTTAAAGTCGATTTTGTTGAATAGCTACTGTGAATGGTTAAAAGCATTTCCTAATTGTTCGATGATATCTCGTTATTTTCCAGGATTTTGAAAAATCATTTGTCCAGAGAGCCATGGATTCTTTGAAGGTAAGCAGTAACTTTAAAATGCAGTTTCAATGTGATTTAAGATTTTTAGTAAGCATATCAAATTAAAAAGCCTCACTTTGTTTAAAGCTCATGTATAGTATTGGGAGAATAGATTTTTTGTTTTGCTTCCAAAGCAGAATAATATGAATGAATACCTCAATTAACCTCTGTGTACAAAAGGATTGGTTATTAAATCCACTCTAACACCTGAATTTAGCAACAAAACTTTGTAAATATATCTATTGACAGTGCCACAATCGATAGGATCTCACAGGCACAATGGCAGCATACAGCGGTTTGTGTGCAAAGTATATGCTCTTCCATACACAGACTGTACATACAGAATTCACTCAGCTATACCAATCAGCTGCTGGTTGGCATGCCCAGAGTTCTGGGGTGAGAGTGAAGGAAGTATGGCCTCATTTTGATGAACATCTCCCCGTGTTCATGCAAACTATTACATATGGAAAGACATGCATGGAACATGATTATATCCTTTGTCCATATATTGATATGTCATTAGAACACTATGAGGACAAGTTCAGCAAGTTTTAAAAAAAAAAAAAAAAAAAAAAAAAAAAAAAAAAAAAAAATCAATTTTCTATACTACAACTATACTTGGGCTTTAAAAATGTGTGCGTCTAACAGGCGACCTGCTGGAATTCTCCTCCATGAGTGGAGACTGTGCACTGTAAAGTTTGGATCTTGAATGAATCCAATGACCGGGTAATAATGTACTGTAAGTGCTTTGGTCTAAACAGGTAAAGTGCTTTATAAGAAACTGATATTTCAATGAAATTCCGTCTGCCGAAACCACAAAACTCATTAGATAAAAGATCAATTCGCTATACTGGTCCAAAAATCTTTAACGAGATTGAACATTGTATTTCTGGTACAAACACAGTTAAGGCATTTAAGCGTAACATTTTCCGGCATTTCAAAAACAGTTACAGGCCCCCTACTTGATGTACCCGTTAGTTTTAACAGATTGTGTTACGTAATACTTTTGTATTATTGTTAGTATTTAGCGTATGCAGGGTGTGGTGTGTGTGTGTGTGTGTGTGTGTGTGTGTGTGTGTGTGTGTGTGACTTTGTTTTTTTGACTGTGTAATCTATGTATTTTTAACTTCGTTCAGGTGCCTTCTGTTGTACAAGCTTCGTGCTTTTTTTGAAGGTATCCTTTCATCTATATTATTTTATTATGATTCTTGATTTGAATATTGTTAACACATGTTATATTTTTTATGGATGATTAATAAATGAATTGAATTGAATTGAATTGACATATTATTGTTATTATTATTATTAAATTTTAATTATAGTTAAAAGACACCTAGCTGATATTACAATATCTATGGGAAATATTTGTGAACAGTGGAAAATTTCAACGGTCGTTTCTTGTAACAGCCATTTCAATTTGTCACATCGTAGAAATTTTCACTCCAAGTCTGTATGTAACCTAAGGCATTTTCATTGAGAAATGCTTAAGTTGGTTAAATGTGCTACACTCTCAAAAGTTTTAAATTTCCAATACTGTGTCTCTGTTTACTTTTTAGGAAAGAGAGGAAAGTCTTGGCTTTTTAGGAGCAGTAAATGAGACACCAATCCCAGGTACGAAATACAAAGTGTCATATCCTTTCCTTCGTGTAAATAGGAAATAATGTTAAAAGTGTCATTCTGAACGTTAAATTGCCTCTTGGTCTAAATCAAATTTGAATAATGCCTGTTTGGTCTCGTTCCACAGGTTTAATTGCTACTTGGTTTATGTACCATTTCGTCCGATTCCCATTTTGTAAACTTGGTTTAACACCACATAGTCAGCACTAAAACACTGGTAATAGACGAAGTAGACCAAAAGGAAATTAGACCAAATTCGTTTTGCCCATGTGGTATTAGGCAATAAGAGAATTTGACCAACTGCTTTTAGACCAAGTAGATATAAACCGTCTGCATGTCTGTACTGTAGTGTTGATGGTGAGCTAATGCCAAAACTTAATGTCCTTGTTGTTATTGCCGAAGAGTTTGTAGTTCTAATATTATATTTTGTTTCATTCCCCACATGTTCAGATGAAAAGAGACCCTCCCTGGACCAAAGCAGGGACGAGAATGATATGATGATGAGTACACCTATTCTACAAAAAGAGGTTGGTGACTACTAATATCATCCGGTTCTGACTTTTCTGTATTTTCTACTTTTGTTTCGTAGGAGAAGAATAGGTATTTTGTATGTTTCTGCAATCGAAGGTGGTGCTACTGCTAGTTGCATCTCATGTCGGGTTGGTTGTTCACTTCTCTGTACTACTTGAGATCAGAATTTTAAACTTGATGATTGCATGTATCACTATACTTGAATAATTAGGTCAAAGATCACGGTAGTCAATTCAAAATACAGTTGCAATTGCCTCGACTACTCCTAAACAGGGTAATAATATCAGAGTGCTGTTTCATGATTACTCTAACAGTTGTTCACTATAAAACTTTACCATTATACAGTATTACCAGTTTACCATTACTATTACCAGTATTCTGATATCCATGTAATTCGAATGGTATTTGGATAGGAAGCTGTTGTAAAAAGAATTAATTGCAGCACTTTATAGCATAGAATAACTAATACCAATATTTCAATATACAGGATTGTATCGTCTATGCTTCCGCCTTCTCTGATGACGAAGAAGACAAAACTATTGACAAACCACCAACGAAACCAGAAGAGACACTACCTACATCAACATCTCAAGAACAAACCATCACCAAACCTACTACGTCAGAGAGCACCATGGAGCCAAAAGAGACAGGAGATTCCGGCGATGATGTCGTAGAAGGAAGCGATGATGCTGATCATCCAGCACAGGATACCAGTGTCTTGGTAAAGACTGAAGAGGACGAGGAAAGGAAGGAAGAAGTGTGTGATGGAGAAAAGAAGGAAGGACTAGATGGGAGAGAGGATAATGAGAAGGAAGAGGTAGACCATGTGGAGAGGTCACCAAGACAGGGCGCAATGGGTAGAGAGAGGAAGACGTCAACTAGTCATGGATCGGACATCTTTTTTTATCAAGGTATTAAAAGTCTCCTTCATAATTCTCCTGATTAATAAAATGGTTTATAATTTTGTGTAGTATTAGAAGTCAACATTTGGCGTTGATGGAATGTCGATGGAGGAATTATTTGGCTTGCAAGGCATTCTCAAATATTCTGCAGTGTGAATATTACTTTTGAAATGTCCCTCGGTGCTAAGAATATATTCACATGCCACCAATACACACATTAATTGATTCAAATTGTGACTTCTCTGATGGAAACAAACTATTGGCTTTCTTCCAAAATGGGCAATTCCAAAAGGTATGTATGTCAGACCCTGATATACAGGACCTTCGTGAAATGATTTGTCCTTGCTTTCCATATTATATGCATAGGTGTGATGCCTAATTCATAAAGTGAAGTAAGGACTGAGAAAAACAGAAGTTGATGTACAAAATGTTGATTATTATTTCATGGATACAGTGGAGTGGAAAACAGGATCATTTTTTTTTTGTGGACATGGAAACTTATCTCTCCATTTCTGTACCTCTCTCATTATCTGTTTGTTTTAATTTCTTTACTTTTTTGTCTCTATCTGACTTTCTCCCTGTTTCTCTTTCTCAAACACATGTACCTTGGTTCCCTCAATGCTCGATGTTTAATGCATGAATATGGTCATCTTCAACATTCTCCACTGACAATCACAGCCAAGGTCATTGAAATTGAACATATCTCCATTATCTGTAGCTTTTAATTTAACTTCTTCTCTCTCTCTCTCTCTAATTTTCTCCCTGTGTTTCTTTCTAAAACAGCTGAGGATGGTCAGCACATTTACCTTGGTTCCCTCAATGCTCGATGTTTAATGCATGAATATGGTCATCTTCAACATTCTCCACTGACAATCACAGCCAAGGTCATTGAAATTGAACATATCTCCATTATCTGTATCTTTTAATTTAACTTCTTCTCTCTCTCTCTAATTTTCTCCCTGTGTTTCTTTCTTTCTAAAACAGCTGAGGATGGTCAGCACATGTACCTTGGTTCCCTCAATGCTAGATGTTTAATGCATGAATATGGTCATCTTCAACATTCTCCACTGACAATCACAGCCAAGATCATTGAAATTGAACACAGCTCAATTACACAGGTAACTTGTTTTGTAAAATTTATCAGTTTGATAAATTTTAAGTAAGAAAAAAAAACCCCTCCAAATTTCTTTATTTTGATAAAGAGGCAACATCCGCTTCTATTACGCCATCATAAGCAGTGGGACGTGCGCTTGGTTTAGTTCATCAAGATCCTTACCATGGTCTTTGAAAGGAAGTGGATTTTATGGCATCTCAGTTTTTACCTGCCAGAGGTAGAGTGATACATTAAAAATGCACAATGCAGCACCCCCAAAAAAAAAATGTATAGCAAGAAGGCTGCGGAAATTTAAATGACATGTGAAATGAATACGCACTTGCTATTGGCTACATATTTAAACCCGTTTTATAAACGTGTATGTTTAACTTGTTTTATTAGGAGATGCGTAACCGTATGCGTCACCTGCAGCACCTGCCCCTAACATGTGAGGTGTGCGTCTGTGAGCTTGCCCTAAGACCTCCTACCATATCACCCAAGACACTCTCATACTTCTCTACTGAGATACAGAAGAAGAAGCAGAAACGAGACAAGAAGGCAAGGGATGAGAAACGTCGGGAACGCAAGATTAATCAGGAAGAGGACCGTAAGAATGGAATCTGTAAGTATGGATATTGAATAATTGAGACATATATGACACTAATATACCTGTATTATCAAATGAAATGAGTATTTGGTATCTAAAGCATCTTTATCTTGCGGTTACAAAGTGCTTTACAATTATTTTACTCCACAAGATATACATATTGGCCACTCAACAGTGATAACATTTCAAAAGAGACCAGTTGAGTAATGAAAAAAATGGTCCAAGTTCATAAGTCAAAGTTTATTGATAAAATAAATTGGCATTTAAGGGCACCTTGTTTTGTCTCTGTGAGTACCGTTTCTCATTTAACTTAGGAGTACAAAGTAAAATTTGCCTATAAAGACTATATTTGTTGTTCCACTTGTTTTCGATCATACACATATTAGTGATTGTCTGAGTCAGAGCCAGAAAGGCAAAAGCTCATATAATGACACTTAATGACTTTATGACTCTTAGCAGATCATGTATGCTTTTTCTATAGAGGAAATGGTGGAAGTTCAGTAAAGTTAAAATAGGAGCAATCCTCTTGTCAGCCTAATGAGATAGACATGCATTTTCTAAAGAGCTATCAGATTTTTTTCCTGTACCAGCTGACTAGCTAATCATTTATTTACATCACTATTTTTAGGGTTTCCGGCTGAAATATGTATTTGCCAGGATAACAAAGCAAGTCAACAATTTGGCGTGCAAAATATACACTGTACTCCCTCCTCTTAGTGAAATATCCATTCACAAATTCAAATTAAACGTCTTTTATGTTAAATGTACAAAATATTTCAACAAACCATGGTAACATGTTTTTCATCCCTCAGATCCCTATCCAAAGTATTCCCTGAAGAGTACCAATCAGTTCCCATCCTTTAGTCCAGGATCTGTTCCTGGATCTGGTCTAGAGAACCCTGGTCCACCGAGACCCATCTCACCAACATCGGTAGATTCAGCAGCATCATCAAACTACAAATTCAAATTCAAAGTGTTATGATATGTTAAATGTACAAAGTATTAAAAATAAAAACACACAATATATTGTAATGTGTCTTTCGTCCCTTAGATCCGAAGCCAAAGTATTCCCTGAAGAGTACCAACCAGTTCCCATCCTTTAGTCCAGGATCTGGTCTAGAGAACCCTGGTCCACCTAGACCCATCTCACCAGCATCGGTAGATTCAGCAGCCTCGTCCAACTACAGTGCTCCTCTATCTGACCACCATGATGATGATCTCTTGTTTGGTGTTCCTCCTCATGGTGAGAAGAAAATTTCTTTTTAAGATTCTTTTTAGTTCAAAGATTTCTGTTCTGTTAACAATCACATAATGAAGGCTAACAGAATTCAACTAAATTACAAGTGATTGTTTATATGTTTAGGTGAATATTGCATGCCAAATAAATCAGATAGAAGCAGTTATGACCAGGCCATGAACCACATGGGTTTATAAATGTAAGCAATTTTAAGCGTTACAGTTTTCAGCTAGGTTTGATACTAAATGCCAAAACTTATTATGATGATATTTTAACGATTCACCTTGCTTTTAAAAGTCTTACGCTAAAAAAATATCTTTCACTTTGAATGCTGCAATTTGCCTTCTGTTGTTACGTACGTAGTAAAGGTTAAACAAAATATATATTCCAGCTGTCATGTTGTAGTAGTTTGTATCAAGAGTAAAAAGTAATTGATAACGGAAGATTTATTTTTTTTAAATGCACATGTATGTGGAAATGTCTCTTTAACAAGATTGAGATTTTTTTTTTTGGCACTTATCATTGATGTGAATAATCGAAAACTATGTTTTCATAATTTTTTTAAATGGATATATATAGTTGAGAGTGCGATTGCCAGTGCCCCTATAGATGTCTCCATGTCTCCACCTGGAGGGGCTGTAGGAGGAGGAGGAGGATGGCCGTCTCTTAGTAGTCCTGACAACCAAGGAGGGCATCGCTCATTTGCGCAGGTAACAACTAATTTATTTAGGTGGCAATCATGTTGTTCCATGGCCTGTATTCTAAACCGAAGACTGATTTTGTATGAGTTGAAGTTTGTGCGGTAATATTGTGCCATCTTGTATGCGATCTCTTTGTATGGTGCTAAGAAAAAAGGATGGCACAATAGCACCGCATAAATTTCAATTTGTACAAAATCAGTCTTTGATTCAGAATATGGGCCTATATCCTTGGCCTCTTCTACTATTTTATTTTGCGATCATCCACTTCTTTTCCTTTTCTTCAAGCTGCTCATTTTAATTGGCCTTCTCCTTCCTTCACTTCTATTCCCCTCTATCGTACTACATGTATTTTATAACTTTCCTTTTTTTTCACATATTGCCTTCTCCACAAGTTCAGCTCTGCGATCCTCCACTATTTTTCTTCCAAGCTATCTCCTCGATCAGTCCATCAGACCAAATGCCCCTTTTCTCCCTCTACTCCTCTTCTTTTCAAGCTTTCTTTTCATCTCATTTGTGTATTGAATAGCAAAATGATACATAGATCACATCAGCAAATAACAAAATGATTGAAAAAATATCCATGGAATTTAGGAATCAGGGACAACAAATGAGTAAAGAAGGTCAGTGCCACTAGTCAGTGAATAAAACTTGAAACAACAAAGACAGTATTTTGAAATGCCTTCCATAAATAAAACATCTGACACTCCTGAAGACGGACAGTCAACCTGTCCGAAACGTCGAGCACTCTCTACTACTACTCAAGCCTTCCTCGCATCTCGTCTTCTCAACTGGTTTACAGTCCTTTTCAGGACTAAATCACGAAAGATTACCTCTAATTCTACTCTCTACTCTCTATCTCGCCTATCAATTGTCTACTTTCTGTAACTCTTCATTTACTCTTCTACTTTCTCAAACAGTCCTTTTTAGGACTAACCACATGGTGAACCGTAAACCTCATCATCGTATTCGAATCCACCATGCAAGCATCTACCTTCAAACACCATTTCAACATCTGACCTGTTTACTTGACGTTGCCTTCTTGCCTTCTCACAGATGCTGCGTGATGGGCATGCCAAACCCTCATCTCCTATGAAATCCAGCCACCAGCAATCCTCTGGCAGTCCTCATCACTACACCACAAACTCTGTGAGAAGCCCTGTCAAGGACATGAACAGTAGCAATGACAGTGACAATGAGGACTATGTACCTGCACTGCAATACAAAGATGCCTTCAGTAATGCCATACAGGATGCACTGGACAAGGCTGCTCGCATGTCAATCAAGAAAGGTAAGTTTACCTACAACAGAAAATAATAAAACTGTTTGCCATGTGTGTTGAGTGTGTGAATGAAAAAGGAGTTTCTTTTCTAGATACAAATTGGGGGAAAAGTTTGTAGCTTCACGGCCAGTCTCTACAACATGCTCTTTCTAAAAGCAAACTTCAGATAGGTCTTTACAGAGGAAGATAATTGGATTAGATTGTAGAGTCACTAGGTCAGAGGTAACAGAGGTCAACCTGTAACATTATTCGTTCTTATGTTATCGTATACATAGACATGTAGAACATGCAGGTGCATTTATCTTTTCTTTTTTCTTTTGTTAATCCAATCTGCTGAATGGGTAACACTTCAAAATTACATTCACTAAGTTGTTTTTTTTTTCCCAGAAGTGATCCTTTACTATGATTCAAAATTTGTCCAAGATTTGTTTTTAAGATGTCTTTTCCTTGTTAAATCCCAGGTGATGATGCAGATGCAGATACTGGAGGAGGAGGAGGAGGAGGACGTAAGAACAAGAAAGGACGCAAGAAGCAACAACTTCTTTTCTCCACCGCAGGTCCTCGTTTCAAATAGCCCTTTACTCTTAGCCCCTCATTTATTCAAAGAAATTCTACATTCTAATATTGAGTGATAGCGTCGTCATATACCATAATATTTACATATAATGTAGCGTACTGGTTGGGTTGTAGCTGGGATGATATCGGCTTGAATGTAAGAAAGGAATTTCCTGCTAAGAACCAGAAGGTCGTTAAATAGTGTGATGGTCACAACTGGTCATGCATGTATCATGCACCTCTCTACAGTGGAGTTTATGTAACTTCTACACCACACTATCATATTTTTTGACATGCACAGGCCATGCAGGGAACTCACAAGGTTTTCTTGAAGATATCCGAATTGTATACATTTGTCGGGCCCAATTGTCTGGGGACAATAGCGGCTCTTTTATGTTTACTCATGGGCCCAATACTTTTATTGTGTGACGTCAGGCTGCCTCCGTCCGCTACTGCACAGAACCGGCTACTGGCAATGCCAGCTACGAGGGAATGTGTATGCTCATGATTGGTTGTGACCACCCTTTTGACACTTTTGCAGAGTCAAGAACTTTCCCGTTCTCAGGAGACAAATTATAATGGATAGAGGTAAATGCAGAGCTGCCAACTGTTAATTCTTTTGCAGTATTAAGAACTATTTTTTGTAAAAGATACTGCATATCTAATGGAAAATACGGTTTTCTCGTCAAAGATGCTGTTAATTTTACCTTGGTGCACTTGCAGTTCTGTTAAGGTTGGCATCTCTGTGCTGTCCATGTGATCACAAATAAGGTTCCCTTTTATAGCCCACTATTAGTATGTAATGTGAAGATATATACATTGTATCCTAATCATTTGATTATTGTTCCATTTATATGAATAACAAAGGGTATAGAGTGTGACTTTTTATGTGTTAGGACAAGTTTTCTTTGATTTCCATGATACGAATCACAGGGTTGATGTACTTTGATTGTCCATACCCATACGGTTGTAGTTTGTGTTAATCAGTCTGCAAGGCTATATTGTCTAAGCTCCAATCCATTAACTCGTATATACTGTAATCGTGGAAATTTTTTTGCCGTACATTAATTTTCATGGATTTCGCGCAAAGATCGGCAGGCGTGAATTTAAAAACGTGCGAATGTATGAGCATCCTTTTTATGCATGTATTGGGTGCATTCAATTGCGTGCTTACTAAAATGCAGCGCAAATTCAAGAACATGTGAACATTCTTTGAGACTGCTCAACGCTGAAAATTAATCGAGGGGAAATAACAGCGAATACAGTATACTCCATTTTGTTACTCAACAGGGCCCATATTCATGAAACGTAACTAAAGCTAGTTGTCAACTAATTACATAGGGAACAATACACTGTTAGGTGACAGTTCCTGAGAGTTTTTTGTTGTAAAAACTTATTGTGTTTTCCACAATAAGCCATAATCACAGACCAGCTTGTCCTCACTAGTCTAGATACCACAAGGTATATGTGCAAGGAATGCATTTGTATAATTCTGTAATGAAAAATTGAGCATCCTATTGGAATCATTTATAACTGAAAATGGAAATAGTTTCAAGTAGTTGTCAAGTGACATGGAATTACTATGAAAGTTCACTGAATTGTTTGGTATCCAAGGCTCCCAAAATAAACAGAGGTCTAGGGTGTTCTGCACAAAAATGCATTATAAGTCAGCACCAAGATTCATTATTAATGTTATTTTGCCCTTGTTATGCATTGCACTGCCTAAAATCTTTACTTTGTCCTGTTTCCATTTCATGAAACTCATCATTTGTTTTTTTTAATTTCAAATGTGAATTAGGTTCGTTTTGATTAATATACATGCAGAAATACTAAGATATCAAAAGGAAGACAATAATAAGTATAGTAATATACTGGTATAAAGTAAACATTGCATAGCATTTGATGCATCATTTGAAATTTTTCTTGTAAATCTTACCTGTATTTTGTTCCATACCGCAACATTTATCTTTATTATGATATGGAATAATCAATGTAGTAATACAAATTCTTTAAAAAAAAAAGAAAAGAAAGATATATTGTGATGAAGTTGACATGATTCAAGTGTATTTAAAGGTACTATTTAACATTTTACGATCCTTGCTCAATATATGTATAAAATGTGGACATTTTTTTTTTGCAATTTTCAAGCAAATTAGTCATCTCTAGTTTGGAAAGATAGAGTTTTGATAACTGAATTATTTGTATATAATATATATTTGCTATGCCACTTAGGCTTCAGAAATTGGCAGGGAACTTGCGCAATTCTTTAATAGTAAGTTCCTTTAAGTGACAGAGAATCTTCTCGTTTCCCCCCCCCCCCTTCCTGTTCATTGTTTTGCACATATTACTTTGAGCTAATTTTGTATCATTCTTTAATTGAGAATTGATTATTTAAAACAAAAAATTGCAGTTTTTGCATGGGCTTGTTATGGAAAATTGTTATTTGAAAATAAATTGGGGAGAAAAAACTCTAAATGAACCTGTAAAAGTGAAATTAACATGAATTGGCACCCTAAACATCTCAAATTATGATGTCAAAAAACCTTGCTAACAATGTCCATTATGATCTAATTTAACATTCATTTTTATTTTTCATTTAGCAAGTTTTCTTCTGCAGAGTTGTTATGTTTATAGATTTATTGTATAACAAGAACATATTTGCATATCATATACTTTTACTTTCATTTGATATTGATTTCTATTGCTTTCTAAACTGCACCAGCCAATGTAATGTATGTGTGTATTGCCTACCAAGATAATGTGTTTATTTTTCTTTGTAACCAAAAGTTATTTGTAAATAAGATACTTGGGTGCATGATTAATAAAACATTACTTCCAATATATTTACTCATAGAAGGTTACGTGATTTACATTGATGGTTAATAAGGAGTTTTTGTCATCTTATCACATTTGTAAGTTCAAGCAAACAAATGGAGCTTACCATCTAATGATTAAAAAAAAAAAAACCCCCATTAGCACTGGGAAAGAGATCTTTAACAGGTTACACGATTCTATTGGCAGAATCAGCTTCAGTAAGGCATACTTGCCAACTGTCCCTATTTAGTAGGGACAGTCCCTACTTCGGGGGAAAAGAAGGAACATTTATCACCATTTACAACCCTTTGTCCCTATTTTTTTAAAAATCTGTGCACAGTAATCTATACGAAATACAGAATTGTCCCTATTTTTAACATTTGTATTCCCACTTTGTCCCTATATTTGGACTCACAATGTTGGCAGGTATGGTAAGGTATGAAGGCAGTCCACAGCATACATTCAGAGAGTAGCATTATAGCAAGCCCTCTGTGATGGGCCTTTCCATGATTACCTGACGTCTGAACCTCGGGATTTGGATTAACTTTAGGCGAGGGTCATTTATTGTAAAATGACTTTTTTCAGAATTTCATACTTGGGCTTTAAGCACATAGAACTGGACTGCCACGTACACATACATCCTTGTATGAAGCCAAATTTATCTGTAAGTTTCATCTTGGCTCTTGTAAAATCAACCATGAAAAGTATTTTTTATTTGATTTGAATAAATCTATTTGTTTTGAATAATTATTACCCTATTAATTTCTGAGATGTTATCTTTATACCTGAATGAGTAGACAGAAATGTTCTATAGGGTCTGTGACGTCATCATCTAACCTCATCCCTACCCCAAACCCATCTCAACCCCAACCATAAGCCAAACGTATTTCCAATATCTTGGACAAAATAAAGCCCAGAAAAAAATGTTGCCACAGCATTTATCGATTCCATGATATACCAGGGTTCCCAGCACATCAGGGAAATCAAGGAAAATTATGTCATCTTTTTCCAGTCGGGGAAAAGTCAGGTAATTTGACAAAAAATGCATCAAATCAAGGGAATTTTGATTGGCCCAAAAATCAAGAGTAGTGTAGTCGGTCAGACTGTTATACTTTGTTGCATATATCAAAACAAAATCCATTGAATGACTGGCTATGGTGTTTTTTTGATGAAGCAAAACATGCGAAAACTGGAAATATGTTTAAATAATTATTAGGCAATTTTGAGAATTCATCAGGGAAAAATCAATGAATTTTGTTTTCTAGATATGCTGGGAACCCTGTATACACATTGGTTTGTTTCTTGAATTTACATAATTGTATGTACATGTATGGTTATTCCTTAAAGGGGAAGTTCACCCTGGAATTTTATTGGTCTTAAAAAATGGAGAAAAATATAAGAAAAATATGAGTGAAGGTTTGGGGAAAATCGACCAAAATATGATGAAGTTATGAATATTCAAAGTTTTGATTCTGTGACGTCACATGTAGTGTAAATTCCATAAAATGTCATTTTTTTTTTCAGAAGAAAATAATTATGTCACCTGTGCGGTCGATATACCATCAAACATATGTTCATATACATGACTATATCGAATTGACCCATTCCTTTATCAAGAACCATGACAAAAAGACAAATTTATGGAATTTACATACACAACCAATTGGAGAGCTGCTCGCACGTGACGTCACAGAATCAAAACTTAAAATATTCATAACTTCGCTATGTTTTGGTCGATTTTCTTCAAACTTTCACTAATATTTTCCTATTATTTTTCTTCATTTTTTTAAGACCAATAAAATTCCAGGGTGAACTTCCCCTTTAAGGTGGGATTTGATTACTGAAGTACGGAGTAAATGTATGAATAAATGAGAGAGAGAGAGAGAGAGAGAGAGAGAGAGAGAAAAAAAAATTAATGTATGGTTGGGTTGATAGACTTGGCAATGGTGGATCCAGGCTAGTTTGTAGGCACAAACCCATGTTGTCCGCTTACTAGTGAAGTTAAGAAATAGATTCACTCGTGTACTGTAGCTTCTCCCAGCACAGACAGTAAGTTTGGAGGCTAGTCTCCACTCTAGACTGAAATTTGTATAAGTGTCAAATTGAGTCTGTGCTTGCAGACTTTATCCAGGCTGGGGCGCAGGGGGGGGGGGGGGGGGGGGGGGGGGGGGGGGGAGGCCACCTGTCTATGGAAACCACGCATTGAGTGTGTATGTTAAAATAAATAAATAGATAAATAAATAAATAAAATCAGAAAAATTGGGCAGTTCACTCCCTTATTGGGCCTGGCGCCCCCTCAATTTCCTATTATATAATCCTGGATCTAAGAATCTGCTCCTTACAGTCTTATCTATAAATAATTATATACCAATAATCTTATCAGGTTTACAAACAAAACAGATATATACTTTCATGGTCTAGTAATAAATTATTTGCATGCATGAACATACAAACAAAAATACAGTCGTGTGGAACAGAGACTAGCAAAACATCACTTCTCAGGAAAATACTTTTTACGTTTCGCAAGTGCAAATATTTCAAATAAACCATGTATCCATTGTTGTAATTATAATGAAATATGAGTGAAGACTGTAATAATGAACGACAGCCTCTGTTGCCAAGTAATGAAAGTGATAATAATGACGAATTTCGTAGTAAACATGATGTGCTGCCAAGACCCAGCGACTCTGGAACTCGACAGCGGGAGACCACCGGAAAGCAAGCCGGAGGTTCGGGGGAGTTGCACCATCGGCGATCGGTAGTCAACTGCAAGGTATTTATTTTCTATTTATGAAATTTAGCAAAGTAGGGCTCTTAAATATATGCCGGTGTGTGAAATAAAGAAGGAATACTGCTGTTTATGAGGATACATAAAGAGATAGACAATTACATGTAAAAAAAAGGAAAAAAGAGACAGATATTAATGAAAGAGAGAGGAGGAAGAGTGCTGGACTGAGGGGGGGGGGGGGGTGGGCAGATAGTATTACAGAGCTAACAAGTCTCACGCATCTTGCGTGAGAATCACGCATTTCGGGTCCGTCTCACTATCTCCCGCAGAACACCCCATTTCTCATGCAAAATGAGAAAAGTAGCAGTATTATAGATTTTTTTACCATTTTGATTTTGGAGTCTCAAAACCCTAAATATCGGCAGTTTTGTCTCGCCTCAATCCCTGCGAGTGCGATGTTTTCAAGCAGGCGATCGTTATATGCAAGATAGCTTACTACTTGAAACGTGTGTCGTGCGTGCGTGCCTCCTTTGTGTACACAAAACCAATGGCAAGGTCAGGTTTCCTATAATACTCTATAAATCACTGGTAAATCGTTCTTTAGACTGGTTTTAGTATGCATTCAGAATTAGAATCGATCCAGATAATGATTTGAAGTATGAGAAGGTCTACATCTATAATTATTCTTATGTATTTCATTGTTTTATGAATTTCTTATGTATTCTATTGTTTTTATTCTTACGAGTATTATCTGTGCTTTCCATTGTTTTAGGGATTTTAATACTTCAGGTCTTCATTTAGACTTAGTTTCATTCTCAATGAATAATAAAAGCAATCTAAAGAATGATTTACCTGTGATTTATAGAGTAAAATAGGAAACCTGACCTTGCCATTGGTTTTGTACACAAAATGTCAAAAATCTCAATTTTGGGTTTGACCTTTGGCCACGAAAGGTCAATTAATTCTCTTGTGGAATGTCTGATTTCAATGAACTTGGTGTCACTTGGAAGACTGTAAACAAAGACACATGAAACGACATTACTGAAAACGCAGCAGTTTCGATTGAGCAACACAATTTGTCTAGGGGTGCCCTCACAGACCCTACCGGTAATTTAAGGGTTAAACCTATAATTCCCCCTTTTCAGTACTTTCTTCACCACTATTTGCAATTTTGACACTGCCATTGGATCTATCAGGCTGATAAACATATAAATAGACACCAGAATCATCTTTATAGCCCTTTTAATAAAAGAATTACAGCTTTTTTCAAATTTTGAAAAACGATGACTCAGCATTTTTTGACCACGCCCCCATAAAATCGTTTTTTGGCATGCACTGTCTCAATTTTCACCCAATTTTCTTAAAATTGGTAGCATATCGATCAGTGCAACGAGCTGCTTAAAATAAGATAGGCCAAACTTGGTTCTGAAACATTACCCATTTATAGCCCACCTCTACTTATAATGGTGTGGGATAGCATTTTTCTTTCAGAAAAAGGGCTTTTTTTTTGGGGGGGGGTAGTTTTGGGTTTTTGTTTTTGGCCATGCGTTATGAGGTGGGCCCTTTTCTGTTACAACCCAAGTTTTCCAAGGAATTGTACCGTTTTTATTCAATCGAATATTCTTCTTACATTGACATTCTTATACCTATAAAAGTATACATATTCTGAAAGAGAATTGTCTGAGGAATCGAAAAATACTATCAGAAAGGATATGGGGAAGTCATAGGAGTTACAGAGCCAAATATGTCGAAAACGGTTGGAAAAAAGTACTTCCAGAAAAAGTTACCATGGAAACAAAATTTCACCCTACAACAAAAGACATGCATATTTGAACTCCTCAAAGTCAGACCTTTCCAACAATGTTATAACTTGTTAGGGGTAGCTTTTTTTAATAATTTTGCGCGATCATCTTTTCAGCACGAAATTTCTGATAGGAAAGATTTGGGAATAATGTGTTACAATGAGTAATGCATGATTTACTTCCAAAATATGACACAGTTTTGTCTTAATAACCTATTTGAAGTTATACAGTGTTACATGAATATAGTTTGCAATTACTTAATACAATAAAATATATCTACAGTGCTATTAAAACAATTAATTGATCTGGTTCATGTTGAGACATGTCAACCGACACGTGCAAGGTATCTCTGAGATGATCTACCTGGTGAGGAAAAGCATATCAAGCCATTGCAGTGATGTTCAATTGTAAAATGTAGTTGAATTGTAAATAATCAATCACCCATGAATAACTTTATGGCAAACAGATGTTATGCAATACTAATCATACATGTGGTAGAGCCATCAATCACATTATCTCACTCATTAGGGAAGACAATGCCTTAATGGAGTGAGGATGTCTTAAGAGTGGGTTTTTTGGTGGTTGATTTGCTGTGCCTCATCAATATAACTCAATCCAATTATTCAGTTCCTTTTGTTTGTGTAAACAAAGCATAGGTAAATGGTAGTGAGAATACAATTAAACATGTAGGCTGAATAAGTACCCATGTCCTAGCATCAACTAATATTTTACTTCACTTTGTGAATCATAGAAATACCTGACGACCACAATCTAGAAGTTAAATCACATTATTTACTGATTTACATTAATTAATTAAATTGATTAACTTAATTAGCCTAATAGGTATTCTTAATTCATATTTACAACACTGTTACAATAAATAGATATAATATTCCAATTTAACTGTCTTATGTTAGATTTTATGATGTTAAAACCTGATTTATTAATGCAACAGAAATTTATGCTCCTCCTCCTCATGCTCCTCCTCCTCCACCACCATGCAAAATATGGCTACTCAAGTTAATTAATTGCTATTACTTGTAAATGAGTGCACCATTGTTTCTTCTTAATATTAAGGTTATTGGCAGATATATTTTCCTTCACATTAGTACCAAATATACCCATATGGCAATGTATTTAAAGTTTTATATCATTTTTCATGTTTGTGCTTGTCGCGCAAATGTAACGGCACCACCTATATGGGGGCCCAGTTTAAAACACATGGCCTTTTTGTTTTTTTGGTTTTGTTTTGCAAGAGGTGGGATGTGCATGCTTGCTGGTTTGGATGAAAAGAACTAAAGATGAGTGATTTACTCTTTCATTACAGAACATTAATGAATAATACAGCTTTTTATTGTTTTAAAATTTGCTGTTTTTTGTCATTAAGACGTTTATTTTTATTTGTGAAAACTCTAGTGATGACCAGTTGTCTTCAAACAGCTTGTACATGTATACTGTTATCATGATGATTCTTAATCTTGATATTATTATAAACCATTTTTTTTAAAAATCCATTGCTAGAATTTATTCATAAATCTGAAGTGGAACAGAAAGGAGAGAGATTGCTAATCATTTCATGTAGCCACTAAATTTACTTTATATTTTATGTGTTTATCATTCAAAATAATCATGCACTTTGCAAGGAAATCTATGCAGCAGAGATTTAGGAAGGGTATGCAAATATGTGAAGAAAACAGATTTGACCTTTGTAAGTCTCCTTGGCCATATTAGCCAACCAGGGATCATTGTAACTTTATCTTCTATTTGATGATAGAAAACAAATCTCAAGGGGGCGTGGCGTACATTAGGGTGGAGTGTGTATAGTGGATTAATGTTGGTAGTTTGGGGGGTTATGAGCTTGTTTTCTAGCAGACTTGGCAGTTTGCAAGTAAATAGCAAATAGCTCAAACTCAATTTGCTAATTCTTTAAACCTGAACAATTCTTTCAATTTCATTTTTTTTAAATATCACCTGTTGTGCTTTGTCAACTTGAGGGTTAGATGAGGCCTAGTTTCTAGAGGACAAATTAAGACCTCATAGGATATTGTTGCTCAGGCAGATACATTATTGAGAAGATTTATTGCACCTGCTGTTAATTTTTGTTGTTGCTCTAGGACAAACGTGGTCGTGGTCATTCTACTGCCATGAACACTCAAGTTGATAGGTGAGTTGAGCACTTAACAAATCTTATAAATAATTGTGTAAGCCTATACAGTATATTATGTTGTCAATTTTCGTCTTGAATGAGTAAGGTTTGTTTTTAAAATTGTATTCATTAATTCAATTTTAATTTCAGTATTAATTTAAAGATAATCTAGAGTAGTAGTCATAATGAATAAATCAAAACATTCTTGTTCTTACCAGAATCTCAAGCATAGGAAATAAATACTACACACCAAAGGAATTTACAGAAAATTGCGTATTTGCTGAGAAAAGAGTAAAATAAGCATGATTTCAGTATCTGGACGGCCCGTCAAAGCACATGCGTGATTAACACGGCCACGTGGAAAGTCTACGGGTATATCATGTGCACGCGATTCGCACCGGTTCTGTGTGTGTATGTTGTGCCGTGACTTGTGGCGATATAGCGGTCTACTCCAAGTCTCAATTTGACGGACTGTTTCAATATTTTTTCAACATTTCTTCTAAAATCATTATCGAAACGTGAATATAATCTGGTGTAGGCATATGTATATGTTAATGGAACAATGTGAGGACATATCTTACAGATTCATCGAAAATTATTTTGGCTGTAAGAACTAAAGCTTGGCTTTAATATAACAATGACAACAACAATGGTATAAATGCAAAGTATATCTCTCTCTTTCTCTTTCTCTCTCTCTCCCTCTATTTCTGACTGCCTATAGCTTTCTTTGAATGTAGAATTTAATAAAGTTGTTTATTTTTTGTTTAATTGGATAGATATTTAGGTATTTACATGTAGGCCTAGATATTTAGGTTTTAAAAAACAAATTTAAAACCTAAATACAAATTTAAAACCTAAATACAAAACAAATTTGTAACATTACATTGAATACATGATGACCCATCTATAATGTGAAATAATGATATCTGTAGGCCCTAAACCAACGTTTTAGCCTTCATTAAAGTATTGATTTGCAGTCTAATAGATATCTACCAGAAAACTCAATTTATATGTACAATTTTGGTAAGCTGAAAGAAGACATGCATGTACATAACATTTTTACATTAGACGTAGCTGAACAACTATTCTCAGAATTTTGGTATCTTACATGCAAAATCTTGATTTCTTCCTTTTCCCACAGTGTTGGGCCCCTGGGCATCTTATGGGCCTACCGGAAGACAATTGTCCTCATAGCAACACCGTTGCTATGCCTTCCTCTTATCATAATGATTGGAGATGGGGTGAGTATCAAAATAAAAACTATTTTTGTGTAAAGATTAATAAAATAATGGCGAACATTTATATTGCGCCATACAATGTATGATTTGAAAGTCCTGATGTGAACGAAGTGATGTGATTATTGTGACATCACTCCAGCTTGTTATTCCCAAGACTCAAATCCATGCATTAAGCACTATGTTCCTCTTTTTAAAATGATTACAAAACTCAATTAAACAGAGTTTTTGTGGGATCACACCAGTGATTATTTTGTTCTTCCCTGCGCTTCGGATTCATCGTTAAGTCAAATATTTCTTTAATTTTTCAGTTCTCTATTGCGTTGCATGCTATACGGAAATGTAAGTTGTTGACCAACAAGGACAAATTAGGCATTTTATGTTAATAAACGTTGATGGCACATGTATTGTACATGTATTATGAAACGCGAGAATTGGATTATTCCTATCTGGGACAGAGAATCAACTTTTCACATGGCCATCTGCAGAAAAAAAAACAACAACAACAGCGTACTCAGTTTTCAAGTGGTTCCTCAAGATTCAGTTTAATTCTGTTATTTTGTTTTAATTGAGGTATCTAAATCACATGGCAGCATTTTTATAAATATTTTTTTTCCATTGAAATCCAAGTTCTTTACGATATTGTTGGAGCTACTATGATTTAAAACCATTTAAATTTAAACAACAATAATAGACCCTACCATATATTTCGCTTTTATTATTTGTATTAAATTCGTTCAATTTTAGAGCTCTTCTAGAGCTTTTACCCCTAGTCCTGGCCCTCTTCTGCCCTCTCCAAATGTTTTCTATTTCAGTCATTCTATGAAAATTGATACATTTAGGCACACTTCTTAAAATACTCAAGAGATTTTGTTACCTACATGTACCAGGCACCCACTAGTTTACCTAGGTCAAGAGTGGCAATCCTGTGGCAAATTTTGTCCATGACCCTTGATAGTCCCCTAAGAGTGTGTTCAATGTCCAGTTTCAAATTTATACGCCAACATGAATCATGATACAAAACGCAATTACAAAACGCTGATATAAAGAAAAACAAAGAGGGTGTTCATTGTCCCCCATCCCCGGTCGTAAAAATAAACGTGTTTCAAATCTCAATTTAAATTTAAACGCCGAAAATTTAAACGCCGAAAAAGATGTGTTTACAAACACAATCAGCTTCAATTTTACGACCTTGAGCATCGTGATTGCAACGAAATGCGACACTGAACAGGATTGAGTTTTCAAACGTGTTTAAATGTGCTCTCGCAATGGAAGCTTCCGGTGCAATCGAAAAAGGAGAAGATATTTGTTTTTTGAGAGTGGGGAATTTAAAGACGATCGACGTATAAACACGTTTAAATTTTGGACACTGAACGGTGCACCGCTGATCGCGTTTGTGTTTGTGTTTTGTGATTGCGTTTTGTATCATGATTGATGTTGGCGTATAAATTTGAAACTGGACATTGAACACACTCTAAGCTTCCTAAGAGCCAGCTACAACTCATATCTAGATACAAGTAGCTCACTAGTTTACTTCTTATCATGTTATTCCTTACTTCCTTACAGGTTTGATAGGTTTCCCATATTTGTTTACAAATCTTTAAAGCTTGGTAGTTTTGGTATATCTAAAAAAAATCTTCATATTTTGAAATTCCTTTGAAATAGAATGAAAGGTTATAGCACATATCACTGGGAAGGTGAGATCTAAAAGTCATAATGTTATTATCAAAAACAGCTTGGTCCTGGCAAATTAGCTTTATATTTCATTTTCAGTAGAAAACTACTTTATAGAAACAAACCAGACAGATTATTTCAGGATGTAAACAACTTCGTAATAAATCTCTTTGACATAGATTAGCTATCTATGGAATAATCTGACATCTGAAAGGCCTATTTCAAGGGAAATATTATAAATGCCAGTAGAGGGCACCAGATCTGCTCTAATGGCCAAATTCAAATTTTTCACAAAGATGCAATGTGAAAAAGTTGGTATTCACTTTGGTTGTTTTAAAGTTAGACTATTTCAAAAGTGACCAATATTATTGATAAATTATAAAATCTTACCCATGCATTTGTACCTTTAAAGCATTAAATTGGAACACTGATCAATTTTGTTAAATTTCTGGTTCAATGAATCTACATGGATATGAGTAGACTAAACAAGTACCCTGGAAGGAGGGGGGGGGGGGGGGGGGGGGCTTATTGTCCCGATTTGGGGTAAATTTAAACAAAAAATTAAACCTTTTGAGATGCTTCAAAGTAAATTGACAGTTTTTAGATCAAACTTGGATTTAGAAATATGGATAAGTTTAGACCATTCAAAGTTCATATTTCTTTTCTGTCTTGACAAAGAAAGTACGTATGTTTAGGATCCAAAGAACTTGGATTATAAGAATATCGGTACAGTCATTTCCCAACATAAATATTTACATGTTTCTTGCTGGTATTGGGTAATGGCAAATTTACCAGGGACTTTATTGGATATGCATCACATATATGCCACTTCAGCAAATTTTCCCCCCATTTTTTTTTTGCTTTTCAATCGGCAGCCTAAAAACGTATATACACTCAATACGGATACTAGCAAAATGAACAGAAGCCATACATGTACAAGGATGCAAAGAAAAAAGCAAGAGAGAGAGAGAGAGAGAGAGAGAGAGGGGGGGGGGGGGAGGAGATTGTTCTTTGTATTTAAAATACTTGGAATCTTTACTAGCATAGTGTACTCCCATGTACCTTGAAAAGCGCATAAAAACTATTGGTTTACCATTCCAAATGCTATTTTAGGAAATAAGAAGGACATACATGTAATGGTTGATACATATGTACATGTAGGCCTACATGTATAAGTACCATATAACTTGGCAGCAACTATGACAAAACTAAAGGTGTAATAGTGTCACAAAATAAATGTTGAGCCCTTGAAATATGACTTGATAAAAAACAAGGAAAACCTTCTTATAAGGTAGGACTACATATATGATATTAATTGTGGCAAAGAAGACATTATGAATTGTGATCATAATTTTTAAATATATGATGCACCACGCCGTACACTGGGGTACCGTTGCAACCCAGGGTATGGCATTGTGCAGCGCCCTCTCGTGTCCATAAGCGTACAGTTATACTGTGTTTTCACGATCAGCATTATTTTCATGATCGTAAGATCGATGCAACAATGATCACAACGCCTATTTTCCTTCTTTAATATAATCTAATGACAATAATAAGTAACAAATATAACTTATTTAATATAGTAACGACTCAACAATTTAAATATAATTTTGGATAGTTAGGTAACCCAGGGTACACCTCTAAAAATAGAATAAATAATTCAACAAAATGGCGATTTTTTTTTTTTTAGTTCACCCCAGGGTACCAAATAATGCATCATATTCTGAATTTGTTTTTTAGTGACAAAATGATACACAAAGAGATTCACTTTAAATATGACATACATTTTTTTAGAATTGAGATAACAAATGCATGTACTCAATTTATTTTTGAAATGTTTATGTATTTGAAGGGTCTACATGCAGGGCCGGCGGAGCGTTTTCAAAAGTGAGGGGGCCCAAGTTTTAGAAGAATTCGCTTGTGAACATATTAGCCCGAATAATAAGGATTTTTACGGGGGGGGGGGGGGGTTGAAATGTGAAAAAGTGCACATTTGGAATGAGCGGATCATATTCAAGTGCGACTTTTCAAGCTACAATTCTTTTTAGAGAAATTCCGAAAATTTTGGCTTATAATTACCTGAAGGTATTGTATTCTATACACATTTTAAATAATTGTCATGCCATCTGAGACTCATTTGCGAGCGCGAAGCGCGAGCTGAAAATTTTGGCTTTTATAATTACACAAAAAAGGCCGTAGGCCTATATTTTACGCAGATTTCCCCCTCTTATATGTAGGCCTATTTTTGTTTGAATAGGTAACGATCACCTTCATTTTAACAAAAATAAATTGCGAGCGCGAAACGCGAGCAGAAATTTTACATAACATTACTTATTTGGGACGCCAGGGATAAGTCAATGGGCTTATTAAAGAAAAATTTGCAAGCGCGAAGCGCGAGCCGAAAATTTTGACTTATAATTAACTGAAGGTAGTGTATTCTAGATTTTGAAACTTAATTGACATCCATCACTTCACTTTGCGACGTCAGAAATCAGTCTTTCTGAGAGGAATTTGTGAGCGCAAAGCGCGAGCTGAAATTTTTGGCTTATAATGACACATAATAAGACCGTATATTTTACGCACATTTTCCATCTTATCTCTTTTTGTTTGAATTCTTCTATGGATCAAGATCACCTCAATTTTAACAAAAATAAATTGCGAGGGCCAAGTGCGAGTAGAAAAATTTACATAACTTTACTAATATGGGACATAAGCCCCCCGTCTCCGCCGGCCCTGACATGTACATATTGACACCCCTTTTCAAAAGAGTAATTACAATTTTTATTATGTGTACACTATAATAGGCCTCTAAAATGTTACAGCTCTTTTGGCATGAGTCCAATAATACTTGTTGAAGCATAAACGTGATACAACTAAATGTCTTAAAATAATTCATGCTTAATTACCTCATAAATATATGAGGTGTAATATATTACTCTATACCATATAGTAGGTAATAAATAATGGTTAAAGTATAGTTTTGGTAAGACTTGATTATTGGTCTCTTATTGGTAACCCTGATCACCACCCAAAGAGAGCAAAGCTTCCCGCTACGACGGCCTCCTGTACCCAAGAGCGCCATGGTTTTACCGACCCCTTTAGCTTGTTAGAGCTGCTATGTAGTGCTATCAAAGCCATGAAGAACAACAAGGCAGCTGGGCTCGATTATCTTCTCTGTGAGCAGATAAAACACCTAGGGCCTGTAGCACTCAACTGGCCAACTACTCAACCTTACTCAGCATATATTGAGGATCGTTTTGAGAAGGGTCTCATCACAGGAGCTGCTTTTGTAGACCTATCAGCAGCTTACAACACTGTCAATCATCGGATTCTAGCCAAGAAGCTCTTTGATCTGACTAAAGACCTGAAGTTCACAAAGCCCATCCAATCAATGCTATCCAACAGGCGCTTCTTCGTAGATCTCAATGGAAGCCACAGTAGATGGCGCACCCAGAAGAATGGCCTACCTCAAGGGAGTGTCCTTGCCCCTCTGCTTTTCAACATCTACACCAAATGACCAACCAATTAACTGTCAAATACACATTTTGATAAACTGTCATCCCATATGAGACACATTTGCGAGCGCATAGCGCGAGCCGAAAATTTTGGCTTACAGTTACCTGAAGGTAGTGTATTCTATACACATTTTGATAATTGTCATGCCATCTGAGACTCATTTGCGAGCACAAAGCGTGAGCCGAAAATTTTGGCTTATATAATGACACAAAAAAAGCCGTAGGCCTATATTTTATGCAGATTTCCCCCTCTTATATGTAGGCCTATTTTTGTTTGAATAGGTAACGCGATCACCTTCATTTTAACAAAAATAAATTGCGAGCGCGTAACGCGAGCAAAAAATTTTACATAACATTACTTATTTGGGACGCCAGGGATAAGTCAATGGGCTTTTTAAAGAAAAGTTTGCGAACGCAAAGCGCGAGCCGAAAATTTTGACTTATAATTAACTGAAGGTAGTGTATTCTAGATTTTGAAACTTAATTGACATCCATCTCTTCACTTTGCGATGTCAGAAATCAGTCTTTCTGAGAGGAATTTGCGAGCGCGAAGCGCGAGCTGAAATTTTTGGCTTATAATGACATATAATAAGACCGTATATTTTACGCACATTTTCCATCTTATCTCTTTTTGTTTGAATTCTTCTATGGATCAAGATCACCTCAATTTTAACAAAAATAAATTGCGAGGGCCAAGTGCGAGTAGGAAAATTTACATAACTTTACTAATATGGGACATAAGGGATCAGTCAAGGTGCTTTATTGAGAGAATCTTGCGAGCGCGATGCGTGAGCAGAAAGAAAAAAATTGGCTTCTAATGAACCCGAAGGTAGTGTATATTCTAAACACATTTTGCCTCTCCTTCCCGTTCTTCTTTTTCTTTCTTTTCACTTTTTTCCCTTTAAGTTAGAAAATATTAAAATTTCTGGCAAAAAAGTGGGGGGGGGGGGGGGCCCAGCCCCCCCCCCCCAGGCCCACCGTCTCCGCCAGCCCTGACATGTACATATTGACACCCCTTTTCAAAAGAGTAATTACAATTTTTATTATGTGTACACTATAATAGGCCTCTAAAATGTTACAGCTCTTTTGGCATGAGTCCAATAATACTTGTTGAAGCATAAACGTGATACAACTAAATGTCTTAAAATAATTCAAGCTTAATTCCCTCATAAATATATGAAGTGTAATATATTACTCTATACCATATTGTAGGTAATAAATAATGGTTAAAGTATAGTTTTGGTAAGACTTGATTATTGGTCTCTTATTGGTAACCCTGATCACCACCCAAAGAGAGCAAAGCTTCCCGCTACGACGGCCTCCTGTACCCAAGAGCACCATGGTTTTGCCGACCCCTTTAGCTTGTTAGAGCTGCTATGTAGTGCTATCAAAGCCATGAAGAACAACAAGGCAGCTGGGCTCGATGATCTTCTCTGTGAGCAGATAAAACACCTAGGGCCTGTAGCACTCAACTGGCCAACTACTCAACCTTACTCAGCATATTGAGGATGGTTTTGAGAAGAGTCTCATCACAGGAGCTGCTTTTGTAGAACTATCAGCAGCTTACAACACTGTCAATCATCGGCTCCTAGCCAAGAAGCTCTTTGATCTGACTAAAGACCTGAAGTTCACAGAGCTCATCCAATCAATGCTATCCAACAGGCGCTTCTTCGTAGATCTCAATGGGAGCCACAGCAGATGGCGCACCCAGAAGAATGGCCTACCTCAAGGAGCATGTCCTTGCCCCTCTGCTTTTCAACATCTACACCAATGACCAACCAATTAACTGTCAAAAGTTGCTCTGGGCTTTATGGTATTGCGATGGGGTTTTCTGTTTGTTTTGTTTATTGTTATTATCGTGGGTTTTTTTTTTTTGGGGGGGATGGTCCCTTGAAAATATTTGACTTTTTTTGTTTCTTCCAAAAAATTTTTTTTTCAGCCTTCCAAAGGTGCCTTCGTGATTATTATCATGGCTGTCTACTGGATCGGTGAGATCCTACCCCTGGCTGTCACATCCCTCCTCCCTGTCATCCTCTACCCTCTGCTTGGGGTACAAGACTCTGACGATGTCTGCAGGAATTATCTCAAGGACACCAACTTCTTGTTCATAGGTGGGTTGATTGTTGCAGTGGCTGTAGAGCACTGGATGGTTCATCGAAGGTTTGCGCTGGGAGTGCTGCTCCTTATGGGATCAAAGCTTAGATGGTGAGAGAAAATTATCAATATCTGAGAAATAAAATTGATTTGGTTTCTTGTTTCAACATATATATGAACTGCTTGCTCAAAACCACCCTTACATCGCAAATAAAACAACAGAGTAAATGGTAGGAGTACCAGGTTTTCAGCATAGGAAATTACTCTTCTCTTAACATGATATTTGTCTTGGTTACCGGTATATCCCGGGGTTATACTTTAGTTAACTATGATGTGTTTGGTAACATGGGAAATATTGAAATCTCTATTTTCAGGGGAAGAAAAAAATCATTATAAGTGGTTTTGAGCCTGAGAGTCAGATAAATTCAACTTCATATATATTGTTTTTAGATGAGAATATGATGAAATATGGTATCTTACTTTTAAATAGCTACTTTTTCAACTGTGATTCTTCTTCACCCATCCTATTTTTGTTAATCTTTCCCCTCCAGCTCAATTTATACTCTTACAATTGCCCTTTCCATCTCTCCATTTCTCTCTCCTTATCTCCCCTTCTCTTCTTCATTCTGTCTCCTTCTCTTCAGCTCATATTCTTGCATGCTTTCACACAACTCGAGCAATTCCCTTTTTGTTACTCTCCTTGCTCTTCATTCACTCATTTGCCTTCTTTGAAGCCATTCCTTGGGGTGCTATCTCACTTCGCGGAAACAAAATTGAGACAGATTTGCCCGCATGGCATTGCATTATATCTGTCTCCGCGACAGAATTTTGTGTGCTACAGGAGACAGATCTAGTACAATGGCGTGCTGGCTAATCCGTCCTTTGTACCACGTAACCTTTTGTACGTGGGACATAAGATTTCATTGCGGAAAAGAGGAGACAATGCCATGTTGGCAAATATGTCTCAATTTTGTTTCCGCGAAGTAAGATACCACCCTTACTCAAGGTCTTACCCTCTCACTCTTTTCCCCCTCTCCCTCTTCCTTTTTGACTCTTTCTCTTTCTTCGCCTCCTTCTCTTATTACATACATATACCCACACACTGTACCACTCCATCTCTTTCCCCCCCCCCTTTTCCATATTCTTCCTCTCTTCTACCTGTTGAATAGTCACAGTATGTGTAACACTGACGGACAGTGGAATCCCACTTTCTTTGCTCATTTTTTCATATTATATATTTCTGGTCTGTTTCACTCTTTGTTCAAATGTCACAATAAATGCAACAATGATGCCCTAGGCCTCACTGCATGATGTAACAAGCATTTTTCTACAATACCCTCTCTTGACCCAGGTTAATGCTTGGTTTCATGTTGACGACAGCATTCTTATCTATGTGGATCAGCAATACAGCCACCACGGCCATGATGGTTCCTATAGCTCAATCTGTTGTGCTTCAACTATTGGATCAAAGAAGAGATGTAAGCATTTCTATGCAAATATTGACAATATGTATTTCAGTAAATTAGCTTTTGATAAGGTTTGTATCAAAACGTGTTTACTTTGTCACTCCCATTTACCTACATTTACAATGTATTAAGGTACATATTCACTCTGGGGCGTGTACATTGTGTAAAATCAGTTGTTTGATAGTTTTCGGCTGAACTTTACCATACAAAAATGGTGAAAGCTTTTACACAAGGTACAAAAATGGTCAAATCAACTGCTTTTGCACACTGTACAAAAATGATCAAAACAATTGCTTCTGCACACCTTACAATTTTTTTTCACAAGGATACTATCCCCATGGTAAAATGGAGTTTTTGCTTTATTTCAGGTTCCCTGACAAAGTGTCAGGTGACTATTGGCCCCAAGCCACTGCTAAATTCGAGCCCTGGGGGGCGTTTCATGAAAGGACTTGTCGGACGTTTTATCCGACAAACTGTTATAAGCAGAGACGATCAATACCTGTGGCAAAATTGTCCATGACGCCTTGATAGTCCCAAGATGTGCTTCAACATGTCCACGTTTCAAGATTTATACCCAACATGAATCATGATACAAAACGCAACTTTATAAACGCTGAATAAGAAAAACAAGAGGGTGTCATTGTCCCCATCCCGTCTAAAAAACGTGTTTTCAAATCTCAATTTAAATTTAAGACGCCGATAATTTAAAACGCCAGAAAGAGAATGTGTTTACTAACACAATCACTCAATTTTAGCGACCGTTGAGCATCGGTGCAAGCGAAATCGCACTGACAGCGATTGATATTCCAAAACGGTTTAATATGTGCTCTCGCAATGGAGCTTCCGGTGCATACGAAAAGGAGGAGATATTGTTTTTGAGAGTGTGAATTTAAAGACGACGACGTTATAATCACGTTTTAAATTTTGGACTACCTGAAAGCGGTGCAGCGCTGATGGGCCGTTTGTGTTGTGTTTGTGATTGCGTTTTGTATCATGATTTGATGTTGCGGTATAAACTTTGAAATGGACCAGTTAGAACACACTCTAAGCTGTCTAAGACCAGCTAAACCATATCTAGATACATAGTAGCTAATAGTTTACTTCTTATGCATGTTATCCTTACTTCCTTGACAGGTTGAAGTTTCCCATATTTGTTTATCAAATCTTTAAGAGCTTGGTAGTTTTGGTTATATCTAAATGATAAAATATCTTCATATTTTGTAAATTCCTTTGAAATAGAATGAAGAGGTTATATGCACATATCACTGGAAGGAGATCTAAGTCATGAAATGATTATTTATCAAAAACAGGCTTGGTCCTGGCAAATTACTTAAGATGTTCAAGTTCAGTAGAAAAGGTACTTTATAGAAATCAACCACAGTATTGATTTCAGGATGTGAACAACTTCGTAATAAATCTCTTTGACATAGATTAGCTATCTTATGGATAGAATCTGACATCTGAAATAGGCTATTTCAAGGGAATATAATGAAATGTGCCATAGAGGGGCACGCAGATCTGCTCTGAATGGCCAAATTCATAATTTTTCACAAAGATGCAATGTGAAAAGAAGTGGTATTCACTTTGGTTGTTTTAAAGTTAGACTATTTTCAAAAGTGACCAATATTATTGATAAATTATGATAAATTCTAACCCATCCGCATTTGTACTTTAAACATTCGAATATGTGGAAACTGATCATTTTGTTAATTTTCTGGTTCAATTCTGAATCTACATGGATATGTAGTAGGACTAAGACAGAGTGACGCTGGAAGGAGGGGGGGGGGGGCGGGTGGCGGGGGTGGGGTGGGCTAATTGTGCCCGATTTGGGGTAAATTTATAACATAAAATTTATAATCCTTTTGAGTAATTGCTTCCAAAGTAGAATTGACAGTTTTTAGGATCAACTTGGATTTAGAATTATGGATAAGTTTAAGACCATGTCAAGTTCATATTTTCTTTTCTGTCTTGACAAGAAAGTACGTATTTAAGGTTCCAAGAACTTGATTATATAGAATATTCGGTACATGTTCATTTCCCCAACAAAAATGATTTATGTTTTGCTTGCTGGTATTGGGTAATGGCGAAATTTTACCCAGGGAACTGTTATTGACTGGCATCACAACTATATGCCACTGTCAGCAAATTTTCCCCCCATTTTTTTTTTGCGATTTTCAATCGGTCACCTAAAAACGTATATAACTCAATACCGTGATACTAGCTGCAAAATTGACAGAAAGCATACATGTACCAAGGATGCAAAGAGAATGAGCATAGAGAAGAGAGAGAGAGAGAGAGAGAGGGGGGGCGGGTGGGGGGGGAGATGTTGCGTTTGTATTTAAAATACTTGGATCTTTATAGCATTATGTGTAACTCCATGATACGCTTTGAGAAAGCGCATAAAAACTGATTGGTTTACCTATTGCCATGCTATTTAGGAAATTAAGAAGGACATACATGTATGGTTGATCATATGTACACTGTAGGCCTACATTGTCATAAGTACCGATATAACTTGGCATGCACATGCAAAACTAGGTGTAATAGTGTCACAAAAATAAATGTTGAGCCCTTGAATACTGACTTGAGATAAAAAACAAGGAAAAGCCTTCTTATAAGGTAGGACTACATATTATGATATAATTGTGGCAAAGAAACATTTATAAGTTGGTGATCATAATTTTTTAATATTTGATCATCCACTGCCGTACACTTGGGGTGCCGTTGCAACCCAGGGTATGGCTATTGTCAGCCGCGCCTCGATTCGTGTCCCATCAGCGTCACGTTATACTTTGTGTTCATCATCAGCATTATTCATTGATCGTAAGTATTCGGATGCAACAAATATCACTGTCTAAGCCTATGTTCCCTTTCTTTAAATATATATGTAATGACAAGAATAGTAACAAATATAACTTATTTTAATTATAGTAAATTGACGTTCAACATTTAAATATAATTTTGGATGTTAGGTAACCCACAGGGTACACCTAAAAATATGAATAAATAATTCATCCAAAATGCGATTTTTTTTTTTTAAGTCACGCCAGCGTACCAAATAATGCAATCGATATCTAATTTGTGTTTTAGTGAGCAAAATGATATCACAAAGGATTCCTTTAATATGACATCATTTTTTTAGAATTAGAATAACAAATGCATGTACTTCATTTATTTTTGAGAATGTTTATGTATTTGGAAGGGTTACATGCAGGGCGGCGGAGCGTTTTCAAAAGTGTAGGGCGGCCAGTGAACATATTAGGCCGTAATATAAGGATTGTTACGGGGGGGGGGGGGGTTGAGAGCATGTGAAAAATGCACATTTGGATATGAGCGGATCATATCAAGTGCGACTTCAGTACAACTTTTTAAGAAACGTTCGAAAATTTTGGCTATAATTACTGAAGTTTGTATTCCTATACGACATTTAAATAATTGTACATGGCCATCTGAGACTATTTGCGAGCGGCGAAGCGCGAGCTGAATTTTGGCTTTATAATTACATCAGAAAAAGGCCGTAGGCCTAATATTGTTACCAGATTCCCCCTCTATATGTAGGCCTATTTTTTGTTTGAATAGGTACATGCACCTTCATTTTAACAAAAATAAATTGCGAGCTTGCGGAAAAACGCGAGCAGGAACTTTTTACAGTAAATCTATGTTGGGGAGCGCCAGGGATAATTCAATGGCTTATTAAAAGAAGAAATTTTGCAAGCGCGAAGCGCGAGCCGAAAATTTTGGACTTATAATTAACTGAAGGTAGTGTATTCTATGATTTGAAACTAATTGACATCGCATCACTTCACTTTGCGACGTCAGAAATCATCTTTCTTGAGAGGAATTGTGAGCTAAAGCGCGAGCGAAATTTTGCTTATAATTGACACATGACAAAGACCGTTATATTTTAGCGCGCATCTTTCCATTCTTATTCTTTTTGTTTGAATTCTCTATGGATCAAGACAGCCTCAATTTTAACCAAAAATAAATTGCGAGGCCAAGTGCGAGTAAGAAAATTACATAACTTACTAATATGGATATAAGCCCCCGTCTCCGGCCGCCTGAACATGTACTATTGACACCGCTTTCCAAAAAGAGTAATACAATTTTTTAAATTGTACACTATAATAGGCCTCTAAAATGTTGACAGCCTCTTTTGGCACTGGTCAATCAATACGTTGTTTGAAGATAAACGTGATACAACTAAATGTCTAAAAATTCATGTTAATTACCTCATAATATATGAGGTGTAATATATTAACCTAACCATATACGTAGTAATAAAATAATACGTATAGTTTTTGGTAAGACTTATCTTGGTCTCTTATTGGTACCCGATCACCACCCAAGAGAGCAAAGCTCCGGCTACGACGGCCTCCTGTAACCAAGAGCGCGCATGGTTTTACCGCCCTTTAAGCTTGTAGAGTCTGCTATGTAGTAGCTACTAACAGCATGAAGAACACAAGGCGCAGCTGGCTCGATTACTTCTCTGTGAGCAATAAACACCTAGGCCTGTAGCTGCCATATCTGGCCAACTGACTTCAATAACCTTACATCATATATTTGAGGATCGTTTTTGAGAAGGTCTCATACAGGAGCTGCTTTTGTAGACCTATCAGCAGCTTACAACACTGTCATCATCGGATTCTAGCCATAGAATCTCTTTGATCTGACAAAGAACCTGAAGTTCACAAGCCCATCCATCATGTATCTCAACAGGCGCTCTTCGTAGATCCAAAATTGGAAAGCCGACCAAGTTAAAAGAAAAAAATAAAAAAAAAATGCCCGCCAAACCCAGAAAAATCCCCCCCCCCCCCTAGTAACCCTCAAGGGAGTGTCCTTGCCCTCTGCTTTCAAACATCTACAGCCAGAATGACGCAAACCAATTAAACTGTCAAAGTACAATTTGATAAACTGTCAATCCCATATGACGACACATTTGCGAGCGGCATGCGGCGAGCCGTCGAAATTTGCTACAGTACACTGAAGGTAGTGTATTCTATCAATTTGATAATTGTCATGCGCATCTGAGACTCATTTGCGGCACCAAAGCCGTGGAGCCGAAATTTGGCTATATAATACACAAAAAAGCCGTAGGCCTAATTTTATGCAGATTTCCCCCTCTTATATGTAGGCCATTTTTGTTTGAATAGGTACGCGATCGACCTTCAATTTTAACAAAAATAAATTGCGAGCGGCGTTAACGCGAGCAAAAAATTTTACATAACATCTACTTATTGGGACGCAGGGATAAGTCATGGGCTTTTAAAGAAAAGTTGTGCGAACGCAAAGCGCCGAGCCGAAAATTTTGACTTTATAATAACTGAAGGTATCTATTCTACGATGAAACTTAATTGACATCATCTTTCACTTTGCATGTCAGACAACTAGTCTTTCTGAAGGAATTGCGAGCAGCGAAGCGCGAGCTGAAATTTTGCTTATAATGAATATAATAGAGACGTATATTTTAAGCGCAGCATTTTCGCATGCTTATCCTCTTTTGTGTGAATTCTTCTACTGGATAAGATCACTCAAATTCTTTAAACAAAAATAAATTGCGAGGGCCAAGTGGCGAGAGGAAAATTTACATTAACTTTATAAATAGGGAACCATAAGGGATCAGTCAAGGTGCTTTATTGAGAGAATCTTGCGAGCGCGATGCGTGACAGTAAAGAAAAATTGGCTTCTAATGAAACCCGAAGGTAGTGGTATATTCTAACAGCATTTTGCACTCTCCTTTCGCGTTCTCATTGTTCTTCTTTCACTTTTTTTCCCTTATAGTTAGAATAATATAAAATTTCTGGCAAAAAAAGTGGGGGGGGGGGGGGGCCCAGCCCCCCCGGCCAGGCCCACGTCTCGCCAGCCTCGACATCGTAATATTGACACCCGCCCTTTTCAATAAGTAATTAACAATTTTTATTATGTGTACATTAATAGGCTCTAATGTTATCAGCCTTTTGGCATGAGTATAATACTTGTTGAATGCATAAAGTGATACATCTAAATGTCTTAAAATAATTTCAAAGCTTAATTCCTCATAAATAATGAAGTTAAATATTACTCTATATCATATTGTAGGCTAATAAATTATGGTTTAATAGAGTTGGTAAGACTTGACTTATTGTTGTTCTTTTATTGGTAACCTGATTCACCACCCAAAGAGAGCAAAGCTTCCCGCCTACGACGGCCTCCTGTACCAAGAGCACCAGGTTTTGCCGACCCGTTAGCTTGTAGAGGCTGGCTATGAGTGCTATCAGAGCAGTGAAGAACAACAAGGCGAGCTGGCTCGATGATCTTTCTCTGTGGCAGATAAAACACCTAGGGCCGTACACTCAACTGGCCAACTATCAACCTTTACTGCAGCATTGAGGATGGGTTTGAGAAGAAGTCTCATCAACGAGGAGCGCTTTTGTAGAATATCAGCAGCTTACAACACAGTCAATCATCGGCTCTACCAAGAAGCTCTTGATCTGACTAAAGACCTGAAAAGTCACAGAGCTCATGCCAATCATGCTATCCAGGCGCTTCTTCGAGATTCTCATGGAGCCACAGCAGAATGGCGCACCGAAATTGGCCTACCTCAAGGACATGTCCTTCGCCCCTCTGCTTTTCCAAACATCTACACCAATGCCATACCAAATTTAACCGTCAAGTTGCTCTGGCTTATGTATTGCGATGGGTTTTCTGTTTGTTTTAGTTTATTTGTTATTAATCGTGGGTTTTTTTTTTGGGGGGGATGTCGAAAATATTTGAGCTGTTATTTTTTTCTCGCAAAAAATTTTTGTCAGCCTTCAAATTCTTCGTTGATTATTATCATGGCTGTCTACTGGATCGGTGAGATCCAACCCCTGGTGTCCATCCTCCTACCCGTCATTCCTCTACCTCTCTGCTTGGGGTACAAGACTGCTGACGAGTCTCAGGAAATATCTCAAGGACACAACTTCTTGTCATAGGCTGGATTGAACTTGTTTGCAGGCGTAGAAGCACTGGATGTTCATGCGAAGTTTGCGCTGGATGCTGCTCCTTATGGGATCAAAGCTAGATGGTGAGAGAAATTATCAATATCTGAGAAATAAAATTGTTTTGTTCTTGTTTCAAACAATATTGAACTGCTGCTCAAAACACCTATACATCGGCAATAAAACAAACAGAGTAAAAAATGGTAGGAGTACCAGGTTTCTAAGCATAGGAAATACTCTTTCTTACATGATATTTGTCTTGGTTACCCGGTATATCCCGGGTTTATACTTTAGTTAACTATGATGTGTTTGGCTAACATGGGAAATATGAAATCTCTTTAGTTAGGGAAGAAAAAAATCTGTCATTATAAGTGGTTTTGAGCCTGAGAGTCAGAATAAAACTTCAACTTCATATGATTTGTTTTAGATGAGAATTATGAGAAATATGGTATGCTTACTTTTTAAAGCTACTGCTACTTTTTCAACTGTGATTGCTTCTTCACACCATCCTAATTTTTCTAATCTCTCCCTTCTCAGCTCGAACGTTATACCCTAACCAATTGCCCATTTCCATCTCTCTTTCTCCTTATCTCCCCTTCTTTCTTTATCTGTCCCTTCTCTTCAGCTCATATTAACTTGCCATGCTTTCCACAACTCGCAGCAATTCCCTTTTTTTACTCTCCTTGCTACTCATTCAACCTCATTTGGCCTTCTTTGAGCGCATTCCTCTTTAGGGCTATCTCATCTTCGCGAAACAAATTGAGATAACAATTTGCCCGCATGGCATTGCCGACTATATCTTCTCCGCGAACACCCCAGAATTTCTGTGTGCACACGGAGACAACATTGATTTAGTACAATGGCTGTGCTGGCTAATCCGTCCTTTGTTACCACCGTACCTTTCCTTGTACGTGGGACAAAATTTCGATTCAGCGGAAAAGAAGGAGACAATGCCATGTTGGAAATCATGTTCAATTTTGTTTCCGCGAAGTTAAGATACCACCCTTACTCAGTCTTACCCTCTCACTCTTCCCCCTCTCCTCTTTCCTTTTTGACTCTTCTCTTTCTTCGCCTCCTTCTCTTATTACAATACATATACCACACAACTGTAACCACTCATCTCTTTCCCCCCCCTTTTCCATATTCTCCTCTCTTCTACCTGTTGAATAGTCAAATAGTATGTGTAACACTGACGGACAGTGGAATCCCACTTTCTTTGCTCATTTTTTCATATTATATATTCTGGTCAGTTTCACTCTTTGTTCAAAATGTCCACAATAAATGCAACAATGATGCCCTAGGCTCCACTGCATGATGGTAACAAGCATTTTTATCAATACCCTCTCTGACCAGGTTAATGCTTCGGTTTCATGTTGACGACAGCATTCTTATCTATGTGGATACACAATACGCCACACGGCATGATGGTTCCTATAGCTCAATCTGTTGTGCTTCAACTATTGGATCAAAGAAGAATGTAACATTTTCTATGCAAAATATTGACAATAGTTTTGCAGTAAATAGCTTTTGATAAGGTTTGTATCAAAAGACGTGTTTACTTTTGTAACTCCATTTACCTACATTTACAATGTATTAAGGTACATATTCACTCTGGGGCGTGTAATTGTGTAAAATCGTTGTTTGATAGTTTCGCTGAACTTTCCATACAAAAATGGTGAAAGCTTTTACACAAGGTACAAAATGGTCAAATCAACTGCTTTTGCACACTGTACAAAAATGATCAAAACAATTGCTTCTGCACACCTTACAATTTTTTTTCACAAGGATACTATCCCCATGGTAAAATGGAGTTTTGCTTTATTTAGGTTCCCTGACAAAGTGTCAGGTGCTATTGCCCCAAGCCACTGCTAAATTCGAGCCCTGGGGGGCTTTTCATGAAAGGACTTGTCGGACGTTTTATCCACAAACTGTTATAATAAGATATAATAATAAGTGAAGAACTTATAGAGGCACACACCGTCGAGGACGCTCATGTGGCGCTAGCTCAGCAACAGTTCCTTTGAGGAATGTTAGTTAAGATCAATATTAAAATACTTACAAATAAGAACCGAAGATCACATTCATATAGGTTTGGCATCACAGAAGCATCTCAGCCTCCTAGCCAGGTGGGCGCCTGGTGGCTACTCTGCTTGCTGCTTTCCGTTCACAACAATTTAGGGACAAGCCCGTTAGCAACATCATTTCGACAGGAGCTCTAGTATAGCAATGAGGCCACACGCCCGCAGATGGTTAGCCAATCAGACCAAAGGCGATACAAGAAAAGATCTGAAAGCCTAGATAATACACACATATATAATAGGATAGCATACTATATTATGGCATACATATACATAATATGTATATAATTATAAACTCATAATACACATATATCGTCATGAATAAAGTTATATAATACTTGAGGGTTACATATCGACAGATACGACTTAAGACGATCTTTAAAGTAGAGTGTGTTTTTGAGACAGCAGAAAGTGATAAGGTAAGCTTAAATTCCATAGTTTGGCTGTCGCATGCGAAAAGGCCATTGTCTCCCATGAATGCATGTACGTGGAATTTGCAACAAATTATCACCTTCTGACTCTTAGGTTCGAGTTGGGATTATATGGGTAGTATGTATCTTTAATGTATTGGTGGTGATATCATGGATGGCACGGTGGACAGTAACACAAGTTTAAAGTGACTCTTTTCTGGACAGGTAGCCAAGTGAGAGAACTGTAATACAGGTGTAATAAGGAACATCCTTGGGTGTAAGGTTGGAGCCTCGCACTGGAATTTTGGAGAGATTGCAAAGATCTCTTTGTTGCGTTGGTGATTCCAAAAAATAGAAATTACAAAAATCTAAAACGTGAAAGAAATCAGTGCATGACTAGATATGTTCGCATGCCCTTCTAGAGTCAATGATTGCGAATAAATCCAAGGTTACGCGCAACTGATATCTGCACTGAACTTTGATATGCTAGACACATGTTCAATAATGAATATTATTATTGAAAATCACACCAAGATTACGATACACTGAGGCATGGTTTATAACTTTATTCACCGTACGTGGTAAACTCTACTGATTATGATTAGCGTTATTGAGAGAATTCTTTAGAGCCAAAGAATATATGACTCAGTTTTGTTTTCAATTGATTTTTAGACTATTAGTAATCATCCAGTTTTTCATGTTACTGATACAGAGCTGTCTACATTTCTCATCGGCATCAGCTATTAGCCTCTGTTGATGGAAGGTACACAGACCAAAGAGTTGGATGTCACAGCATACAGTGGTATTTTAAATTATGGTTCTTTTTTATCGTTATTATGTGGCTGAAGATAACAGAGTAATAAGGAGGGGAACACACCAACAGAGCCTTGTGGAACACCATAGGAAAGAGAGTGAGGTCAGATTTAGAGTTATTTACGAGATGTTACTGAATTCTGTTATCTAATTATGATAGAAACCACTGCAAGGGCTGTGCCTCGAGTACCCAATAGATTGTAGCTTTACAGAATTTTGGTGGTCTAAATGGTGTCGAAAGCAACATAGACATATCGGAGCAATACAAAAGTGTAATATTTCTTTGTCCATTTCCGAAGTAAAACTATTACAGATAGTCAGCAAGGTTCCAACACTATAGTGTGGACGGTAAGCGGATGATAATTATCGATAAAGACTGTGTCAAGGAGAATATGTACAAGGCGTAAAAATGCCACTCGTTCTGTGTGATTTGGAAAGAATACGACAAATTAGAAATCTGTCTATAGTTTCTGCAGACTGATCGCTGTCCAGATTCGATTTCTCAAGGTGGGCGACTGCGGCACACTTTCATCTGTCGACTATTCATATCAGAACTTTGGTTATATACTTGCAATATGTTGCAAGTAGAAGGAGCATTGTTTAGAAGAGATTTGGAATGGGATCAAGTTCCTTCGACTTAGAAGGTGACTCTTATGAATGAAGTTATCTCATCAAGTGTTGTTGGAGATAGATATATCCAGTGTCTTACTGTGATAGCATATCTTCAAATCCCATGTTAAGAGGGTTGATCTAACATTCTGTATC
>CALNVZ010003434.1:25078196-25183440 GCA_940671915.1 Paracentrotus lividus | reverse complement strand
TAGCCCACGAAATGCTTGGTATGCAGAGAGCAAAATTTGGTCGGCACCCCCAATATAAAACATCTTGACAAAGTTCTTCATGAAACCTCCCCCTGGTTATAGATTCGTTTAAATTGGATATCTTAGGCCTCTCACTAAAAAAATATAATTTTGGTAAAGTTTTTTCTGTAGCTTGTAATTTGTCTATTCTATGACAATTTACTAGAACAAAAGACGAAGGAAGCATCAAAACAAGCTGCGACTTCACATCAAAAAGGCACCAAGCGAAAAAGGAAGTTTTCAACGTGAGCCTGTTGATAGAACTGCATTCCAAAATGGTCACCCATCAACCATACTGCTATGACGTTAAGTGTGGAGCCGAGGACGGGCAAGTCTGCCCAACCTGAGCTGGAAAGGACGAGTAAATAATAGAGACTGAGAGCGACTGATTGCCATTTCTGAATCAACAACAAATATCTATTCACCAGTTAACAATTACAAATGTGATTCAGTGATATTCAGATTCAGATTCAGATTAACATTTATTTGATATAAAGATAAAATCTAAGATACAACTAGCAAATGAATCCTCGACCCGCATCGAGTCGAAATTTATGCCCTGCGCCATTGCCATGATCAGAAATATAGGAACATTCATCTGTTCGTATATTCATGTCATGTATACAAATATTTTTCTTTGACTTGACATGTTGACCTAATGTAAGAAGTATCTACAACTAATCAGATCATCAGTGCCCACTAACAAGTATGCATCACATGTACCAAGCGTATGAAGATATCCATATTGAAACCAGTCTCTGAGTATCATGAGACAAGCCTATTTTCAAATATTTATTGCCTCTGTGACCTAGACATTTGACCTCAAATGACCCAAAAATCTTATCAGATCATTGTTCACCCCAGTACTGCATACATTTACGAAGTATGGAAGATGTATATTTCAGTGACACCGGTTCTTGATTTAATTGTGAGAAAATCGAAGCCATTTTCAGCCTATTTATTGACGCTTCTGTGAACGGACCTTTGACCCCTATGACTATTCACAAAATCTTATCAGTGATCATTAGTTAACCCCACAGTATGTACACAGTTTACCAAGTAATTGAAGATGATTACTTGTTGAAACGTTCTGAGTTATTGATGGGAACGAAAAGCTATATTCACGCCTATTTATTGACCTCAATAGTACCTTTGACCTTTGACTCATGACCCCAAAAAAATCTAACTCAGATCCAACTAGTCAGCCCCAGTATCTACATGTACAACGAAGGAAGTAATTCCCGTGAAAACGGGGTTCTTGAGTTATTGTAAACGAGGCTATTTTCACCATATATTACCTCGGTGACCTTTGACCTTTGACCATGTGACCACCAAAATCTAATCAGATCAATTGTCACCTCTATATATAAAGTGTACAAGAAATGAAGATGAGAAAGATAGATTCTGTCAAAACTGGTTCTTTAAGTTATACAGCTACGAGAACGAAGAAGAACATGGGGGAACGAAACATGACGTACGGACGTCGTACGTGAACGACCAAAAACGGACAAACCCGACAAACATAATGCCTTCCGGCTTTGAGACTTCTCGCGGAGGCATATAAAATTGAGTTATAAACAATAGTGTTTATCAAATCATTGTAATATAACAAGGATTGCTAACAAAATGCTTAAACTTGGAAACAAGCAACCCTTTGAACATACCAAAAGATCAATGGAAAAATACAGATCGAGAAATTTACAATTAAAAATAAGATACAAAAGTAAAAACTTCAGTAAATATAGGATAAAATATAACAATAATTTCATAATGTAAACGTAAGAGACAACTAGATTAAGGAAATTAAGAACATTAAGATAAATAATCAGAATCATTTACAATTTCAATAAATACTAATATAGTGGCAAAAGTAATGTGTGGCTCTATTATAAACTGAATTTTTGAAATACATGAAATGAAATGTAATTGTATATTAGTATGTACCATTTAAAGTAACTGTTTAAAGAGAATTCCAAAATTTTTTGGATCCGTTGAAACATCTAATTGATCTCTTTTATGTACTATAATATTAAATAGAAATTTTTAAAAGTGATTTCCGCGAAGCACTTAAAGTCATGTTTATTCTTTTTTCTTGTATTAAAGCTGCGGTGATAATCGGTCGGTAAGTTCAAACGAAAACTCTTTCAATTAATAAAACTTAGCGTGTCTACCGGGAAAATAAATTATTTATTTATAGCACGTAAAATTAAAGACGAACAAGCTACCTTGGAACAAGAAATCTGCAAATTTTAAGTAATTCAAGAACTTCTGAGAGACAACAATTGGAGACAAGTCTTGTGCACCTGAAGGGCGCGACTAAGAGCGTTGCGCAGCCCACATAACGCACAGCCCTTTTTGAAAGGTATGAAAAATGATCGTGTTACAAAGAATTTGATCAAATGCTACCACTTGCCGCATATACAATGATACGAAGACATTAAGTAAGCGGTCATCTATACAGATGAATATAATCCTATAAAGAAACGCCTCATTGTTCCAGAAGACTTTGGTAAAAAACTTCTTAGTATTTACACAGGAAGCGGCCAACAATTCAAAATCGAATCTTCCCTTCGGGAGAACGTTATTTTCGAATATGTTTTTTCACACAATGAAAGTCTTTTTTAGATCAATAGTGTACAGCTTAAGGGAAATGATTGCATAATTGAACCTTAAGGCGTCAAAGGATATCGAATTATCCGTGCACAATTTTCAAATTTTTATTAAATCTTCCCAATAATATGCCATAACTTTCTAAAAGTCAAATTAAAGAAATCAGTAAAGATTTTTGGTTTTCGTGGTTTCATTCAATTCTTCCAATTTTAGTATTGCAAAACCATCCATAAGCAACCTTCTGCAAAAGAATCTCAAACATCTGCATTTCAATAATCAAAGCGCGTCTATTAAAATCATTGATACGGCACGCAGAGAATAAAATAAATGGTTGCGAGTGTCAAGATCAGCACAAAGTAAAAAAATGTAATCAAATAAAAATGTAGAGTTATATTTGTCTTATGAGGGGAAAAAAATCTTCACTAATGTCGTTATTATGTAAACAAAACAAAAATAAAAATAACAGGGTCCCAGATAAACTAAAACCCTTGACGGCAGCACCCTAATGTCGTAAAAATTCAAAAGCAAGTTCAAAGATCAGAATTTACATATATCTTATAACCAAATTGGATAGATTATGAACTTTTTATGAATATAAATAACTGTTAACCATTCCAAGGGATGACCCAATACCTCTAAAAATCTATAAAATATAGTGTTTTTTTTAATAAATTTAATATGTGATCCAAACCAATCCAAAAAAATTGCTTGCCTAAAGGGAATGCTACATCCGACCCCCCAAAGCTATCGCAATCCTTTCTTTTCGTAAAATTTTGTACAGAAGTTTCAGAAGGCAGAAAAGCAAAGCGGGATCACGCTTGTTGAATAACATTTCCGCGCGAAATCCAAATTGTTCACGAAAAAATTAATGAAATGTTTATTAATGGAATATAAATAATCACGCGAATTTCCGAGTGCTATACATTATTTTCTGAATCTTGGAAAAAAGGTACGGACAGCAATTGAAAGTTTTGGACGAGTAGTTTTGATAAGATCATTTTGTCCACCCATTTCTTTGAAAATGACGAGCGGATTGATTTATATCTGTTGAACTACAATCATTGCATATTGGAATTAATCCAGCATTGATAATGAAAAAAATTAAAACACAGTGAGGGAGAAATCCATTAAATGATTTAAAACAATAAGAGTTAAATTATTTTCTTTACCTAATGATGATCTGAAACATGATCAGTTCTAAACTCTCCCACCACGATATGTTCTATATCTCTTAAAAAGAACAAGATTACCTTCACTTTAAAAAGTATTTCAGTTTCTATCTGTAGGTGCAAAGTAAAAAAGAAGATGAAGTTTACACGTTTTTTACGAATCCAATCACGCAAAACAATCCTCTATGGAACTCGTGATTACTCTACAAAACAACCACGATTAACAAAAAAATTTAGTTAAAAGCAAATTATCAATTGCATTTTCATAGCACCTTCGAAGTGTAAACGCAAACGTCTATTAACATTTATCGAATAGTCATATTGTCGCTTACAATTTAGAAATAATCAGATCATGAAATGGTAACATTTAACTGAATCTTCTAATACCGAGAAGGCTTGTTCCAGAATTTCCCAAGTGTATCCTCTTTAAGTCCAATTGAACCAATTTCGATTTGAGATCAAAGTTTCATAGCAGCAACTAATAGTTTTGAATTGTAGAGGACACGTATTGCACCCGTTAAACACTTCAATTATGACGTTGACAGTTTGTGCTTTTCTATAGATGTGTATTTTCCTTCTTGTATTGTTTATTTGGGTTTCAGAGTGTTTTTATAAAAGTGTCAGACTATCTATCATAATAAAGCTTACCTTACTACGAAGAAATTTCCAAAGAATGCCCTCTTTGTACCAGGGGATATTTTTAACAGGCAAGGCATTGCCTCATAATTGTCTAATCGTTTTAACTTGAGGATGTCTCTGATAAATTTATGAAATGCTTAGGAAATAATCGTCACTCTTTCAGAACCCTAATAATAAAGTATCGTGAAGCAACTTGACATTGTCGATAGAGGTTAAGTGCACAGAAGACAGATTGATTAGATGCTAAATCTCTCACACCAATGAATTAAACAAGTCTATTTGACGCTGGTTAATTCAACGGCTTGGCAGTTTTATTTATTCAATAATGGCTGTAGTGGGAATTTGGTCTCTGGAAAAGACGTTCGTTAATTTGAACAAAAAAATAAGGTGAAAAATTGACGGTCAGATAGGTCCTGAATACAAACATCCAGCCGAGAGCATCTCGGAAACCTCTGCTTATCCAGATACATTTTTAAAGGATTTGCCAAATACACTAGTAGAACGAAGTAATTCTCATATTTACACTGACCGATTTCCCTACAAAAGGTCCGAAAGATGACCAAGCGTGGGAAGCAAAAGGAGGCACGGAATATATTGTCGGTTCCTGAAATCATGAAAGCTACAGCCAACTGAAGTAAGTATCAAGGACGGAGAGAGGTGTGCGTAAAAACTAAGAAAAATCAAATTTCAATGTCTCCGGCAAATAATAACATATGCTTTGACTTGTCCTTTGGATTAAGAATATAAAGCAAAAGACATGCTTCTAAAATGGTCATAAAACTCAGCCACCATTTGATCGGAGAGCTTTGTAATACAAGTTCCAAAACAATTCCACATGCTTCCGCATCCTCTCATTTGATTCAATAGCAAAACTATAGTATCAATTATTTTGAAGACTGGTACAAAAGTACTAAATCCAACAGTTCTTGCGCTATTGAAACCACATCCACTAGTAAACATTGCCCTCTTCAAATTATACATTACATACACCACCTCCCTATTCCGATCACTTCTATGCTTTTTGAACTCGAAGTTATAATTTAAGGTATATCATAGAAAAAGTGGAATTGCACTTAAAAGCTCTTCCTAGTCTTAAACCAGGTTCCATGCTAAAATGCATAGATTGTTGAAAACCGTGGTGCTAGCAAGTGTGCCATTATGATAATCGTCTAATATCTAGAAAACTTACAATGAAATAAGACTTTCGTGCATCAAGTCCATTGAAACAATGACATAAAATATGAATTAGCTAACAAAGTTTCTACGATTTTCATCTGTAACTACATTTTAACCAAAATTTACAGTAAAGGTGTCATTGATAAATAATTAGTTAACACAATGCAGAAATATTATCGTTATGCCTAGAACTCAATCACTTCGATTAAAGGAAGGCAAAATATCCCAAAAGTAAATCCTTATTAACTGAATTGTACCTAAGTTATTTTTATGAAAAAATGCATTGTATTTATTGATATAAAACCATGAAAACAAGGCAAAGCAAAATGAATAGTCTGCCAATTAAATCTAAGCCCATCAATAATATGGTTGAAAAGCAATTTACCATTACTTAAACAAATTGTACATCACTTCCAGAAAAGAGCGTATTAATAAGATTAAACAATCTTAGCACAATGCTACAATACAATACCTTCCACATGGCAGCCCAAATTGGTATATTGATTGATTCTTCTTATTGCACACCTTCAACAAATAGTGTACAAACGCAAATTAGAATATTATAAACAATAGCATGGAAATATAAATAATATTACGAACCAAGAAGTGGTTAAGAAAGTGAATATAGAAACCATCAGCAATTCTTCAAAATGTCAAAAGATCTTCACGAAAAACCCTCGATCAGAATCTGGACAGGTGATTATTCTCGGGTATCTCCTGACATGTCCGCCAACCAGGTTTTAAAGTGCGCACGATTATTTACACCGTCCCTTGTGTCCAACTCGATATCATGTGTTAATTGCTTGACTTCTGAACTCAATTTTTCCACAACAGCTTCGATCTAGGTTTTCTCGTCAAGTTTATTCCTATTAATGTACACATGTCGATGAGATAGAATCCTTTCAGAAGTTCCCGGATTTAACCTATAAACTCTCTTTTCCTGCAAAACGCACATAACAGGCACCATAATGCTGAAACTCACACATGATTGTTATCTTTGCCTTGAAATCCAATTTGAGGATGTAAGGGGAGACTCGATAAGATCAGGATTTTCTCCAATTATCTGCCTACAAACCACACAATAATCTAATTTCCAATATAGTTTTGCAATCACAGCGATTTACTACAAGCGCAAAACCTATAGCAAGAAAGGTTAGGGAGAAAGCAGAGAGTATAGGAGCTTAAAATACATAATGTAGATTAATCGACAACTTCGCAAATCAACAACAAACTTCCTTATTTCACATAGAATTTGATCACAACAAATACAATCTCAGGTTATAAAGGCGTGCATCGAATATGTGTACAATATACATATTTATGAAAATGGGCGGCTAAACGCCATACACCAGTATTGCAACAAAGTGCAAAAACTGAGTGTGAGTTGGTCTCAGTTCATAGCAGAAGATGAGTGCTGAGGCAAGATGATCGCACAAATCTCATGTTAATCCAGCCACAGATATTGATCACAGCAGTTGCAGTCACCAAGATGCCAATATCAATAGATAAAAACAGATAGAAACTACTAACTGTATTATTGGCTGAACGTTGAGAAGAGATGATAATTCAATCGGTAGGAGATTTAGAGGTAGTTACAGACTTGAGCTTATAGTATAACTCATTTCGTCCAGTATTACTGAGAGAGACATAATTTTAAATCATCCAATGTAACAAAGCTGATACGGCAAAATCTAACAACTAAATTCCTCATAGTCTACCAATCATAAGCTGCAATTTATCACCCTGTTAGTATCCATCCATATATTAAATACATAGCTTTAATAGTCATACTGCTGTGGATATGGTTGTGACAATTGGAGCTGAAATGGGTTGAGCGACTGTACGAACATAAAACATTGCGTTTTAAACAATTATTCTATGGTCAATTATATACAATCTATAATATATAATAGTCCAGTAAACATGCTAAAAAATGGAACAAAACAAATCTGTTTATTCTTCAGCCAATACAGCTAAATCCACGCCACCAATGCATGTACCTGGCGCAGAATCTGATAGTACTTCTAAAAATAATAATTAAAGTTACTTTTTGATATCTTAATCCCATTCGTTCAATCCCTTCTTACTCAGATCTGTAAGACAACCGATTGTTCTCGGAGTCCATCAGTATGCCAACTATAATGAGGGATATGCCATGATCACCCATTGTAAGATTTTACACCAGGCTTTACCTTGTGAAAGCATATACTTCGAGGGCAGAGGAAGCCCATCCATCTAAGAGGAAAGTTCCAGTTTCTCGTTCACAACACGAACGACCTCATCGATGCTCCTTTACACAACAGCAGCCTATGGAATAGAGAAAATCGCCAGAAGCTAAGATGGTGAGTGAATCAAATGAGATTATATAAATATATCGTATGCTCATTTAATTAATGCAGGTATTTTATATCATCTAGACGGAACTCACTAGACTGTCTCATTGTGTTTGTAACATAAACTCACCGTCACAACAATAGTGGGATCAACCACGGGAACAGCTACCTACAGGATACAGGAGTCCTAATGTTTACCCTATCTCGCACAACACACAGTGGACAGTGTGTGCATGGAGTTCAGTAATAGAGAAAGACCAAAAATTGAGTATCAGTATGTTTTCATAATAAAACATTGAAATCTTCAATCAATGAAAGTAATATAATAAATTATACTACTGGTTCAGTTCTAACAAATAAAACATGGCTAGTATAACATATTATAATAAAAAAAAGTAAAGTGTCATTTACACAATTTAGTGTGTCGAGATAATGATTCTTGTATGGATGCTTGCTGATGAATAGATCGGATAATGCGATGCATGATTGGTTTGATGAATATAGATGCGTGGTATGATAGGCTGTGAGGTAAAGTTATGATGGTGTTTTTGATCTCAATTATGATTGGATTTGGTAAAAGTCAAATAGACAGAACAAGTATAGATCAAAATTGTGATGAGTAAGTTATGTCAGGATCAAATTATACAATCGGTCAGATAAGATGCAATATATAATGATGATTGAAGTTGATGGCTTATTAATGATGTATTAATATTGATCAGGATGATGTATGATTGCAATTGATATATATCTAATCGAGTCAAAAAAGAGCACTGATTTTGATCACAGTGTTGATGATTGAATCGCGGGGTAGTTGATTACTTCTGCATAGATGAAATAGAATGGAATATATGTAAAAGGGATTGGGAAATGATCATGGGAGTAGATATAGATGATGTACGGGGAGAATGATTGGGGGTACGGATGATAATTATATGGTATGTTGATGTAAAATGTGTTGCACTACTCAGCTACATATACATTCATTTCTGGAGGTGGAAAACAGAGGCAATACTACCTATGAATACTTGACACAGTGATATTTACGTTTATTCACTCCAACCGATATAATTAGCAATCCAATGATAGACAAATATTTACTTGGGGTTGGGCTTTTCAGATCAGTCGATGACGTGTTTAAGTACGATACCTTTCCATTCCCAATAATACGAAGCTACGTATGATATTACTTTTTTCGTAACTATCGATAATTATCAGTGTGGTGGTTCTTTCAAGTGGTTGGGTGTCATTGTACGTGTCGTTTTAGTCGTCGGCTCTGGACTGATTGATGGATTAGTGTGATATGAATTGATTTATGTACTGTAACGTTTTTAATGATGATCGCTAAGGCTGTACTGCCAATGATATATCTTTGGTACGATCATAGCTTCTTGATTGATTGATGTAATTGGCTACGGTATTGTTAATTCATACACGCAGGTATTTTGTGGTTGTGTTAGGTAGTGTTTTTATTAGGTAATCATTAGATGTTATAATGATTTTAAGATGATATGATTGGAATATCGATCTCTTCCTGTTGTGAATGAAACTGATATTATCTTGCTTAGATGTAATAATTGATGAATTCGTGTCACAGTATTATTCCCGGTGAATTTATTGCACATTGAAAAGATGCGCGAAACATTAAACTCACACGTATTTGTGTAGAAATTTTAAATGATAACCTCTATAAATTTCCAGTTTAGCCATTTTCTTCAGTCTAGTATTCCTCATTAAGCAACCAGAATTCAAAGATATTGTCTTGAGGCATATTGATGTTTTATATGATCCTCCTACATATCTGTTATCTACCTTAGGGTTAGTCATTAAAAACTCATTTAGAAACTTCTCAATTTACAATTCTTGGCTCTTCTGCAGTGAACTATCCTCCAAAGCAGTACTGCAAAAAATAATTACCTTTTGGGATTGTTACACGTGAGAATCACATAGAACCTTTTTATTAGAATTACCCAATTACATTTGCCAGGAAACAGTATAATTTTGTTTTTTATGCCAGAATGTGAAGTTGGATGTTCAAATAAATGACTAGCCCATATTAAACTTGTGATAACTGTCTTATGAGATTTTTGTCTTCTAACGTACATTTTACAGAGACTTATTATTCTTAATGTCCAGTTCATTTGGCTATTAAGACAAATTCATGTGGGAAAAGCTTATCTTGTCTGAAAAGTCCTTGTGCTATCATCTCATATTGTACCTTGAAATATAACACATTGAGAATTCAAATACAGTGTCAAACACAAAGATTAGATGCGACGTAAATAAACTATTTAGTGTGGATGGATTCAACGATGCATGTAAAATAATTTTAGGTGAAATTGAACGATTAGAAGCAAATTTTTAACTAGAGGCGACCTCTACCTGATTTTGAAGCCTAACCCGGTAACAATACATAATGTCAAGATAGACTTGCATTATAAATCTATGATTGATCGAGTGGAACTATTATCCAGAACCACAAATATATTATAAACCTGTAGCATGTATACAGGACACCAAAGTCGACTTTCAAGCCCCAACAAGATATTATAGGCTTGAATACGATCACACACCGAGCTAGTATAGAGAAAATAGCAGACTAATATCCGAAAGCTTTCCCAGTTAGCACTTTGAAGCCTCCGAAACGCATCATCAATATGATTATGAGCTCAAAAATGCAAAAAAATAATTATAGGATTTCCCAATATTTTGCTTAATATTCTTAGTCGCATCAACCATGGACCCCCCTTATTTTTTGATTTAAATCTGCATTGAGCATATATTTAGTGACGTTAGACTCCCTTGAAGCTGAAAGTCGAAACTCTGATATATCCATATATATTTTTCACAAGAATTAACAAATCACCCAAAAACGTGTTCGGAGTCCAACTTCAAACTTTGTTATACATAATGTTTTTCCCTATATCTGTAGTGAATCACAGATTAAGGGAATGTTGACAATGATTCCGTAATTAAAATGATTGGTTTTGATCTAGCGAAGGAACGGAATGAGTTAGTCGTTCCAATGTCACTGGCTTTATATATGTTACATTTAAAGTATCAGTATTTTGAGAAAAAAACACCAGTGCTTAGTGAGTATTCTCCCTTTGTCAAGCTTTAATATATTGTACAAAATGATTCACAAAATAAAAGAAAATTTAATAACATATGAATTATCCCTTATAATGAAAATTTAAATAAAATACAATATATACAAATTATGACGATCATATATTTATGCCTAATATATTGCAAAAAAGACATCTCGTGTTGGGATGTGTATATGAAAATACGCCCTATAAATTCAAAGACAATGTATTCTTAGGAGGTTGCATCCTAAGCGCGTAGCACCTTCCCTGTAGACCTACTCCAGGCCGTAGCGAATTGCCAAACAAACGAATCGTATAAAATCTCATCATCTGCCAGTACTCTATTACACCTTATATGCGCGTCGCATATAAATCGCGGTCCAGTTCTAAATGAGCGTTGCTAATCAAAAACCTTCCGTGGCCAAACCGATTTATCAACGATAAGCTCTTGTCAACCTGCAAATAGCGTATCCATGTCATTAAAAATGCACAGGTTCCTCGAGCTAAATCAACTTCTTGGGCCATATTCCTGCGTTTTTCTTAAGTAAGGGTATATTGTAGCACGAAAAAACTCCATGTTACGTATCCACTTTGTATCTTTTTACGCATTCTCTTTGCAAGATTTTAAAACTTGGTACCTGCTGCTACACATTTGCCACAAAATTTTTAGTTTTTCATAAAAGATTTAAACTTGATATCTGTTGCGGCAATAATATGGAAATTGAAGTGCAATACACCCTCCATAGCAGAGAAGGATTAGTTGTGTTGTACAAATAGGCCTACGACTAACAGAATTAAATGTTCTCATAGAGTGGTCTTCCTCACAAAATAAAGGTGATTTATTCACATTTTCTGTGAGGGCCTAATATTAATATTTAATTGAATTCGTATCGGTGCTTATGCGACACGGTCGTCATGGAAAGAGGTAAAAAAAACTAACAATAATTCGACATAATGGAACGTTAACATCATTTACTATGAAAACGAATTAAACAATGCTATAAGAATAAAAATTGCAACAAGCGAACAATTGAATAAACATAAGACCCAATAAGATGCTAGTGGCCAAATATAGCTTTTAATTATTAATATTACCCAAATCTCATTTGCTGATTAATGTTACAAGATAGGTAACCTATTTTAAAAGATAAGAGAGAAAACTATCTTTAGTCACATTATTATCCACGAAATGACATAATTAAATTCTGTTTAAACAAATTAATGGAACAAAATTGTTACTTATTCATCTTTATGGGAGGACCAAAATGTCCCACATAATATTTCACTCTTGTTTGACTATATATAAACAAAGGCCACTGTACAAAGTGCCCCCAACAATCTTTTTAAACAAATGAAACAAATCACTCTACATAAAAATATAAACAACAAAACTTAGAACAGAAATTAACTATGCATATTAGACCTAAAAACTTCCTCATCTCGTAGATGACAGTTGCGTCACACAAATTTCTCAAAAATTATACCATATGTGGCGAAATATATCTTCAGAAGAAATGCCGACTGTTTTTAAAAACTATATTTCTTCTGTGCCCTCGAAGCATGTACGGTAATCATACGCAGACATTTTTGACTAAAGTACAGAGTCACTGATTCATGGTCATATTTCATCATCTACCATTAGCAATATTGATATGCGAGTATGTCTAGGTACATATCGTGTTAAAAAATTGTGCCTCTCATGGAGGATGAGAAAAATAGTACCCTGAACCCTTCATTGCAAGATTTAAATGAAGGTAAAAGTCTCCTGATATCATTCCGTCATGTACGCGTACGCAGGGTTTATCTTTGACTGTCCTAGCTCAGTCATAACACATGCCAATGATATACTCGACTCGAACAAGTGTTTTAAGTAGCTTTACTTCCAGTAACATATATAAGTAGGGTACAATTTTGCTTTTTTCTACAAAGAAATCGTTAAAACGATTTGCGAGATTAACAGTTGAGGTAGGAAGAGGAGTTTGCTGATTTCTATTTAATAGAACATAAGCAACTCGAAAAAGTTGTCTCGTATTTGTGCAGTTTTCAACTAGCATAGAGTTGTATGCTGTTTTGGCAGTTCGAACACATAACTGCACTAACTGCCGTTGGTTTCGATACTTTTCACGGTCACACTCTCGACCTGACTTGAGCCATTTACGCTCCAACTTTCTACGTTTACGTTTTTCATTTGCAATTTCCTGACAGTACCACTGTGTATTGGGTCGAACTGTAACACATCGCTCTTTCATAGGAGCATACTCTTCAAGGACATTTTTTAGTAAGGAATTGTAACTTTCATAAGCTACTGAAATGCTTGCATCTGATTGGCTGAGAGCAAATTTGTCGGATAAAACATCCGACAAGTTCTTTCATGAAGCCTCCCCCTGGTTATAGATCTTTTAAATTGGAATCTTGGCTCTCACTAAAAATATAATTGTAAAGTTTTGTAATTTGTCTATTCTATGACAATTTTATAGAACAAAAGACGAAGGGAAGCATCAAACCAAGCTGTTGTTCACATAGAAGAGGCCACCAAGGAAAAAGGAGTGAGCGTCGATGAAACTGCGTTCAATGGTCATATCAATACTGCTATGGACGTGGGTGGTGAGGAGGACGGGCAAGTGCAACTGAATGAAAGGTAAGATAGAGATCAGAATTGATTGTAAATTCTGCAGTCAACCACAAATGTATGTAGTTGTAGTCACAAATTGACTAGTACAACTGAGTGAAAAAGTTAGAGAGAGAGTGAGAGTTATCTGATCTGAATCGATCGCAATTTCTGCAATCAACAACAAATAGAATATGCAGACTTGCAATCACAAAATGCGATCAGTTTGAGAATGCGTTCAATGGTCAGAAACCAAGCAGTCGTTCAAATAGAGGGAGCCACCAAGGAAAAGGGAGTTAGAATAATGAGACTGCATTCAATGGTCATATCAAAACTGCTATGGATATTGGTGGAGAACGGGACGGGCAAGTGCAACTGACTGAAAGGTAATAGAGACTGAGAGAGAGATTGATTGCCATTTCTGCAATCAACAACAAATATTATTCACAGTTTAGCAATTACAAGATGTGATCAAATTGAGAATGTAAGGGGAGATCGAGAGATCAAGATTTATTGCAATTACTGCAATCAACCACAAATCTAATTTACATATAGTTGCAATCACAGGTTGACAAGCGCAACTGAGCAAAAGGTGAGGGAGGGAGAGAGATAGAGTTAAAATCTTAATGTGAATTAATCGCAACTCTGGCAATCAACAACAAATCTTATTTAAAATTGTAATCACAAATTACAATCAGTGTAAAGCTGCAATCAATGGTGATATACATATTGTTATGAATATGGGTGGGAAACCACATGGCAAGGCAAAACTGAGTGAGTGGTTAGAAAGAGAGACTGATGGAAATGGATCGCAATTTCTGCAATCAACCACAGATATGATTCACAGAGTTGCAGTCACAAGATGCAATCAATATAAAACAGTTAAATACTGTGTATATGGTGGAGAAGAGAATGGGTAGGCATAAAGTGAGTTACAGAGAGAATATAATATCTCATCTGAATAATTAATCACAATTACATGTACTGCAATCAACAACAAATCTATTCTACACAAAGTTGCAATCACAAGTTAAGATCAATATATTAAATACAGTTTAATAGTATACTGCTGTGGATATGGGTGGACAATTGAGTGAAAGGTGAGAGTGTAGGAAACATTGCGGTTTTTAAACATTATTCTATGGTATACATGTAGTCCGTAAGAAAATGGACAAAACATCTGTTTTCTTCACGCCATACAGGCCCCGCAGCAGAATGTGTCTAAGGTATTAGTTTGATATTTAATCTTCGTTCAATCCCTTCTCAGTGACGTGCAATTACCAAATGAAGATAAAGAGGCTGAAGCAGAGGGCATCAAAGAGGAATCCAGCGATCAGATCGACTACGATTCCCTGACCGATGAGGAGAGAAAGCTATGTAAAGGATTACTGCTGTGTGTTTGCTACTCAGCAAACATAGGTGGAACAGCTACTCTGACAGGAACAGGACCTAATGTGGTACTCAGTGGCGTGGTGGATGAGTGAGTAAAAGACAATGTACAGTTTGTATAAAACTGACTCTTGAGGATGGTGGTAGTGGTGGTGGTAGTGGTGGTGGTAGTGGTGGTGGTGGTGTTGATGATAATGGAGATGATGATGGTGATGATGATGATGGTGATGATGGTGTTGATGATGATGGTGGTGGTAGTGGTGGTGGTAGTGGTGGTGGTAGTGGTGATGATAATGATGATGATAATGATGATGATGATGTGATGATGATGATGATGATGATGATGATGATGATGATGATGATGATGATGATGGTGGTGATGATGAAGGTAGTGATGATGATGATGATGGAGATGATGATGATGGTAGTGATGATGACGATGATTGTGGTAGAGATAATAATGGTGGTGATGGCGGTGTTGCTACTCAGCAAACATCGGTGGAACAGCTACTCTGATTGGAACAAGACCTAACGTGGTACTCGGTGGTGTGGTATAGATGAGTGAGTAGAAACACAATAATACAGTTTGTATAATTTATACTTTTGATGATAATGGTGGTGGTGTTGTGGTGGTGTAGTGGTGTTGATGATGATGGAGATGATGATGGTGATGATGATTATGGTGATGATAGTGTTGATGATGATGATGGTGGTGGTGTTGGTAGTGGTGGTAATCATAGTGATAATGATGATGATGATGGAAATGATTGTGATGATGATGATGATGGTGATATATGGTGATTTTCACGGTAAGGGGTGTAACTCTGAATTTTTAGCATTTTCTTCTCTAGTATTCTCATTAAGCAACAGAATTCAAAGATATTTTGGCATATGAGTTACCTACATAGGTGCTACCTTGGGTAGCATAAACATCTTCAGGGACTTCTTTGTTCAATTTTGGCAGGCACATAAGTACCCAAATATGACCTTTTTGTTGTACACGAAATACATAGACCTTTTTTTTGTTAAGCCCTGTACTTTTCCAGGAACAGTGATAATTGTTTTTGTTATGCAGAATGTGAAGTTGGATGTTCAATAAGAAGAGCCATATAACTTAGCATTTGCTAACAAAATTCATGGAAAAAGCTCTTGTCTGAAAAGTCCTTTCTATCATCTCATTTGTACTTGATATAACACTTGAAATCTATACTTTCAACTAATGGTAAAACTTTTCTGATCACATTGCATGTAAAATATTTTTATGTGATTGACTGATTAGAGCAAATTTTCTGTTAGCTGATTTGAAGCCTCCGAAACAAACTATTCAGATAGCTTGCGTATAAATATGAATGGGGGAACTTATTCAAACAATATATTTAAATGTAGCATATGGACACCCAAGTCACTTGTCACGAAATAGCTGAGATATTTCCAGCTGTTAGAAAATAAGAGACAATTCAAACTTCCCGTTAGCACTTGAAGCCTCCGAAATATTTGAAGCCTCCGAAACAGCAGAAATCATATTTTTCAATTTTTAAATATCTAGACCAATGTGTTTCATGTTAAATCTGCATTGCAGTCATATATTAGGACGTGTAGACTCCCTTGAAGCTGAAAGTCAATCGATATCCAGTTAATATTTTTCAAGAATTAACAAATACCCCAAAAACGTGTTTCGGAGCCTTCAAACTCTTGTTTACACCATGTTTTTCCTTACTGTGATATCACAGATAAGGGAATGTTGACAATATTCCTATTTAATGATTGGTTTTGATCTAGCGAAGGACAGGAATGAGTTAGATGTTCCAATGTCACTGGCTTATCATATTGTTTAACTTTTAGAAGTAGTCAGTATTTTTTGAGAAAAAAATACACCAGTGCTAGGAGTATTCTCCTCTTTCAAGCTTTAATAATTGTACAAATGATTCACAAAATAAAAGAAAGTTAATACATATGAATTATCCTACTTTATGAAAATTTAAATAAATACAATATTAAAATGAATCATTATATTTTGCCAAATTCAAAGACATCCTTGATGTTAACCTAGTATGTTTCGGAGGTTTCACTAATGCGGCGGTCACAACTCGTCGTAGGCTACGGGGCACATGCCATCAACGTAGCCTGCGTTGCATGTACCATGCACGCACAGGTCCTGGGTCAACTTCTGTGATTCCTGCGTTTCTGTAGTAAGGGTATTGTAAAAACTTCCTGTACGTCGTACATGCATACAATTGTACCTGCAAGGTACCTCCGCTGCACAAATTTTCTACGAAATCCATCGTAGGGAGTTGCATGTCGAAGGTACGGCGAGTTGTGACCGCCGCATTAGTGTTAATAACATGTATCATGCAAAACCCTGATGATCAAATAGCAGACGCCATGATAACCAAGGGCCATTTGTAAGAGTAGTGAGAGAAGTTTTGTGGGTAAAGAACCCTCTAAAACCTTAGAGGAATAGTGCTTACCACCCCTTGTATGACACTGGAATAAATCATGAAGGTTATAAATCATAACACTGACAAGGTACAGCAACATGTGCTAGCAACAAGCCCACATTTAAGGCACCTAATTTGCACAATTGGTAAACATATCATTACGTATTGGACAATTACGAAAATTCATAAAATATCAAAACAATACTGGTGACATTTAATTATAGGTTGGACATACACATGTAGACCCCCCCCCCCCAACATTCACCTTTTTTTGGTAAAAAAATGGTGTCATCTTATGAAAAATGCAAATTAGCTCGTGTATGTAGCAATTTAAGAACATTTTTAAAATTTATTTCCCAGAATACAACACTTGAATTGTTGCATCTCTGGGAATTCATAATTTACTCAGAATGATAAGTTTTGAAAATTTAATTTACTTTTTACTTTTATTAAAATAATGTTACGTACATAATATGGAGAATTGTGCTAGTACATTTTATGTCAGAGAGGAAGTTTGTGTACAAGGTGATAACAGAATTAAATTTTTCAAGAGTGGTCCAAAAAGTGATTTATTCACATTTCTGGAGTTTTTTAATTTTGCTTTGTTATGGAACTTGGTCCATGAAAAGAATAAAAACTGAAATAATTGGAGATAATGGATACATGTATATGAAAAAAAAAACTTAAGAAAAATTATGCAACAGCAACAATGAAAAACATAAGAACCAATAGTGGGAATTATAGTTAATTTATGTTTCAATCCTTTTGAATATGTTTCAATATAACATTTTAAAAGAAAGAAACTTTTTTGGGCTATTTCCACATTTGACATGAATTCTGTTTTAAAATTATGGATCAAATTGTACATTCTCTATGGGGACAAAATGTCCCACATGTAATATTCCTCTGTGACTTATATAAAAAAGGCCTACAAAAAAGTGACAATCCGTATAACACAAAACTTGACAGAAATTAACTTGAGTATCAGACCTTTCATCATATGCACCAAATTTCAAAACATATGTGGAAATAATTTCAGAGAATTTTGGACTTTTAAAAAAACTGATATTCTTCTGGTCCGATACATGTACGTATATTAAAACGCAGTACATTTTACGAAGTACATCACAGGTCATATTTCATCATCTCCTTACATTGTTCATGTATTGCTGTCTTGGGTACCTTTCATGAGAATGAGAAAAATAGTACCCTGAACCTTCATCACGATTTTATAGAGGGTAAAAGTCTCTGATATATTCCGTACATGTACGTACCATGGGTTTTTATCTTTGACTTGTCCTGCTATCAATGAACACATGATATAGCTCGACGTGAACAAGTGTTTAAGTGGCTTTACTTCCATAGGGTTCAATTTTGCTTTGTGTAGTGCCTTTTGTAGTTGACAAAATAGTGTGTTAACATGTTTGAAGTTTGTGAAACATTACTTTTAACTGATATAAATATACTTGTATGCTCCATGAACATTTCGATTTTGATAAAAGAAAAGTAATTTCCTTTGAAATTGTATACTTCATACGTACATGTATTACCCTGAGTATCAGCATTAATTTGAAATCCACAATAATTATACTAAGTCACTTTGCAATGTTGCATAATGAACAAAAGTTTCATATGTCAGGTATTTAAAATAAATTGTATGAAATTTTTTTTTTTTTTTTTACTTTTTATAAACAAATATCTTAGGTGTTAAATTGGTAATTTAACATATCATCAAAACAACAGATTTTTTTTTTTACCTAATCTGTTAATGGATAACAATTATGCTATAACATGATTGAAGTCACCGAAACAGGCATTGTTGTTAAACTGAATCCTCTGAAACCTGTGTTAGTATATTATTTTAGCTGTGTTTTATATATGGAATTTTACTTTAATTTGTAGTGCTATGTTACTTTAGTTTGATGTCCATTCAAGGACAGCCCAAGATACATGTCAATGTAGGAAATTGATGTCTTTGTTTAATCATGGACCTATAACCTCATTGGCCCGAATTCACAAAGGCCGCCTAACTTTAAGCCTGGCTTAAATCTGAGGTTTAACTATGGCTTGCTAAAAGGGAATCAATCTGTCTGTGTTGCATGTTCCTATCACCTTCACTGAATTCTGGAATCGTGTTTTAATTGTAAGGGAAACTTTTGTATTTATCATTCCCAAGCAGTTTTCAATAGTTTCACTACCAAAAAATACAATGAATTGAACATCTTATTTTCGGTATTGATTCCCTTTTAGCAGGCCATAGTTAAACCAGAGATTTAGGCTAGGCTTAAAGTTAGACGGCTTTTGAGAATACGGGCCTATAGGTCCATGGTTTAATCATGGATCTACTAATTCAGAGTCATTAAAGGTAATGAAATTTCGCTGTTAAAGAAATGAGATGGTTAACTGTTTTTTCAAAAATTTCATTCTATAATTCATCGTGCCATTTAGAATGAATTAATATTGCTACAAGTTTTACTGAATAGAAGGACTTATACAATGTTAACATGAAAGAAGTCTCTGAAACACATGATATTGTTAACTGAAGCCTCCGAAATACACACATTGAAGATTTTCAACTTTCTTATTTGTAATGCGATTTCTATGGAATTTGGGTGAGTAGTTAGCTCCCACTGAACTCTATTTGTATAATAATTTCTACTTTCCTCTTCCTCTTGGAAGATAAGTACCGGTAGATTTTAAAATTTAAATGCTAATATCGTGTTTTGTTTTAAATTTGAAAAAGGCAATGATTTTTTTAAAAGACTAAATAAGTTTGACCAAAAAAGTTTTTAAGACCTTCAAGTACTACATTAGTATGGCAAATGAAAAGTGCCATTTTTTTTTCTTTGCAGAACAAACTTTGTCATTTAAGAAGTAGAATTAAAATGTTGTTTTTCTTCAATTTTATCATATTTGTTACAGTTGTTCATTATTTTTTCTAATTAATGTTTCATTTTGATTAAGGCCCGGTCCCACTGGCGGGAGGATTAATTGCGCATGAGTTGCGTATACAAATTTCGTTCATCCGCAACAAAAAACAAAAACAAAACAAACAATCCGCAATTCATACGCAAATCATCCTAAAAAGCCAGTGGGACCACGCCTTTAAGCTCCAGAACAAAAAAAAATCAATAATTTAGACATTTCTGGTACTAATTGTAAGAGAAATTTTTTATGAATACTCATTTTGAAATTTTGACCCTGTTAGAAAAAAGTTACACCCTTTACCGTGAAAATCACCATATGATGTTGACTCTCCTCCCCCTCTTTATATGTAGTATTTTGAAATTCATGAAAACGAAAATTTAACATCTATAGAAGATTGTTTAAAAGGAAATAAGAATGAAACATTTTCTCACTCACAGCTTTCCCATTCAAATTAACAATTGAAAAAAAGAGAAAAAAGTACAGTTTCGTCTTCATACTCTATTCAGATGCCAACACCTAACCTTTTGTTACAAAATGTACTTGTCAGAAAAAAAAAGTACCAGAAGGTAAATTTGAAGACCAGATAAATAGATAGCTCAAAGTCTAGTTTTAACTGGGTGGTACCTGTACTATTGACAGGCTAAGGCACAAAGTCTTCAGTGTCCTTTTATATCATTATACTATGTACAGAATCTGAGACAGTAGCTCATTGTACGTCACTTTATAACAACTTCAAAGTTCAGAAGAAGATGGGTTTACACACCTATTTGTTCTCTTTGTGTAAATGTTTGTCAACATCATTAGCGGGAAGAATATCAAACATCGTTCATCTCCAACTGGGCTCCTATAAAAGTCATAGCAACTGGCCGTGTGCCATGAATTGGGTGCAAAATGCGTTTATTGTCCAAACATATGTCACGTAAGTTCCTCGCCCATTGGTTGTGTGTTCTCTTGGAGGGGGATGCCAAATGGGCGGAGCTAATTCTATTGTTCAACGAAGCGTTCGTTGATTATTTCTTTTTTCGCGTGTCTCTCATGTTGTCAAAACGAGTTTGACAGGAAATGATTCTGAAATCCACCGAAATACTCCAAAATCGGCAAAACGGTGAATATACACCTCTACTTTGGATATTGATGTATCAAATAAACCAATTAAACAAACAATTGGGAGATTTTTTGTACAGTTTTATGCTTTTCGAAAGCATCATCAAAATGATCATCAAAATAAAGAAAATATGAAAGCTTTTGTTAATCATACTTTTTTTTAATATCTGGTAATTTTTCAATAGTTTAAAAATGTTACTAGGCCTATAATGTAAATTAGAAGTTTTCTGAACTGATGCCGTTATTGGCTTTTTCGTTCTGGTTCATATGACTCGGGGACAAACAGTTAAAATCAGGTAAAAATCTTTATTTTAAAAAAAATAAAACCTTATTTTTAATAGTAACATGCATATTTTATTGGCATGTTAATTGTTTATTTTTCATTTTGATTATAAAATCAATCATTGAGATGAAAATTAGTAGTTTGGAAATACAGTGTATGTCAATGATGCTGAAAAGAGAAAACTGGGTTTATATTTCATGAAAAAAGTAGCCAAATTTAAAATGTCAGCTTGTGGTGACGGGTTTATTGCCCTGTCCTGTCCTGTCCATTCCGGTATTGTGTAATATTTTACACGTACCATGATGACTTATTGCTTGATTTGTAGGGATTCTTCTAATTATTAGACATGTTGATATTCCGGTTTACATATAATAAAGATGCATGGAACATTCCCAACACATATGGATAACTTAAACATTTTTAAAGTTAAAAGCTTGGGATTATGTTGACTAAAATAATTGGAAATATGCTGACAACGTACCTTCCTGAAGACACCACCTTTAGACGGCCACGGAAGTTGGTCGGTCTAGAAATCGCTATGATAATCGTAGTCCAGTCGACGGCCGGTTCGTGGTGTGAAATGAAAAATAAACAATTTACATGCCGATAACATATGCATGTTACTAAAATAAGGTTTTATTTTTCAAAAAATAAAGATTTTTACCTGATTTCAACTGCTTATCCCCAAGTCATATAAACCAGAACGAAAAAGGCAACAAGGGCATCAGTTCAGAAAACTTCTAATTTACATTATAGTAACATTTTTAAACTAATGAAAAATTACCAGATATTAAAAAGAAGTATGATTAACAAAAGCTTTCGTATTTTCTATATTTTGATGATCATTTTGATGACGCTTTCATAAAGCATAAAACTGAACAAAAAATCTCCCAATTGTTTGTTTAATTGGTTTATTTGATACATCAATATCCAAAGGAGAGGTGTATATTCACCGTTTTGCCGGTTTTTGAGTATTTCAGTGGATTTTAGAATATTGCAGTCAGACTCATTTTACAGCATGAGAAAATCATGAAAAGAAGTTAACGAACGCTTCGTTGCCCATAATAACTAGCTCCACCCGCTTTGCCCACCAAGATCCGAGGACGAACATACGTGATGTAGAAATGTACATTGTCACAAACAAACTTCTCTAGTTTCTTAATGGTTAGTCAAACATGCATAAAAGTATATATATTGAAAGCTGAGATGGTAAGGAAGATGATTAACATATATTTTTGCCTGTACAGGGTATGTCATTAAAGCTATACATGGTGTTACAAGAAAAAACTGTTTTAAGATGTTCACAATTTCAATGGCGAGTAATTTCTTATTGTTTGCATTAAATGAAATTAATCAACTTAGACTGAGTTAATAAGACCCTATGCTTCTAAAAAATATAAACTTGTTATGCAAAATTATTCTTTCCAATCGCACTACAGAGTGTATAAAAAAAAAGAAGAAGAAATAGTTTTAAAATGGCAGAAATCCTGTCTTCTACATTTAAATTGCAATTAAGAAATAATATTTACACTCAATTGTGTATATGTACATGCAAAGAAAATAGGTGAAAAAACACAATTATTGTTATAAAATGGCATGTTACAATTTTTTGTGCCTGCAATGCATTGTCTACGAGCTGTGCGTGCATGAAGTTTGTTTTAATTGATTAATTAAATAATTAAGATACTCTTGAAAAATCTATGTCACATTTGTTTAAAACCAGATAAATTCCAAAAAGATTGGTATAGACCACCTATAAGACCAATTGGATACAAATATATAACGCAACAAAAAATAAGAAAGTAACAAAAATGGGAACTCCCTATGCTTTAACACATGCCTCCACCATAGGATCCTCCACCGTAGGATCCTCCCCTCCCTACCTTACCCCACTCAAATTATCTTTGTATTAAAACTATGAGCAGGACAAAGCTGAAACTTCACAGATATGTAGCCTGATAAATTATCTACAATTTGAGACATTGTACAGCTCATGACTGTACTTTCTTTTCATGCTATGCGAAAAAATGTGACAATTTTTCCTCCAAAATGTAACGCCTCCACCTTTTTACTATACCCCAATATGAGACACGTGAGCAACTATCTACATGTGCTGATTAAATATCTATTAGATTACCTTGAAAAGGAAATGAATAGAAATAGACCAGTGATAGGATAGAGTCGCATTGAATTGATAAGGTTTTATTGAGATCAGACGTGGAAGGCCGAAGGCTGAATTGTATTCAATGTACAAAATAATCTTTTATAACATATCAAACATTTGAACATTATAGAAAGAGAGAAATACAGTGCATGAGATAAAAGAAGGAAATAAGATTATGAAATCATAGAATCAAGCCATGGAAATGGTGGAATGAATAATGATTTGATGTATTTCTGTCACAATAAACTTCATGTATATGTACATGATATCACAATATTTCCAATCATTCGGTCAATGACTACATTTGTAAATATTAGAACATGAAACTTTTGCAGATTTTATATATTTTTTCAACAAATTTTAATCAAATCATTTTTGTAATTCAGTCAAATCTGCATTACTCTATAGAAATTGTATGCAGAGTTTTATGGTTTACATTTTTTGTGATAATTATAATCTCTCCTATTTTCTATCTCTTTTTCCTCTCTCTCTCTGTCTCCCTCTCTCCTACTCTCTCTTCATTTGTGCATATCTGTACCTCTTTCTAGATGTAATTAGTATTTGTTGTATATTTTTCTGTTTTTCTATGACTTTGACATTTTTTTTTTTAATAGGTTGTATGGAGATGATGCAGGCGTAACATTTGCAAGTTGGATGTTGTTTTCTCTGCCTGGTACTATAATTAATCTTCTTTTATGCTGGTTGTGGCTTCAAGTCATCTTCATTGGATTCAGGTAAGGATTTACATAGTGATGATGATGTTTGTAATGATGATAATGGTAATGATGATGATGATGATGATGGTGGTGATGATGGTGGAGATGATGATAATTAATCTGGTTTTGTGCTGGTTGTGGCTTCAAGTCATCTTCATTGGATTCAGGTCAGTATGTACATATGTAGTATGATGATGTTTGTGTTGGTGATGATCGTAATGATGATTATAACAATGGTGGTGGTGGTGTTAATGATGATGGTGGTGATGATGGTGGAGATAATGATGATTAATCTTGTTTTGTGCTGGCTGTGGCTTCAAGTCATCTTTATTGGATTCAGGTAAGGATGTACATAGTAGTGATGATGATAATGGTAATGAGGATGATGGTGGTGGTGGTGGTGGTAGTGGTGTTGATGGTGGCGGTGGTTATGATGATGATGATGATGATGATGATGGTGGTGGTGGTGATGGTGTAGGTGGTAGTGGTGGTAGTGGTGATGATGATGGTGTTATAATGATGATGATGAAGATGACAAGATGATGATGATGGTGGTGGTGATGGTGTAGGTGGTAGTGGTGGTAGTGATGATGATGAAGATGATGATGGTGGTGGTGCTAGTGTTGGTACCTGTTGTGTGAGAGTAGTTGATGATGGTGGTAATGATATTAATTGGCAACGACGGCAGCAATGATGTTGAGGGTGTTTGTGATGTAGCTTTTGGTGGATGCTGTGTTAGAGGTGCTGCTGGTGATTTAATACTTCATTCTTTAATCTCAGGTAATAATGCATTAGTCCTTGATATTGCTTTCATTAAAGACGCAGGACTGGTGCTACTGATGAACAAACGGAAGCAGAGGAGAGGTCTACGAGGGAGGTTATCAAGAGGGAGTACCAAAAACTTGGAGCATGGACGTAAGTACTCATACATCAGTAGTAGTGATGTAGGTTGTGGCGGTGGTGATAATAATTCAAAGATGAGTATGATGATATACAATGGTGATGATGATGATGATGATGATGAGAATGATGATGATGTTTGATGATGATGATGATGATGATGATGATGATGATGGTGATGATGATGTTGATGGATGATGATGATGATGATGGTGGTTATGATGATGATAATGATGATGGTGATGATGATGGTGATGATGATGATGATGATGATGATGATGATGATGATGATGATGATGATGATGATGATGATGATGATGGTGATGATGATGATGATGATGGTGATGATGATGATGATGATGATGATGTTGATGATGATGGTGGTGATGATGATGATGATGGTGATGACGGCAATGATGAATATTGCAAATGATAACTCCAAAGTATCATTGATTGGAACATTTAGGTGGGGTCAGATAGGTGTGTTGTGTCACTTTCTTGTTCTTGCTATGTTATGGATATTTAGAAACCCAACTTTCATCCCTGATGGTGATGATGATTATGATAATGATTGTAATGATTAAAATTGAAAATGATAACTTTTAGCATTGAATTTATCTTTTAGATGGGGGCAGATAGGTGTGTTGTGCCACTTTCTTGTTCTTGCTATGCTGTGGATATTTAGAAACCCAACTTTCATCCCCGGATTTTCCGGCTGGTCCGGCCTATTTCCAGTACCAGGGTAAGTTTATTAATATCTCAGTACTTTTGTTTATGCTTATGATATTTTCCCCCTCTTTCTTTCATTATCTCCTCCTCTCTTCCTCTCTTTTCCTGCTTTCCTGTCTTTCCTCTTCCCTGTATCCTCCTCATCCTCCCCACCCTCCTCTCTCTTCATCTCTATTTATCCCCCCTCTCTCTCTATTTATATATCTCTCTCTCTCTCTCTTTTCATCACTCTCCATTGATTTTCACCCCTTCTCTCTATCTCTCTCTTTTTCTGCTTTCCTGTCTTTCCTCTTCCCTCTATCCTCCTCATCCTCCCTACCTCCCCCCCCTCTCCTCCATCTCTATTTATCCCCCCTCTCTCTATCAATCTATCTCTCTTTCTCTCTCTCTCTTTTCATCATGCACTCTCCATTGATTTTCACCCCTTCTCTCTATCTCTCTCTTTTTCCCATTCCTGCTTCTTCTTTCAAATATCACCCTAAGTTACCATCTTTATTAATGTGAACATATTGAAATCACCTTTGTTAAAGCAATTTGTATGTATTTATGTATGATACAATTATGCTGTTTTCAATTGTACAAATCAAAATGCTATTTCAGTTTTGGCTGTGATATACATAATAGATTTTATAATGGATAATGGATGATCCCTTGTTATTGGTATACTCTCCACATATCTAACTTTGACAATAGTTTGACATCGTCTTCTTATATCACAAGTTTGTCTGGCACAAGTTTGAAGTTTATGATAATTAGCAAGATAAGCTGCTCATCAAAATAAAAATTTGAGTATGGAATCCAGTTATGTTTACTTTTATTTATTTAAATGATAAGTAAGGGCTAAAGTCAAGCATTTAATGTCTCATAAAATTCAAATTTTCTAGATAAAAGATCTTCATTCAAAGTCAATGTTCCACACTTGAAATCATACATAATCGTGCAATTATGATATGAAGACATGCAATGTAGTGTTGTATATGTCATGCCCACAATATAAACGTATGCCTTGAACAAACTGAACCGTAAATGGAATGCAAGAAGTGGTAAATGGGATTCTCAAAAGAATCTTTATCAGGGTTTTGTAAGTCGGTAATCTGGGTGCAAAAGCAAATTTTTTTAGAGTAAATATTATAGCTACATGTATCATCATCTCCATGTGCATTTATAGGGGAGACTGGGGTAATTATAGCCCCCTTTTTCACATTTCCTATTACTACCATTAAATGAAAAGTCCAATAATATTCTAATTATGTAAAAAATACAGTCAATCTATTTACCTATAATATACAAAAGAAAGTATAAACCTGTGACTTCTCATTTGCATATTACTAATACCATTATGTTAACAACTTTGTAGGGCCCGTAAAAAGATTCATCTGATTGGTAAAGTTCAATAGATAAAGTGAAGTTCTTCATTACACAATCACAAATTTTGATTACCTTGTGAGGCTTTCGCGTACATGACAGCACGCTTCGTCAGACAATTAACATACCATGTTATGTTAATTGTCTGACGAAGCGTGCTGTCATGTACGCGAAAGCCTCACAAGGTAATCAAAATTTGTGATAGTGTTATGTTAATTGTCTGACGAAGCGTGCTGTCATGTACGCGAAAGCCTCACAATTAAGCTAATCAAAATTTGTGATTGTGTAATGAAGAACTTCACTTTATCTATTGAACTTTGTGGGGCCATAATTACCCCACGGGTTGGGGTATTTATGGCCCCTATTGTAATGACTCTATGAATTTAATGTCATTGTGCTAAATAATTATGGTAATTATGTATAATAAATGTTGTTGGGTATTCCTAATACACTTATTGTAGTATATTGAACTGCTTGATTATATTATTGCATGCATTACATATTTGTATGGTTTCTCTCCATCTTCTGACTTTCTCTTTCTAAGCAATCTCCTTCTTTTAATACTCATGCCTAATTCTTAGTAGTTAAACCAAGGAGGTACGAGAGATGGAGTTCCAACTGGCAACTAATTTATTCAAACAGCTGTCACTTTCTAAAGATGCACAAAAGAATATACAGGTTCAATGCTGCCTTTGATGTCTGATCCTCAAAGCCGACAGATTCATGGGGATACAGAGTAGCGAATTTTGTATAAAATAGAATATTGCTTATATTTCACTTTTCATTTAACTGAACAGCACCAAAATTGAGCACATGATAAAATATGAATATATCGACGATATAATATCTGAACATTGGGGTAAATTCAATGACAGTACCTTAAATTTGTGAAAATGGTTTTTAAAAAATGATCATCCTAAAGGCCCTTTTTAACAATCTTCCGATTATTTCCGGCAGACGAAAATTGAATATGTGCTAGTTGGAATATTGAAAATTATGATGCTATACGTCAGATTAGTGCCCACAAGTGCCCAGTCGAGTAATTTTGATTTATATGTCGGAAAATATTATGACATTTCTTTTCGCTTGCCTCACAAAGTATACGCATTGTGTATTGCTCACAACTTTCAGACAAGTGGTAGCGAAAAGTAATTTCTATTACAAAAGAATATCTCCTTTTGAAAGTGGCCCTACGAGTGCAGCCAAGTACAGTGCGTCCCAGAAAAAAGTATACCCAACTTTGAGGGCCTCATGTAAAAAATTCATAAATCGTGTGACCATATTTTTTATTTCATGTTAAAGAGTAACTCGTACTCTATTCAGTGGTACCAAATTTATGTCTGTGCTGTCACAAATGACCGAGCATTCATACTTTTAAAAAAATCCGTCGAAAGTGCTTTGTACCAAGTTTGGGTTATTTTGGGTTTAGCTAATTTCAACTTACCATTTGAGCTCCAACTTCTTCAACCTGCCCACCTTCCCTCTCAATGCATAACTTGCAACGTCGTCGCATGTCTTGGACAGCTCGTCTGATCATGGCTGGGTTGTTGCGGAGGCTGTTTATTTCTTCGGTGATGCGAGCTCGAAGTTGATCAAGGTTAATGGGAGGACTTGAGAACACACAACGCTTGAGATGCCCCCAAAGAAAAAAGTCACAAGGGGTGAGATCGGAGGATCTTGGAGGCCATTTGTTATTGTGATTGAGCGCAATTATGCGATTACCAAACACCTCCCGAAGTCGATCTCGAACTGCTACACTCCGGTGTGCAGGGGCACCATCTTGAGCCCAGAACAAGTTCCTGAATACACCATGGGGTTCTCTCTCAAAGTTCTGATCATCAAGTTGGGGAATGACTTGTTCATTAATCATTCACAGGTAGTCCTCTCCATTGATGTTGTGATAAAAAAAGAAAGTTCCAATAACATTCCCTCTTCCGGAAAGTCCTATCCACGATTTTGTACAACCTGCAAACTCCTTGTTGCATGGTATCTTCTGACTACAAAAACCCTCTGCTCTGTTGTTAGCTGCACCATTTTGGCTGCATGAGGTATCCTGACACATGAAATCAATGGTTTACTTACCTCTAAGGCACTTGTAATTAAAGGAAGGACACAATGGAAGATCATCCAGGTGTTCATACACACCAAGGCAATTGAAAGAGGATTTTATCAAGATACCATCCCAAGTAACCCTTTTATCCCTTGTGAATAACTCGAGAAGGCTTACCTCAAACAATGAATGAATGATCAGGAAGCCTGGATTTCATTTACAATATACCATGAATATAATTGACATTTTTGGTCAATTCTTCTTGAGCTACATTTGACATATATGTTTGTTTAATTAATACAAACATCTATTTGAACTTTCATCCACTTTGTATCATTTTCAGGCTAAAGCAGAACACATGAGGATTATTGAAATGAAAAGTTTACTTCCGAAAAACTTGGTACAAAGCACTTTCGACGGATTTTTTTCAAAGTTCAAGTACTCAGTCATTTGTGACAGCATTGACATAAATTTGGTATCATCGAACAGAACATGATGAGTTATTCTTTAATATGAAATGACAAATAAGGTCACATGATTTATGAATTTCTAATACGAGACCCTCAAAGTTGGGTATACTTTTTTCTGGGACGCACTGTATAGGGATCTTTTGTCTACCAATCTGCAAGGGAGATCTAGTTAAGCAAATGCCCGACATATTTTCTCCTCGCAGCTTTTAAGCTAGATCAAACAATTCCCGCTTGTAAGATCTCCAGGGCTTGTACCTCCTTGGTTAAACCACTACTCATCATAACAACCGGGTTGGAACATTCCACCACTCTTACTTATTCATTGTTTTTGACCATGAGTCATGCATTGTACTGGTCACTGACTGGTATTGATATCTTATAAAAGATTTGGTTTTGCTTCGGAATAAACACTTGTATTTTAGACATCATCTAGACAAGTCGCACTGCTCCTCTGTTCTAGTCTACTTATTATGTATGTACTACCTCGATACATAAAACTTATCAACCACCAACAATGATTAAAATTGGTTCAGCCAAAATGTTGAAATTTTGCAGTCTCAGCAATATATATATTTATGTACATAATCATACAAGTTAATGTCCCGATCTACGCTTATACACTGTTTATGCGTTGGGGGCCATAATTACCCCAAGTGACATTTTTAATTTGGTCCCTCTTTACAGCTCTACTATTGAAGATATTCAGGTGGAAGTATTTCTGTTGTTTGTTACTTCCTATTGTTTCTTTTTCAATCAAAATTTCATCTTGAATGATTTTAATTAATGATATCACACCCCAAATTAAAAAGCAGACTTGCCACTTTCCAACGAACAGAATTGTGATTGCCGTACATTTTAGGCTCCCCTAAGCACAAAATTTGAAGTAAATGGCTTATTTTTCTCATTTCTCATATGATAGTAGGAAGAGTTTAGCTAGGCATGTTTAAAAATTAAATTATCATTGTGTAATGCAGCAAAGAATTATAAGCTCTCAAAGACAAAGGGGCCATAATTACCCCAGTCCCCCCTACATGTAAACAATGTTCCCAATCCCACCAGGGAAATCAGGGAAAATTATTTTACTTTTTTCCAGTCCGGGAAAAGTCTGGGAATTTGATAAAAATGCCTCAAATCAGGGAAAAGTCTGGGCATTTTGATTGGCCCCAAGTTGAAAGTATGGTAATCAGTCAGCCTCTGTTATATTTTATTGCATATCACAACAACATCCATTGATTTTTTTTTTTTTAATGTAGCAAAACATGCGAAAACTGGAAATGGGTTTAAAGAATTATCAGGGAATTTTGAGACTTCATCAGGGAAAAATCAGGGGAAAATCAGGGAATTTTGTTATCTTGAAATGCTGGGAACCCTGGTAAAGCGCTATTTGTTATCTTATCTTTATTATTTTGTTGTTTGATAGATTCATCTCGGACGCAACCGCTGCCATCGTCATCTCCATCTGTTTGTTCATCTTCCCTGCCTATCCTCCTTGGTTCCTTAGGATCTTCAAGATGTTCAGGACAGAAGGTGGTATGTAAAATCACCAGGGTAAAGAGAAGCAAATGTAGAAAAACGTCCTCTTAAATGACTTTGTTATGAAAAGAATAGTACAATTATCAATTGAGGAAAGAGAATATGATGTTTTTCTAAATCTCTCAACAATGTACCCCTGGAATATGGTAACACATTTCAAATTTTGCTAATTGTTCTATTGTTGGTACATTGTAGCATACCAATCACCAGACAGTTTTACAAAACACCTCCCGTCAAAAGCATGATTCAAAACACTTGAAAATTTTTGACAACAACTGTATATATTTCATTGTTTTATTATTTTTGAGATGAAGATATTATGTTATATATAGTAAAAGGTAGGATGTATAGGACAATGGTAAAATTGTACTATAATCAAATTCATTATTGTCAACATTATGAAAATAAGAATGTATATTATTTTTGTATACACCGTCTCGGGGTTACACCCCAATTAACTCTGAGAAACCTATCGCCGGGTCTGCCTAATTTGCATAAAGAAAACAAGTTTGCCACGAAAACCGCTACAATTTGTCTAGGGCGAACTGCGGATATCTCGCCTTTAAAACCACCAAATGAAACAAATCCAACGACAATTTAACAATAAAGAGTCATTTTAACCTCTCAGATGTTAATTATGGTTGAAATCAAGTTATAAATTGTAAAAATAGGCCTTTTCGGGAGCACCCCGAAAAAAAACCCCCAGAAATCGGTAAAAAAGTTGATTATTTTTCACCTTTCTTGAAATTGCCAAGAACGAAATCTTGATATGATACAAAGCATATCATATCGAAATAGTGTACGAAATATCTTTTCATAATATGTTGTCCCACGGTTATGTCGGGAAAATCGTATCAAAGTCATTCAAAAACCCCTCATCAATTACACTTGGTGTCCCACACACTGTGGTTCGTGATAGCATATTTTGACCAGCTATAGCCTCACAAAAAAAAATATTCCCTCTTCTCCCACCGTCATGGCAAGGAACGCTGAATCGAGCAATGAAAATGACAAATTCAATATAGAACTAATTCATGGAAAATAATTGAGGATTATAACAAAATATAGGGTACTGTCCTTAAAACTTGCAGTAGGTCATCGCAGCAGGTTTTCATGGATATTGGCGATGTTTTTCCAAACCCGGAAGTGAGGTGCGGAAATGCGCATGCGCAATTGAGCGGTTTGTCGTTGATAGATGCAGTTCCAGAGTTTTTCCAGCGAAACTCAACAATTTGAAGGAAGATTTAGACAAAACTACTGATTGCCCAAACACCAAAATGCCATTACGTCAATCCCTCGTTTGCAAGCCTACCCCAGTTCGAGAGCTGAGCTCAGGTGTCGGACCCCCTTATAAAAAATCCTCGTTTGAAACTATTTCCAACACCATCGACCCTGCATGGCCAGATATATCCCTGTTATCAAACTTTGCAACTTCCACAGGCCAGCTTGAGCGTTTAGCCAGGGGTAAAAGATAAACAACAGCTGGGATGTTACGTAATAGTAGCTCTGCCTATGAGTAGGCCCTTCAATATAAAATGATTGTATTTGATATATTTAAAGTTTTTACAGGCATATTACATTTAGAAATCAAATGTTAATTCGTTTTCAATTTCAAACGAAGAAAATCGACCTCGGAATAAGGAAAGTACAAGAATAAAAAACTAATAAAAATGTATCGATACAGACATTTTGATCGTTTAATGTAAACAATGTTGGCCCCCAGCTGTGACCTTGGGTGACCACTGTTTGGACCGAGGTCAAGAAACAGATGTTTTTTAGATAGATATCTGGCTGAGGTGTTTGTCACACTAGGGTCTCCTCTCACGTCCCTGGTCACACTTGGAAAAGAGAACTAATAGAGTTTCAAGAAGGGGGTAAACTGTCCTCAAACGGACTGCGTTCGTCATGCGCAGGAAGTGAGACTGGTGTGTACTGTACAGTATCATGTCTTTTGTTTTCGTTTTCATTTCGTCCCAGACTTGTGTCTGGAAAAAATGAAACCTCTCTTGAAAAACAGAAATATACCCGTATTTCCAAAAATACACAACCATTTTCAATGCTATTTGATATGGTGCTTAATATTATCATTCTTTAAGTTCTCTGAGAGTATCATGAACTTTGGTGATCAAGAAAGAGAGATATAAGCAGGTGAATTTTGGACGATTTTTGCTCTACACTCAGCGCACGGCTTCCGTAGCCGTTACGAATTCAAAAGCTTTTACGACTTTACGAGCATATAATTGGGGTCTGCCACCGGGACTGTACATGTATGTTACATTTATATGTTTTTACCATGTATCAAATTTTGTAATATGGCTATTGGACATGATGGATTTTGGATTTTTATTTTTTTTTTTTTTACAAATTAAACCATTTTCGCTCAGGGTTCCCACAGTCATGGAAAATCCTTGAAAATCCTGGAAAAATTTGTGGTCATGGAAAGTCAGGGAAAAGTCAGGGAATTTGGAAAATTTGTGAAAAGTCATAGAAAGTCATGGAATTCTGTTTTCAAATTTCTGTGGGAACCCTGGGATGGCTGTGAGGGGAGGTGGAGACCACCATAACGTGTCTGATTTTGGAAACCGTGCCAGAAAGGAAGTCATGGAAAGCAGCAATTTAGTCATGGAAAAGTCATGGAATTCTGTTTTAAAATTTCTGTGGGAACCCTGTTCACTTCAAATCAGATCAAAAGAAAATAAGTGAAATATAAATGGTTTTAACTCTGTTATTATTAACAGATGAGAAGCCAAAGTCACGGGATGCCCTCCTGGACTGGAAGACAACTCAGAGGATGTTGCCATGGAATATCATCCTTCTCCTTGGAGGAGGGTTTGCTCTCGCTAGCGGTACAGAGGTAAGACAATGATGTTGGAGGATGTAGATCAAAAGTCAAAGGTCACAGATGTCAAATGGAATTCCTTGTGATGAGCTGGATCTTTATCGCGAAAGCTCAATAACCACTAGAGATATTAAGCTCAAACTATGTACATGTATGTATGTATCATTATAGCAAAACAATCGCAGTAGATTTTGGAGAACTTAGGTCACAGGTTAAAGCTGGTGTATAGTTTTGGGGATAGGGAAATTTTAATTTGGATTCACAGTTAGATAATACAAAAGATAGAATCCTAAAACTATAATTAAAAAAATCAAATTACTTGAAATCTCATTTTGGTGTCTTTATTCCACAATATATGTATAAAAAAGGATAAGACGGGGACCCAACTCGTTTCAATGTTCATGCAGTGTTTACATGGAAAACCATTGGGATTCTCTTGTGTGGGTGATGCACACAGATCGTTACGCTCCATTCACCCCGTAACCATCGGCGTGCGGTCGTTGAAGCAGAGGTCTAAACGACCGTTGCATATTACGTTAATTTCAAATATTTCACTGAAATTCACCGGAAATCGTGAAAGGAATATCACAAGATCTCTCACATATATCTTTTAGTGCAATGTGGACAACATAAGACTATATTTGATTCATTTGGTTTTATGCCAATTCCTTTTTTGTTCCCAAAACTAATCACCAGGTTTAAGGGGTCATCTTATGGTATTCCATATGTTGAGCTTGTTATCACAATACCCTGAGAACCATTTCAAAAATATACTTGTAACTCTAGGATATAATATATCAGCTTAGGAAGACAATCTGATTTCATTTTAGATTACAAAAAAAAGTCAAAGGTCAATTTGTCAATTTATGAAATGCCATGTAATGTAATCGTTCTCTTGAAGAACAACTTGTGATATGAATTTCAAACTTGACAAGCTCTTCATGATCAGCTGACTAGATTATTTTAAAGTAATGAAAATAAAAGGTCACAGGGGTCACCATCTGAAATGATTTGTTTTCAAAACAGAGGCATATAGGAGATGTAGTTCCATTTGTCTTGTTCCTTACAGTTTTTAAAATTTAATAGGATTTCCTTTTTTTAGTTATCATTGTGTAATTACCACAGTGTGTATTTTCCTTCCCCCGTATGATTATCTCATAGGCATCGGGTCTATCTCAGTGGCTTGCGGATCAGTTTGAAGTACTGGATTTTCTACCATCTTGGGTCTTTGTTCTTATCATCACTGTCATCATCTGCTTCTTCACGGAGTTCACCAGCAATGTCGCCACGGCAACTATCTTCCTCCCCATTCTCGCTGCATTGGTAGGTGTTCAAAAATTATTGTCGATTAAGAGGAAAAAATTCTGTCTTAAGAAATCCTCTCATGAAGCTTAATAATATTCGTAGCCTGTTTCCTACTGGGGATGGAATTGTAACGAGTCCTGGGATATTGAAGTTCAGTTCAGTTCATAATACTTAAAACTAATAACATGCTGTTGGTTCAAATCATGCGCGTATAATTTTTCTTGAGGAAGGAAAACTTGTGTAAAATTTCTTCTATTTGTTTGAAGAAGATAATGGATCCCAATCAAATGATTGGTTGAGAGCAGATCATGTGTCATACATGTACATCATTTCTAGTGTTGTGTCAACCATGCATTTTTTTTCCTCACAAGCGTGCATTAGGAAAGTTGATTTGCTTCAATGTGATGCAAGTGAGCAGCCAGGTGCACATATGTCTGTGCCTTTGTTACGCATACTGGAAGCCCCCGGCTATGGCCACCATAATAAAAAAACAGGAACCAAACTGATTTGATGTACAGTCTAAAGACTAACTTAGATCTCTAAATTCATTGATTTAATTATCAAACGACAAGGATCTGTATATCTTATTGTATAAAACAAATAACGTGCAGCTCTCGTTCATGCATTGGGTTAAATAAGCGCATTTGATAACTTCAGAATTATCCGAAGCCATACAGTTACTAAAGTTATCTCATGCGCTTATTTGACCCAATGCACTCAGAGCAGTGCGTTGTTTGTTTACTTTTGTATTCTATTCTAACATTGATTTTGTTTTTGCCTATCATACATCCAGGCTGAGAGTATCTGTATCAACCCTCTATATCTCATGGTACCTGCTACCATGTGTCGTACATATAATCCAGTATATTGGATTCTGGATTGTCCATTATTTATATATTATATTCTAACGTTCTTCTTGTCTCCCTACAGGCTGATCGTATTTGTATCAACCCTCTATATCTCATGGTACCCACTACCATGTGTCGTACATATAATCCAGTATATTGTATTCTGGATTGTCCACTATTAATATTCTAATATTGATCATGTTCTTGTCTCCCTCTAGGCTGAGAGTATCTGTATCAACCCTCTATATCTCATGGTGCCAGCTACTATCTCATGTTCCTATGCATTCATGTTGCCTGTCGCCACGCCACCTAATGCCATTGCATTCGCTTATGGCTCCCTCACTGTACCGGACATGGTTAGTATGAGAGCAGGGTAAAAAATACCTTTTTCTTCATGGGGGCTCTTTTAACCCATTTTGGGACAAATTTTCCCTGTTCCCTGATATCCCTGATTATCATGGAAATAGGTGAAATAATGCAAGAAAAACATTAACGCTAGGTTAAAGAGTTATTCGGAAGAAAATAATACGTCTTCAGCACACATCAAATGCTCAGTTTATATCTGGTAGGTTAATGATATTCAACTACTTCCAAAGTTTGGGGGCATACTTTGTTTCTAGTAAAGTCCTCAGGACCATATTAATTAATGCAAACCTTAGCCAATGTGCCTCAATTTTTAAAGAAAATCCTCTCAATGATGGTCCTACTATATATGCCACAAAAACTGAATATAAGATGATCTCTTGTAAAAGGGGGCTAGCTTTCATCCACACCTATGGACTTCCTCAAGCCAAAATGCTTAATCAGACCCTGACGAAAGCTAGCCCCCTTCCACAAATAATAGGTTGATAGAATTTTGAACTTTCTTACTCTGTGGTTAACCCCAACCGATAAAAGTTTTCTGTATTAATATGATCATGATTGTTTTTATAATTTCCATCATATCTGCTTTGTTTGACCTTTCTCAGATGAAAGCTGGCTCCGTAATGAATATTATCGGTATCATCGTAGTGAACCTCCTAATCAGTACCATGGGTATCGTAGTCTTTGACGTATTCAACTACCCTACCTGGGCTGGAAACCAGGGCGAGTGCTTACCAAACAGCGAAATGCCCACCACCTTCTCTCCCTTTATCACACCAAATGGAACCTGTGTATGCTAAGGAGATGTGTGCCCCGTGGATGGGATGTTAATTGGAGGCTCTAGGTGTCTACCCAACAGTGAAATGCCTACCACTATATTTAACTTCACCATACCAAATGTCATGATGCGTCCCTCGGATAGGACAATTAGGGCCCAGCAATTTCTGAATACTTGTTGACACCATCTATGCCTTCTCCTTTTCTTCCATACTCGACATTTGAAACAGATGTTGTGTATAAATCTGACGCACCACGTGTGGGGTGAAAATGTGTTTACGAGTAAATAGGTGCAGACGTAGATGGTGTCCACCTGTGTTCAGCACTTACTGGGCCCTTTAAATAAAAATCCCATGTTTTTACCAACTGATTACTACCAACTCCACTTACATCAACCGAACGGCCTGCATTACGCTTAAAGATGATTTGACATGATGCATCCCACATAAACGCTTTTTAATTAGGGCTCTGTTGCCCGTATTCTGAACCAAAGGTTAAGTTTGCACGGGGTTTGTTTTTTGTTCTTTAAAGAGAGATTTTAGACAAAAGAATCTCACAATACAGTCTGTGTCAAATAAAATGGTACAAGTGGAAATCATTTTTTTATAGTATGAAGATTAATCACAGCCTACTATTGTTTGGTATTTTCATAAAGCAGGAAGATCAGACTTTCACCTGCAATTTTTTTCATCACATTTGGTGTTGTAATTTTTGAAATATGACCAGTTTTCTACAATCAAGGAAAATCCATTTTTCGCACGCTGTCCCATGCCTTTGTGTATAGGTTTCGCATAATGGCCATGAAATGCTCAATTTTGACTTGTTCCTTGTCGCACAAAATGTAGCATAACTTTTGTTTTACGAAAGCAAATTATACAGAACAAAGCGCATCAGCAAGGAAAATCTTTTGGCTTTATTTTGGTACCCGATACACACATTATTTGAAAATATTTCACACCTAAATAATTTTTTTCCGACCGTACCATTTTTTTTTTACACAGACTGTAGTACCGCACAAGTACATCGCGATTCTAAACCTCCCGTGCAAACTTAACCTCTAGTTCAGAATCTGGGCCTATGTGTCTACTACAAGTTTAATGGGCGCTTTTTGTGTTCCCAACACGTTTTTACATTTCACTCCACTTAAAAAGGCGCTAAAGCAGAGATTTTCTTATATGCAAGCACTCTAAGAAGTCACAAGTCTTTCAATACACCATCCATTTCTTGTTACATGTTTTTTTTAATTTTATTTTTATATTCAAATAAATAAAAGAATAAATTGTGGATATGAGTGTGTGAATAGAATTTCATATAATTTTAATGATATCAACAACCAATAAAATTCGTCCCAGAAAAAAGTAAACCCAACTTTGAGAGCCTCATGTTAAAATTGTATAGATTATGTAAACTTGATATTTATTTCATGATAAAGAGCAACTCATTTTCTATTTAATGATATCAAACTTATAACCGTGTTGTGATGGATGGCTGAGCACTTGGGCTTTAAAAAACAAGCGTCAGATTTAAAATGTTCCAAGTTTGAGGAGAAGCAGCCCTAATTTGCATTTCAATAGACCAAGAAATCCATTGTCCCTGAAGGCTGACCTCACACAAAGAATGAATGATCAGAAAGCCAGGATTGCTTCTGATAAAACTTGGAACAATTTGTTTTTGACCAATGTTTTTAGAACTCGAGTGGTCAGTCATCCTTGACAGTACAGGTATGATTTTGGTATCACTGGATAGAATATGAGTTACTCTTTGATATGACATAAAAAATAATGACACTTAAGTAATACAATTTTAATACGAGGCTTTCAAATTTGGGTTTACTTTTATCTGGGATGCACTGTATAGTGGTAAAATATTGGAGACAAGATGATTTGATGTTCTTTGATGTATTAACACTAATGATAATTTTTATCAGTGTTCATAAAAATGATTCTGTATATTGAGGTCTGCTGCGCAATATAGATTTTATCAAGAAATCTGTAAAAATTAAATTGTCAGGTGTCTTACTGGGGGCCTTGAATAGAGTACTGTATGAATAAGCCATAATTATGAGGACTTCATTGTTTTTGTATGTTTATAATTGTGCCGATCACGTAACTGATTTCAATTCTTTCTCAAGGAATCTCTCCTGTAGAGACGACATTTTATATTATATGCAAAGTATTTATATATAATGCAGACCATTCTTGTAACATATATGATATATTCAAAGAAACGTTAAAAAAATAATACATATTCCATCCTTTCATAGAATTGTCCATTCATCAACAGAGGGCAGTGATACATTTACAATGTATATACTTTTCCTTCTATTTATCTAATGGTATTAAAATGTTACTAATAAAGGAATTGTTTTTATTGAATAGCTAAATTATGATGTATGATATTCATCTATTTTCAGTAATATTTCTACTAATTGTTTTGATAAGAATCACCGGACCATGAATTTGTTGTACATGAATTACATGTAAGTGGACTTATTTTGTAACATCACCATTTCTTCCATCAAATAAATGCAATATACAAATGCATACATTTTATACAATATGAAACGGATTTTAATATTGTCTGCATTGTTTTTGTTATGTGAACAGTAAAGATTTATAAACATAGCATGGAAAATTTTGCTAGATAATGTAAATCAAACTACAGTCCACTCCCATTATAACGAGATGCTTAGGACCAAACCTATTACATGTAACTCTCCATTATGAAATTTTGTGATATTGAACACATAGACACATGTTTGAAATTGTATCAGGAAACCTGCCTGCTCTTGTTAAAATATCATATTTATTCTCATTATTATGGGAGTAGACTGTATATTTTATTCCATTAACTCGACCCTTCTTGGAGTACAATGAAAACCATTGGGAATCTCTGGACAAGAAAAAATCTATTCAGACACCGTGATTTCTTCAGGAGTATTCTGTATTTTTTATCTACTTTTATTAAGTATATACACCTGTATATTTTTATTATTCATGGATAAATTGTGTCGACTCACCGCCTGAACAGAGTTGAGAGGTTACGAATGGAAGCTTTTGACAAATCGTTTTAATAATGGTGGCTTCTTGATGCGTGACACTCAAAGCTCTCTAGGTGCTATTCTTAAGAACTTGAAATGCCTTGTCTCAGCCGACCAGTCAACTGCAACTAGTAGCCAGGAGAGGTTTGAACATCAAACATGAAGAAAACACCATTGTTAATATCATAAGTACAAATGTATTTGTCAAAAGCTGCCAATCTTCACCTCTCAACCTCGGTCAGGTAGCCCATCAAAGCAATTAGGAAACTCCATATTACCACGGGTAATGAGCAAAGAACGATATTAGATATTGGGCTAGAAGCCCAGACTGTGCCTCACAAGCAGTCTTATTCATGGAGGAAAGTGTTCTGCTTTTCATTTAACATTGTTTCACTATTAACCCATTAAGGACTGAGCCTGAATATATTTGGGCTAAGGTCTATGGGACATGCGTGTTGTAGCCAAATCAGCTCGTCTCCAACAGGTTAAAAACATTAAGTAAAATAAAAATTGGCTTCACACAACTATCTTTAAGAGGCTGGTTCCTCAAAATAACTTCAAACTTCTGACCACTCTATAGCATGGAAATTTACAATGTATTAAAGCTTTTTTGGGAGGAATTCCGATAGAGGGTTTGCTAGAGCTCAGTCGGCAGAGCACCTATCTTACAATCATGAGGTCTTTAGTTCAGATCTCAGTGGAATCCTATTTCCTTTGCTCATTTTCCATTTTAAAATTATTTTCATCACAGTTGACTAGAGAAAGTAGAATTCTACATTACACAATCAACTTTTGTAATATTACAAGTACTCAAAAATTGATTGTGTAATAAAGAATTCTATATTCTCTTTTGTTCTCTATCAATCAGATGAACCTTTTACAGGCCACTCCTTTTATAATAAGGTGCTCAGGACAATGTCAAATTACTGCCTCATAGTCAAATCTTGTTGGCACCTCACATAAGACCAGGGGGGCATTTCATCAAATGACTTGTCAGACATTTTATCTGACAAATTTGCTCTTAGCCAATCAGATGCAAGCATTTCAGTAGCTTATAACAGTTTGTCAGATAAAACGTCCGACAAGTCCTTTCATGAAACGCCCCCCCCCCCCCTGTTTAAAATTGGGACTAGGAGAAGTGATTCACTGTAACAAAATCTGAAAATAAGCTTTTGTTCAAAGAGATCAAGAGATACTAACATGGCTTCTAGAATATAATAAAAAATATATCCCACAGACATGAATTATTTAGTGCTTCTTGCTAGATTATTAAACAAAACTTGGTCCAGATGTTAAGAAATGGAAATTTGCACAGAATGTTTGCATAATGTTAATAAATACTATGTGCTTATTGTAGTCATACACAAGTACACAAGATTAACACTAGTTATACAGCTAAAGCTGTGCTACAAAAAATATGATGACATTTGAATAAAAACTCTAAGACTTGATAAAAGACGAGCTTTATCATCTGAGTATTTCAGTTTAACATCTTTATCTGCACAAGGCAAACAAAATGGCTACCCTCTTCTACAACACAATAACTTGATATTGGTGTAGTAACCTCCTGTTAGTTACTTTTAAAAAAAAAGATCTACACCAATGTGTAGCCTATTTTAAAATTGCTTTCAGCACTGAATAAATACACACACTGATAAAACTGCACAACTACATAAAGATACACATAGTTTAACCCAATGTACACGAACCACACATGGAAAAATAGAGAACATTCCTCTTGTTTACCATTATTTTTTTTCACTATGGCATGAATAAATAACAAATTGAATGATACCAGTAATTAAGCATTGATATTTAACAGATGTCTTTGTTCACCTTCAGAAACGAATGATTTGTGGAACTATGCTTGAAAAATATTCTTCATCGGTCTTTCAAGAAATCCTTAGTCTTCAACAGGTTTACTGCTTGTACAAACATATTTTAAATATCTTTTTTAATGTCATGATCGAAACCAACCATGTACTTCTCTGTCTGGTCATGGCCGCATTTCACAAAAATCCATGCATCACACTCAGAAAGGCAAAATGCAAGGAACCAAAAAAGTTGGTAACTACCGGACCTACATGGAGGCTGCAGAACCTGCACCCTGGTGGTTCTCCATGTTCTAGATTATATTGTCAAAAACAAAGGTGACCAGGTATTTGTTTTGCCCCTTTTCTCGTGGGCCCGCAGCCGCTGAGCAGCGCCAGAAGGACGTTGCTCTATCCCCCTCTTGTTGAACGCCACACAGGGAAGCAGCAACTATCATTTTTTTATCGTCTTTTAGTATGACGTGGCCGGGGATCAAACCCACGACTTCCCGATCATGAGGCAGACGCTCTATCCACTGAGCCAACACATCCGTTGGGATTAGTCGCATGACACAACCCAACTGACTCCATTCCATGTAATGTCATATTTTGGTTCGGTCCGACTTCAAACTCTCGAGGTTTGACATTAGTCAAAGACTTCTACATGTACATATAATTATGAGTAATACTACAACCACATATTAATACACTACAATACATATATATATTAGATATATGAATAAATACTTTATTAATCTTGCTTGTAGTTTCTGTAGGGTTTATAGTTACTGCATCAGCATTTCTTTCCCAAGCCGAATCGTTCATCTGTTAAAGCAAGAAGACAAAAATATCCTATAAATCAACAATATGTTTCCAGAAATATATCAATATTCCTTAATCTATTATCATACAACAAGCGATGAAAGTATGATATCACAGGGAAAAGTATGATATTATATAAGACATTGGATAACCTGGTAAAGAAATTTTATTTAAGACTTTTAAGAAATTACTCTTTTCCTATCAGAATGAGAAATAAGTAGGGTGATATAGACATGACATTTGACATTGGTCTCCAGTCTATCTTTTATGCAAATATTAGTTTTGATGGAGATGTTATTATTATTATTATTATGATTCATGGTTTATTTCATATTGTATCTTGCAGCCAGTGGCTGGATTGCACCCAATTTACTTTTTTTTTTAAAGATACAAACATGGTACATATACAATCAACGGAAGTAATAAGTTTAACAAACCATAATAAATTATCTCATGAATAATCTTAGTACAAGAGAGAATAATAAAATTCCATGGAGAGAATGAAAAAAATAAATTATATCGATCAATCAGATTCGGTACAAGGTTTCCTACCTTATTCGATAGTTCACAATGTATCTATCGCGAACAACTCAAAGAGTGACATAATCAATATAAGAAATCTCTCCATGAAAATAGTAAATTTCAAAGCATAAAAAGTTGTAGAAAATTGTTAGGCGTCTTCTCGTGACACGCGCCATCATTTGATTTAGGTTAGGGGCCTTGTTATAAACTGCAGTCCATTATGAGATGCATTCCAGTAGAATAGCCTCTTCGTAAAAAAATCTTGTATCTCTGCTCATAATGAGAGAAGACTGTATCACTTACCTATAATGTCCATCTTACACAGAGGACAGGTCCTTTTGCGTATAAGCCAACTATCAACACATCTATTGTGAAAGGTATGATGACATGGCAGCATTCGGATGGTCTGTATCAAAGGAGTTGGGTGGATAACAATACGTGTAAATAAAACATGTAAATACCCCCACATTATGATATTCGTGCTTATTCCCATAGTACATGGTTCTCATGTATATTCCTTATCAAAAGTTAACAATGATTATCCTTAAAGGTAGTCCTGCACGAGCATCGCTAAGCTCAAACCAGGAATCACGATGCGCTCTGTATGCTCAGCGCCATATTGTTCACGAACAGCATGACTGGTCAATAAAAATTAGTGCAAACACACACCAGCCAATCCTGATCGCGCTGTGAGAGCGATCTGCGATGTACGAGCGTGTGTGCATGGATACTGTTTATGTGTATAAAGCACCGTATCAGCATGAGTGTATATCACGTGTATAGCTACCTTCTCGCTTGCACAGGCCGTTCTCTCATCCAAGCAGTCGAAACATTGCCGATAAGAAATTGGCTCATGACTTCGGCAATTGTTCGGGCGTTCTAGCCTTCGGTTTTTGGACCACTACGTAAGAGTCGCACATCATTTGTATGAATGGGCAGCTTGCAAAATTTGTTACCGCGTACGTATTTTTAACTCCCTCTACACTATGGGGAACGTACACCTTTAAGATTTTCAAATAAAGAAAATTTACAAAGACATTAACAGAAGTAATGTAAGTCTAAGAACTCACTTGTCCTTTAAAGAATTCCTCCAAGCATACTGCACAGCTATCCCTGGAGTCAGCAGGGAGCTGATATTTCTTTCTCTTATATTTCCACACTGACATTTTTGACAGCGACTGTTTTGCCAACCTCTGAAGAGTTTCCTGTTGAACAAAAAGAGGGATTTGTGGGGATTTACAAAATACTTCTGCTGAACTATTGAGACTAATTTGACTCTTAGCATTATCTACTTCTCCTCGTATCCAGAAGATGGTGACGATGAAGGTAATCCCAATGATATATTTGTATAAGGAACAAGCATCAGATGGAGTTGCAGGTACATATCCTGTAGGAGTTGAGGCTCCTCCAATCAACCCCAGCTGAACAACCGTACAAGAGGTACATCCATTATAATCATCAGTGGAGTTTGCGGGTTACATATACTGTAGGAGTTGAGGCTCCTCCAATCAACCCCAGCTGAACAACCGTACAAGAGGTACATCCATTATAATCATCAGTTGGAGTTGCAGGTACATATCCTGTAGGAGTTGAGGCTCCTCCAATCAACCCCAGCTGAACAACCGTACAAGAGGTACATCCATTATAATCATCAGTTGGAGTTGCAGGTACATATCCTGTAGGAGTTGAGGCTCCTCCAATCAACCCCAGCTGAACAACTGTACAAGAGGTACAATTCCATTACAATCATCTGATGAGTGATGAGGTGACATTAGGAGCGTGACATGTCCTGATTCACAAATATTAATCCTTGAGGAGGGGATGACAACAAGAATGTGGTTTGCCCCTTTAATATGCACATAAATTTATTTCATTGTGGCCTCATGCACATTCTCCGCATCTTTTTTTTTTTTTTTTTGAGGGGAGGGGGGGTTCCTTAAAATAAATGTTTTACCAAGGTTACATTTTGTAAATTATCTTGGCTCGCATTAGGAATAATTCTTGGTAACCTACATGTATTAATGACCTTCGATTGACATAACCCAGGTGCTTTTTGAATTGTCAAAGGATTATGTAAAGATAAAATCCAGTAATAAATCTGCTCCTCACCTCTAAATCTTCAATGTTGTTTTGCTGTGGATGTCGAGCCAAAGTTCTGAGCATACTCACTATGTAGAAGGTTACGATGAGGGACACCAAACTACGCCAAATCCAGCTGTATTCATGCTATGAAAAGATACAGGATTTTCTTAATGTACATGTATACAAACTGTAGTTGATGAAGATATACACCTAACCCATTCAACAAGTCTTGTCACATTATCATACACAGTGCCAGGAAAAGAAATGTTTCTAAACGATGGGTAATTTTGTAGGCCTACATGTCTTTTCTTTATATAAATACATGAACATGTACCTCCCGATACATCACATTTTATCAAATTGATCGTAATTCAAACCATTCATATCAAAAAAAAAATTACATTCAAGATTCAATCGCACAGCTTACAATGTATTTGTCCTTTTTGCTTATTCAAAATTCTGTCATCTTTTTAAAATGGAATCCTATTACTTGAGATATAGCAATTTTCAACAAAAATGGATTTTTCATTTATTTTTTCTTTCTTTTGGAGAGGTGTATTCTGATGGAATAAAATTTGAACTTTTCAGATTGAGGGATGACAACATCATCGCCTCCATCCTTTTGAAAGAAGAGAAAGAAATAAGTTCTCAAAACTAGCCCACCTCTGTTGAAGACTCGTTTTGATGCAGGCATACAGTTCCTTCCCACTCTCTGAACTTGCTCCCTCCGCTAGACCTACCACAGGTAGACCACAACGTCAACCTTGGGGTTGTCTGGAAATTGCAAAATTCATCATAAATCTCATGTTAAATCAAGATAATGGGTATTGTTTATAGCACTTTCCAGCTACATGTTCATTTGAAACTACAAGAACCTTACCAAAGCCCTTTAAAGGATATTACATACACATGAAGTCATTGGATGCAAAACTGACACCACACAACTGGAGAGAATTTTCTCATTAAATTTGTACGAAAAATCAACCGCTAGACTTCTGCTCATGATCAATTTAATCAATGTTGATTAAAAGCAAGGTGCAAATAAAATTTCTCTATTCTTCTGTGACCAACTGTTTTTCCCCTTCTTCCATCTTATTGAATGTATAGGTATGGATTAATAGAAATATGTCCAGGGGCCTGTAACACAAAGGTTTGCGATCAATTGCAATTTTGAAAGAACTACTATGATTGGTTGCTGGTCAGTCTTTTGAACCAAAAGCGTGTGTAAAATTAATCTTGATTGGCTATTGCCATTTTGCGATTGATTGCAAACCTTTGTGTTACGGGGTCCAGAAGCACTTCATCATGCTCTATAATGAACTTTTGAACAAATTGAAGAAAAAAAACATAAATACATGTAGCTCTTTGATGTTTTAAGTTCAATGATCATAAATTTCTAGAAAATGAATAAAACTTTTTTTTCCTTCTGTCAATCTCATGTGTAAAGAACAGAACCCCTTCTCTTGGATAGAATTCCAAGTTATAAAAAAAAACAGGAAACTTACTATTGTTTTCATCTTTGCTGTTGATTCTGGTTTTGCTGTAATGTTAGCTGTACACACTGTAGGTTTGCCCTTTCTGTGACAAAGAACGGCAAAGGACAACTTGTTAAACAAACACATATACATTCTGATATTACCTTAAAAATATAGCAAACGGTTTAGGCAATGATACAAAATAAAATCCCCTTGCCATCAACCATACAAATCAGGGAATAATTTTCCTGTTATCGCATCTCAATTTGCTGTGCAGTTTTGCAGCATTTTTTTTTTTTTTTTTTTTTTGCATAGGACCGTACATACTTAGTTGGAAGCACTTCCCCATCAACCAAAACTGCTAATCAGATTTGAGAAGTAAAATTATTCCCTGCAAATGATACAGGGGATCACATTGAACCTACCCCCTGAAGTAGAATGTTTGTAAACCATGTCAATTTGAAAACATACCTACCTACCATGTAGGTAAATGGCACAAACAATTCTCTGAAAATTACGATAACACAGAACAATACTTGCCCCACATAATAAAAATGGAAAGGACAAAATGATTGAAAAGTTGTTTCCAAATATTTAAACATTACCTGAAATCAATACTTGATCTGAATTTCTTGATATCTTTTGGATCAGTGATAAGGATGATAGGTCTGTCTGTGGTAAAGTGAAGTTCAATCTACATGTAGGAACAAAAGATATAATACAAATCAAAAGATAATATTGTCTAATAATGTAGAACACTGTCCAATACTGTACAATCTGAAAGAAATGTACATGTAACATATGTCAATGCAATCAGAGAAATATCTATGTTATCACACACACAAAAAAATAAAAAAAAAATAAAAAAATAAAAATAAATAAACAAATAATCATGATAGTGGATTTCAGTCTTTATCTTATCACTCTGTTTTACATTCAAGCTTATATTAGTGTCAATTTAACAAACATGGATATCACTTTAGATTTATATCCCCTCCCCCTCAAAAAGCCAGAAAAATAAAAACAAACAAAACAAAAGACACAAAATTTTACAAACAATAAGTAGAATAAAAATTGTAATAGATATTAGACACCAAGCAATTCAACAATTTAATAATTTTTTAAAAGTTGGGGATAGATAAATAAGATCCATACCTCTTTGAAGAGTCCAGGATTGAGAGCTAGGACCAGAAGAGCTGAAGCACCAAACAACATTGCTTGCTTTACCTATAAGAGAGAATATGAGGATATTCAGTATCAGTATCTAATGATCAATTCAAAATCAAATTGTTTGCAAGAAACCAGAATTAGTATTTTAAATACTTTTAAGCTCACAAGACCATTTCATAGACATTTCTTGTCTGACAAGTCGTCAGATCTGACATCTTTAGTTGATTTCGATTGGCTCTGGAAATTTTTGGATAATAGGCCTACAGGACTTTTTGAATGAAACATCCGACAAGTCCTTTCATGAAACACCCCACAGGACAATTTTACCCCTGGAGCTAATTGTAGCTCTCCTTGGAGCCCCTATAATTTATTTCCCAATGGAATGTTTTAAACTTTCTAGTACAGATAATTTATGTTTCTGTCACGAAAATACAAATAGGGCTCCTGAAAGATTTATTATTTTGTTTGGCAAAGAGAGGTGGAAAGACTTCATTTTGTATTTTATAGCAACCTAAAATACCAAAACCTAACCAAAATCCAATCCTCACCCTGAACCTCATCCAAACCCCCTTCTGACCCTACAGCCCCACCCATATCTTTTGGGGGTGTTCTGTTGCAAACAGGAGTTTTGCAGGAGACTTACTTGTTCAAGAAGAGAGCATCCTGTTCCTCCCTGCGCTCCGGCAGACTCCTCCAGGGGAGGAAGGTAGAAGAAACCAACCCATTCTTCATCTTCAGACGTCTTCTCTTCATCAACTTTGCTCTTATCAAACTGGGTGGGCGAGGAATCGTCATCATCTTCACTGCATGTGCTTGTTATCTGCATAGATATAAAAGATGGAAAAGCATTTTAGAACAATTCAAGAGAATGACTGTTTAATATCAGCAGGACATCATCAGTTCATTTTTACATTTAATATTCTTTACTCATTTATTGGCAATCTAAATTGATCCCCTTTAGAGTCCTTGTTTTTTTTCTTTTGCTCTAGAAGAATCTACATTTGCTAAATTTCAGAAGCTATGGTTTGGTAATTAAGTCCTCATTATTTGCTATGTTTGAACTTTTATTTCTGAATTAGTGAATTGAACCATTCGATACGTTGAAGTTCATTTCATATGTCATTCTTACATAGTCATATTGCATTTGAGTGGCACTTTTTTGCAGCCTCATGATGCGATGCCGATGGATGCCGAATCCTGTGCAATTCGCATTGACTAAAAAAAGTCGCAATTCAATGCGGATGGAATAAATGAAACAATATTTTCATTATCATTTGGTCACGTTTTTTATTATTTGATGACCTTATACACATTTATTAGAAGTAGATCAAACAGTTAAATCTTAAAAACTTACTCTTTGTATCAATCCCGATGCATTCAAACCGCTGGGCCCACTGCGAGAGTACACTCCCCGCACCTCAATTCCACCCGGCTCCAGCCGGACAAGGGCCTCCCGTTCGCCGGAGACGAGCTGCAGGAGAAGCGATAAAACAAAGGCCCAGCTGGCTAACTTACTGCTATTGATCACTTTTGCAATATGCTGCAGCTTCACTGAAGAATTCGAATTAGTTGTAATTATCCTCAATCCTACATTATCCCTTCCTTTCATCCTCAATTTAACCTTCATTTTGAGGGATAAAATTGTTGCCTCACCCCTGGATTTACGATGACATTTTGATCATAACAAAATGATGTAGACTGGTAAATACCTCGTTCTTGAGTATCGGTATGTACTTTCCAGGCAGCATTTATTTTGAGATGGGATATCAATCTTTTACCAGCAGAGAGCTCTTACGTCATTTAAGAAATTACAGAGCGTCAAACATTATTTCACAAAGAAAACTTATAATTTTAGGGATAAAATATTGCGCCTTTATTGGTATTCTATCAGATAAGTACACTTTAATCAATATACACATACATATTACTTATATATAATTATTATCATTATATTGTTATTATATTATTATTCTATACAAAGATCTAAGGAGAGAAAAAAAAAGTGATATATTCTCTAAAATATGATGAGACATATTATGTACACATTTTTTTCTTCTTTTATTTTCAGGAATGGGGGGGGGGGGGGGGGGGAGGGGGGGGGGAGGCCGGAGGGGAAGAAAAACTGGTGTCACTGTTGAAGATCAACAAAAGAAGGAAGAAAAAAAAGAAGGAAATAACCATAAAGCGGTGAAGACTTGGGATAATGGCAACTGCACAACATTTTTTTTTTTTTTTTTTTTGTTTTTTTTGCCACACAACTATAGACCAATCCGACTTCAGAGCAATATAACTTCATGGCGGCCAGAGCTGGGGGTCTACCCATGCACTATACATGCGCCATGTGCGTGTATGTACATTTTCCTTTGTTATATACGCATACATACGCACACATGGAGTATGCGTAGTACTAGGGCAACCCCCCAGCAATGGCCGCCCCACAAGACAAAACATCCCCCAAACCAAATTCGTCTATAGCAGAGCTCCACGTTTATTCAATCAGGTGTTTTTTTTCTAATTAGGCCTACACATTAATTTCTAATCAAATTGGCCTCCGGCCTATGAATAATAATGCAAATACACACACCTTATTTTTGCATATTGATGTTTACCCATTTAATTATAAGATTTTTGCAAAAGTTAACCTTTCCCTTAAACTTTTCCTTATTCATCTGTTTGTTTAATGAATTTGTTTGGTTATTTGGAGGTTTTCAGCTTTTGTTTTTAATTGTTTCTTTTCACAATGAAATTTAATGCAGAACATTGGAAGACCAAAATGAAAAATAAATAAAAAACATAGAACATTTTCAGTATTTGGCTACATGTATGCAGATGTAAAATAATCAAATACACAATTTTGTATCAAAATCAAACTTTCACGTATGGCCATATGTAGGCCTATGTACTTCTAAAATGGTATATGTACATTATAATACATATATTTTTTAAGCCTGATATTGTGTTTCATAATTTTGCAACGTAAATTTATCTCACTAACATTACAAGGTAGGATAAAACATTAAAAATGACAAATTGACACCACATTTTTCATTCAAATATGAAGATTTATTTAATATTTATGTTCAACACAATTGCATTAAAACAGCAATTGGAGATAAGATATCAAACTCTTGGTTAGATCACCATCAAAGCTCACTCATATTTTACAAAGTTCATTTGAAAAACTCTTCAGAAATCCTTGACTATAAAATCAAAAGATCTCACTCCTTCAGTAATCAAATTAACAGAAGTTGATGACTTCTAATAAACACCCAAAATAAAAGAAACCATGGTTTCCTATCGAATAGGTATTTTTTATGTTATCATAGTGTCTTCTCTGGAAACGTTTTAAAGTTCTATCTGTACAGAATCATTCAATATGCAATTTCTACGTACAAATGTAGAATCATTTCAGGAAGTCAGGAGTAGGAAAATACGTTCCTTTTGTCGAGCTTCTGACAAAATATTGGGACAATAAAAGTAGTTGGTACAACATTTAACCAGAATGCAGGGGTGTGAGAGATCACAAATAAAAAGAGCTTTAAAAGATGAAATTGAAAAAATTCCTGTACATGTGTATAAAGGGATAGCTCAAAATGCTGAAAATCAGAACCCCAAAAGCTGAAATTAGATTTAAAGCTGAATTCTCACACCCCTAGAATGGAAACTGAGCACATATTTCACTATGTAAATGAAAATAGAAAATATCATAGGGTGGCGTTGTAGCTACAGAAAAGAAGATGTATTTGATACACATTATTAAAAAGTATAGTTTATAAACTTGGAAAAACATCATTTAAATAAAAGTAGAGTTCAATAAATCAAAGGAATTATTAGATAATCTATTGAAAAACAGTTGGAAGTTAAAATGAAATGTTAAACAGCCAAAATCCTTATAGTTATTAGAAATAAGTTGCCATTACATGACAATGATAAAATAAACATAAGTGCATGAATTGGATTCAAGATTTTCTTCCCTGAACCCACTCCCAAGTTCTGTGTTCCTACAGAAAAGCCCATTTTGCTGTGATGTACAAATAAAATGCAAGTAAAAAAATGAAACAATCTTGTTTTCTCACACTGATGGGTTCTTGTGAATTCTTGGCATTATCATACTTCAAGGACGAAATCTAGCAATAACACAGCTCCTTATCAAACATGATTATTCAAGAAGAAATGAAGAGTTCCATTCCAAAAGGGACTAAATCCATTTTCCATAAAAATTGAGTAAGTGACATCCTACCGTTGCTCAGGTACATTGTAGATATCGGTCTTGGAACAAAAGTTTTAACCTCAATTTCAAAAGCAACATTAGAACATGCATTTTCTAACATCACTTTTCCATATAGACGCCTGTACAAAATATTAATTAAAAATGTACTTTTCTCTGAAGTTGCAAAAGTGGTTTAGTACATTTTTCAAAGGAAATCTTCAAATATGGAGCAACAATTTGCTTATCGTTGTCATCACACATTAAATCTCAAATACAATCACCGATTGTCCATCATTAAACTGATATATAGTTGCTGACAGCTGTACTATAAACAATATCCTCCTATCTTCATTCTATGAAAACAAACTAGTTAACCCATTGAACACTGAATTCTCTTTTTCCCTACAGACTGGATACAAGACTACCCAGTTTGTATAGGCTATGGGTTATGTAGAACAGCCTCAAACTCTGTAATGATACATCATTGGATTTTGATCATAATATACTGCTCATTTGCTTACTGTGCATTCCACATCACACATCTATTTTACTCCATGCAATGTGCATTAATCATGAATAACAATACTCATTATCATACCATTCTAGTATAAACCTATCAGATACAACAAAACCAATTCCAATAATACAACGGTGGAAATATGATGATATATTGTTTCAATCACAAAATACATGTTAAAACGATCAACTCAGAATTGACTATGTTCCCATTTTTTTTTCTTTTATACATCTTGAATTCTAAATCCTTCCTGGATACTCCTTATTTAGAAGTTTGATTACATGAGATGACAAGCTTCATGTATGTTTTTGCATGAATAGCAAGCAGCAACATGGGTTTACCTCTGGCAAGCTCCATCCATCGACTGATGATTTAAATGCTTGTAATAACACAATGTATTCAATTCATTGAGGAGAAGCTAGAATGATGTATTACTGTGAATACTTTTGTTTAGGTTTGATACTTTTTTTTTTTACTCTTTTGCTACTTTTATTCAATCCTAACATGACATGAACATTTGGAACATAACCTTCACAGCTGAAGACAGATTTCAGTCTTCAATCAGTTATTGGTGCCTAAATTCCCCAAATTTTCCACATGTGTCCCTAATTTCCTTTACAGAACTATATATTCATCTATAGACCTGGGGGACATTTCATCAAAGGACTTGTCAGACATTTTATCTGACTAATTTGCTCTCAGCCAATCAGATGCAAGCATTTCAGTAGCTTATAACAGTTTGTCGGATAAAACGTCCGACAAGTCCTTTGATGAAACACTCCCCTGGCATTAATATATCAGAATATAACATCCTTCTCATCTATATCACCCCAATTGACAATTAAAGAGAAAATTGAGTATCTAGAAGGCAAGAAAGAGTGAGTCAGATGGAGCGGACAAAAAGCTAAAGGAAGAAAGAGAGGGTTAGAGGGAGAGAGGGGTGCAAGTAGTACACCCAAAACAAAGACACAGAAAGAGAGAGAGAGAGAGAGAGAAAGGGGAGGGGGAGCTTGAGAACTGGAGTAGGGCATTGGAGCGAGAGAAAAGAGAGGACATGAAGATTGTTATTAAAATACAGTGTTCATCCATTCCACATCCATTATGGGCAAGGCTAGCAGAGACCTTAAATTCTCTGATTCTCCGCCAAACAACAATGATGTTCCTTGACATGGTAGCATCAATGAAGTCATTACTTCTGAGGTGAGCAAGGCAGAGGGATCATAATCTTGGTTTCCATACGTCGAATCAGTGGCACTGTAAGGCAGATTGAAGATGAAATTATTGAGTGTAAGTCAATGGAAGATTAGTTTAATCCCTTAGGCCTACATGTATATAGCATTAATAAACCTTTACTACCTCGTCTACTACTACTTAGCATCGAAACATTAAATTTTTTCTTCATTGCTCTTTCTTGAAAAAAAAAATTAATAAAAAAAACTAGGAATGTTTAGTGCAAATTTAGAATTGTCAACACTTTATAACTGCCTCCCATAAAAACAAAATACTGTATTCATGGAAATATTCGTGGTACATTAATTTTCACGGATTTCGCGCAAAGAGCGGCAGGTGCGAATTAAAAAACCTGCGAATATATAGGCATGATTTCCTATGCACGTAAGGAATGGGTTCAATAGCGAGCTTACGAACATATGCAGGGCGAATTTAAGAACCTGAGAACATGTTCTGAGGCTGCTCAGCGCGAAAATAACAGCGAATACAGTACCCTAATGTCAATCACCACATGATAAGGCAAAAAAGGACATCATGACATATTGGCTGATTCTACTCACTTCCCTGGTATGATTTTTAAAAAATAAATTCAATGTATTTAAGCTGAAGTATGGAATATGGGCAACTATCAGGTATTGGTTATAATATATATATCAGTTAATTAATTGCATGCTTTAACAATGTATGCACTACATAAATGTGGTCTATTCTTTTGTTTTAGTGAGTCAACTTACCCGTGTAAGCTACGCAATCATCCCAGCCAGGCTTCCTCCAAGCTGCATCTCTGATCTCCTTCCTCGTCTGAAGATCTTTGTAAGCTGCAATAAGAATTAAGATGTAATATTATATAGCTCTGTGGATATGATAATAATAATGGTGGCTTTTCATTTAGCGCTCATGTCAATCAGGCATGGCTCATGGCGATTTAAAAAGGGTATTTTACATATCATTACCCCCGTCATAGCATAGTGGCCAAGTATGTAGTGCTGAAGCATACCGGGTACCCATTTACACCTGGGTGGAGTGTAAAGCAAATGTAGATAAAATGCCTGGCTGAAGGACATAAGTGCCGGTGCCCAATTACACCTGGGTGGAGTGTTAAGCAATGTAGATAAAATGCCTTGCTCAAGGACATAAGTGGCAACCTTAAAGGGGAATCCAACCCAAGGAGAAAATCAACCTTACAGGAAAGAGGAAATTGAGAGGAGCAATCTAAAAAAAATTTCATCAAAATCGGTTATAAAATTTTATGGAAGTTTGAAAAGTCTAGTTGTTCTTTCTATGGGGATCCTCAAATTGGCATCATCGGCTTCAAAATGGCCGATCTCATGGACAACTCTCCATTCATTTTGTACACAAATTTTCAGATTTTCCTCATTTTCTTTCAAAATAAATCTTACCTCCTTCTGAGCTCAACATATGTTGTGAGAAATATATTTTCCCATGACATATTTTGACCTCAGAAGTAAAGAAGACAAATTTTGAAAGAAAATGGGGAAAATCTGAAAATTTGTGTACAAAATGAATGGAGAGTTGTCCTTAAGATCGGCCATTTTGAAGCCGATGATGCCAATTTGAGGATCCCCATAGAAGGAACAACTAGACTTTTCAAACTTCCATAACTCTCTTATTTTATAACCGATTTTGATGAGACTTTTTTAGATTGCTCCTCTCATTTTCCTCTTTCCTGTAAGGTTGATTCTCTCCATGGGTTGGTTCCCCTTTAAGTGTAAGACCTTATTCAAATAAGCCAGGTTAATGAATCAATGGTTGCATAAGGCGATTCATAGTAATGAAAACATCACAAAAATAGCGAAATAATCCACTCGCGAAACTAGTTCAAAATCGTGAAAATATTGGCTTATACAGTATCTTGTCTTGGTGAGAAATTAGGGGGGCATTTCATCAAAGGACTTGTCGGACATTTTATCCGACAAATTTGCTCTCAGCCAATCAGATGCAAGCATTTCAGTAGCTTATCACAGTTTGTCAGATAAAACGTCGGACAAGTCCTTTGATGAAATGCCCCCTAGGTAACTACAGTATTTTTAGATCTTTTGTCTTTTTGAGTGCTGACACATAATCATGTGCCACTCCATTCTGCAAAAGAAAGACAGATAATGATACATACCCCATATGTGATGAACTAAGTATAATGATACATACCCCATATGTGATGAAAGACAGATAATGATACATACCCCATATGTGATGAAAGACAGATAATGATACATACCCCATATGTGATGAAAGACAGATAATGATACATACCCCATATGTGATGAAAGACAGATAATGATACATACCCCATATGTGATGAAAGACAGATAATGATACATACCCCATATGTGATGAAAGACAGATAATGATACATACCCCATATGTGATGAAAGACAGATAATGATACATACCCCATATGTGATGAAAGACAGATAATGATACATACCCCATATGTGATGAAAGACAGATAATGATACATACCCCATATGTGATGAACTAAGTAGAGTTCACCAATCTGTGTGAAGAGACCTAATACTGATTCATCCTGCTCTCGCCTGTGAACTATACCCTTTGCCCTGCGAGAAAAAAAAAACAACAAAAAATATAAATTGATTCTACTGAAGAAAGACAACTTATATGTGTAGTCCTCTCTCAATATAGCTTAAAAATTAAAAATAAAAAAATCACTTTTTGGAAAGAGAGTTGGATGTTACAGAACCAGGGGGGCATTTCATCAAAGGACTTGTCAGACATTTTATCTGACAACTTTGCTCTCAGCCAATCATATGCAAGCATTTCAGTAGCTTATAACAGTTTGTCGGATAAAACGTCCGACAAGTCCTTTCATGAAACGCTTCCCAGGAGTCAGCATATGACACTAAACTACATGCATGCATGTAAAGGAATAGAATACTTTAAATACAGTCCACTGTTCACATGAGTCTATGTCAAGCACATTCAAGATAAGATTTTGTTATAATTAGACCTATAAAACAAACATAATTTTGTTAGAACAATGTACATTGTACTGTGCTTTGGAGTGGACTGCGAAATATAATAACAAAAATTTGACCACAGAGAATTATCATTCAGGGCATATTGATGGCCTACATTCAAATGCAATACCAAAATGAACAAGTCCAGTGTTAGATTTTTCTCAAAAATATCAAAAATTAATGTAAATGCTTGTCAGTGCTCTTCATTATCTTTATTTAACAAACTCAGGTAAATCTTGCAGTCTAAAAATTAATCTATATTTTGTTCAAGAGTGTATTCACTTCTACATTGTTAACATATAAAATTAATACAATAGAAGTTGCAACAGTTACTCACCAGTTGTTGGCCCATTCAATTAATGTTCCAGGCTGAAAATAAAAGAATGAATTTACAAAATTAAACTAAAAAACAAGAGATGACATGGATGTAAATATCATGTAAATCAGAGTGGCATCTCTCTATGAGCCTATTTCATATCTAGCTTACCTAGATATATAGATTAGGATCACAGAAAGTGTCGTTTTATTCAACTTATCAATGGAAAGAGTGATGGAGAGAATGAGAACAGACAGAGACAGGAAGAGGCAAGAGAACGTGTATGAAAAGAAAGACAATGATAAAGAGACAGAAAGAAGAGAGAAAAAAAAGTGTGAGAGAGTGACAGAAGCATAAGAAAGAAATACAGAGTGAAAGAGAGAGAGAAAACTGAGTAAAACTAAGACAGACAATGATAGGTACTAACCCTGAGATGATAACTCCTAAGTTCATACAGATTATTTGAATCTCTCTTTGGTGGATACCCCCAGAATGAGAATGGCATAAAGAAGTTGATTACTCCAGAAAGAGACAAACAGACACATCAACTGACAAACAGACATCAAACAGACAGACAGACAGTGCTAGAGACTAACCCTGAGATGATAACTCCTGAGTTCATAAAGATGATTTGAATCTCTCTTTGGTGGATCCCCCCAGAATGAGAATGGCATAAAGAAGTTGATTATTCCAGAAAGAGACAAACAGACACATCAACTGACAAACAGACATCAAACAGACAGACAGACAGACAGACAGTGCTAGCTACTAACCCTGAGATGATAACTCCTGAGTTCATGATTTGAATCTCTCTTTGGTGGATCCCCCCAGAATGAGAATGGCATAAGAAGTTTATTACTCCAGAAAGAGACAAACAGACACATCAACTGACAAACAGACATCAAACAGACAGACAGACAGACAAAAAGTGCTAGCTACTAACCCTGAGATGATAACTCCTGAGTTCATAAAGATGATTTGAATCTCTCTTTGGTGGATCTCCCCAGAATGAAAATGGCATAAGAAGTTGATTACTCCAGAAAGAGACAAACAGACACATAAACTGACAAACAGACATCAGACAGACAGACAGACAGACAGTGCTAGATACTAACCCTGAGATGATAACTCCTGAGTTCATAAAGATGATTTGAATCTCTCTTTGGTGGATCCCCCCATAATGAGAATGGCATAAGAAGTTGATTACTCCAGAAAGAGACAAACAGACACATAAACTGACAAACAGACATCAAACAGACAGACAGACAGACAGACAGTGCTAGCTACTAACCCTGAGATGATAACTCCTAAGTTCATACAGATGATTTGAATCTCTCTTCGGTGGATCTCCCCAGAATGAGAATGGCATGAGAAGTTGATTACTCCTACCAACCAACATCTCTCCTCGTAACTTCTTGTACTCTAGGTAATCCTGAATAGAGCACAAAGAATAATACCTTGTGATTGATATGGTTGCAAAGTTGACAGATATTCATACTTATATCAGTTTAATATAGTTTATCTTGCAAAACAGAACCACACTTGTAAATCTTTTATGTTACTCAGGTAAGCTTTGGATACCTACATGCTCACTCTTTTCCCTCAATTATTGTTTTTTTCATCCTTTTATCGTTGTATATTGGTACATAGCATGTTACATGTAGGCCTATACCATTACGTCATAAATATGTTGAAAAGCCATTTGAAGCACAATTTCTATGTATCGTTCGCATGGAGCAATCTTGTATCAATTTGTACATTGTATCAATATTCTGCTCTATTTTGACAGAAGGAAGCAAGTGACAAAAAATGATGAATCGTGTAAAAGACCAAAATAAGTCTGTCATCTACGCTACAATGCATTATCATAATTAATAACTTATATTTTAGTGGAATGAGTGTTGTTTCAGTAAAATTGGTAAGATCAGTAAAATATCAGTGACTCATTTTTACCCACGCCGATGAAATCGGCAGGGTATTGTAAAGGGTTCCGTATGTTTGTTTGTTGGGTATTGTAAAGGGTTCCGTATGTTTGTTTGTTTGTTTGTTTGTTTGTTTGTTTGTTTGTTTGTTTGTTTGTGTACAAGATAACTAGAGAACGGGTGAACGGATTTGCACCAAATTTTCAGGGATTGTTTGGATAGTGAAAGGAAAGAATCGATTAGATTTAGGTGATGATTGGTTGATCCCTGCAGATTCTGTGTGACCTTTTTGTTTTTACTCTGGACCGTCTAGTTTTTCCTATCTGCGATGAGGGCCTCAGTGGAGATAGCTCAGTGGCGATAGCGCAAACAAACCCACCAAAAGTCCAAGTGCGCAGTAGCTCTTAAATTGGTCTTTTCCAAAGGTAAAGCGCAGTACTAGATATCATGCTAGGATCTAGCAGTTCGCTTTAATACTGCGGCAGCTATATTCCCAGCCCATATCCCATGCGCACACAAACGTAACACTAACATTATTGAATTTCGAAACAAGGTGTATAAAGCACATCTTCTCGCCAGTCATAAGGTAGGAGGTTTTGCAGACTATTTTATGATCAGTACATTAATATTCATCTTCCTTAACTGCTGGGACACGCTACCAACGCAGTGCGGCAAGGATCCAAGCGATTTTTTAGGAAGCTCCAATGCTGGTGACCTGGCCTTGAGCAGGGTTAACGAACGTGCGGTCACACATAGGCCGGGACAGGTCAGCGTGGAGACGATTGGGTCGTTCCTAACATTCGCTGACATAGGGGTCATGTTTTTTCAGTACATAAATTTCGAGTTGTGTAAAGCCATGCGTTAAAGACAAAATCATCCGGGGTTAGTACACATAATGTAGATTTCAGTTTTGACCCATAGTATTACAACTACTCTGTAGCGCCACCAAAGGCGTGGGTATGCCGCTTTGACGGCCCCTCTAGTTTGTTTTTTTGTTTGTTTGTTTGTTGTTGTTTGTTGTTTGTGTACAAGATAACTAGAGAACGGTATGAACGGATTTGCACCAAATTTTCAGAGATTGTTTGGATAGTGAAAGGAAAGAATCGATTAGATTTAGGTGATGATTGGTTGATCCCTGCAGATTCTGTGTGACCTTTTTGTTTTTACTCTGGCCCGATCGATCACCGTTTCGCACGTATCCGCCTCAGTGGAGAATGCGCAAACAAACCAACCAAAAGTCCAAGTGCGCAGTAGCCTTTAAATTGGTCTTTTCAAATAAAGCGCAGTACCCAGCTAGCCCATTTCCCATGCATGCGCACAAACGTAACACAAATTTCGAAACAAGGTGTAGGCTATAAAGACATCTTCTCGCCAGGTCATAAGTAGGAGAGTTTTGCAGACTATTTTTATGATCAGTACATTATAATTCATCTTCCTTAACTGCTGGGACACGCTACCAGTGCGGCAAGGATCCCAAGCGATTTTTTAGGAAGCTCCAATGCCGGTGACCTGGCCTTGAGCAGGGTTAACGAACGTGGGGCACACATAGGCCGGGGAGCAGGTCAGCGTGGAGACGATTGGGTCGTTCGCTAACCGAGGGCACCCGGGTGTGTGGCTGTTAGTACGTCTTCCTTGCACAGTTTTATATCTGTCGTCTATTTTGTTGTTTTATACGGAATTGTATGCCTTTTAGCATAAGTTGTTTTATTGATTTCATTGTTTTTCATTGCATTGACCTTTTCTTTGAGTATAGTAGAGTGCCCAAGTCTGCGCAGTGCCTATGTCTGCGCCCACGTTTAATGCGCGATTTTTTGTAGAACAAAACATCAGACTGACATCAATTTTCAATCTTAACCTCAACAATCCATTTTGATACCAAAAACTGCGAAAATAATTGATTACAAATGAGTTTCAGCAAGTTTCATTTATCACCCTTGAAAATTTCAATAATTGTCAAAAAAGAAATGTCCGAAACTTCAGCTGCGCTTGAATTGCGTGCGGTCACACATAGGCCGGGGACAGGTCAGCGAGGAGACGATTGGGTTGTTCGCTAACATTCGCTGACATAGGGGTCATGTTTTTTCAGTACATAAATTTTGAGTTGTGTAAAGCCATGCGTTAAGACAAAATCATCCGGGGTTAGTACACATAATGTAGATTTCAGTTTTGACCCCATAGTATTACAACTACTCTGTAGCGCCACCAAGGCGTGGGTATGCCGCCTTTGACGGCCCCTCTAGTTTGTATATGTCATTTGTTTCCTTTTGTAAAACTAGGACATTGTATATGTCAAGTTCATACAATGGACTTTCAATCAAATGCTCGACGATTAAACTCACTGCTCAACCAAAGCAGATTCTTTGGTCCTTTCATTTTTGCACTAAAGTTGAGTTAAAGGAAACTGTGCAGAGAACATGAGCATTTATCTGGCACATGTAAACTTATATGTAAATAAAGCAACACGAGGACGTATTTACTTTCATATTCAGTAATATACTTTCTACTACCATAAATTTTTCATTTTTTTTTAAAATTGACATACCTGGTCTTCCCACAGCAGCTCTGACATGCGTTTGACTTCATCAAACCCATTGTATATCCAAATGTGTACTAGAGGAGAGAGAAAGAAAGTGAGAGCGAGAGCAAGAGAGCCAAATTGATCAATTCATGAACATTACCACATACATGTAAATTCCAATAACAAATTCCAACCATGGAGGAAACGCTATAGCCTATCCTAAACCTAACATAACAATCTAACACTATATCTTAGACAAAATAAAGACAAGAGCAACTGTCCCTGGTGCAAATGTAGTGTGAACAAAATGGAAATTCAATTAATAAATATCTAAATTCTAAAAAGTTTAAGGATGTCATCCCCATTGCCATGTGGAGTACAAGCTGTGTACATTAAAGAGCTTCATTTCAAGATCAGGAGGGCAATAGCCTGGAAAGCTCTCAATAAAATGAGTGCCTTCTGGAAGTCTCACTTGTCCCGAGGTATCAAACTAGGCTTCTTTACTGCCACTGTGGAAACAGTACTGCTCTACGGCTGTGAGGCATGGACAATCACCCCAGTGCTGGAGAAGTCTCTGAATGGGTGTTACACAAGAATGCTCAGAACAGTGCTCAACATCAACTGGAGACAACACATACCAAACAAGACGCTGTATGGAAAACTACCCAAAATAGGTGACAAGATAGCAACAAGACGAATGCAGCTTGCTGGTCATTGCTTTCGACACCAAGAGTTGGCCGCCAGCAGTCTCATCCTTTGGGAGCCCACACATGGACGTCGGGGCGTGGTAGATAACGCAAGACCTACCTAGACATCATGAAATCGGATGCTGGAGTAGTTGGAACAGACGAGCTGAAGAACTGCATGCACAACAGGGATAACTGGAGGATTCGTACTAGGTCTCGGCAGTTTAGCCGACCTGGTAGGTAGGTAGATATGTGTTATATGTGTGTATGAAGACATACACAAGACAAAAATCAATAAGAATTACACAAATTACTGAAGAGATCGAACCACAATATGAAGGAGAAAAAAAGAAAATTGGTCAATTTTTTGTAATAAAGATATGTTAAATATTTGAACAAATCTAATTTCAAATCTTGAACATTTGCAACCAATATAAAAGGAATATACTTCTTCCCATACTATTGAGATTTAATATTTTTTTACATGCTTATGGAATCAAACTACTGGTAAGTACATTTCAAAAGTGATAATTAGATTATTAAAAACAATAATTTGATTTCTCAATATTTTTACCTGCTTGATCTTGAGGGCCAAAAGCTGTGCTCCAACTTCCAAAGAGTTGACAAGGGTAGTCGGATTTCTCATGGACTCTCCTCAAATGATGATCTCTGAAATGAGCAGTACAAATATGAATTAATTAATAATGACAACTTCCAAAGAGTTGACAAGGGTAGTCTGATTTCTCATGGACTCTCCTCAAATGATGATCTCTGAAATGAGCAGTACAAATATGAATTAATTAATAATGACAACTTCCAAAGAGTTGACAAGGGTAGTCTGATTTCTCATGGGCTCTCCTCAAATGATGGTCTCTGAAATGAGCAGTACATATAATTATATGAATCAATTAATAATGACAACTTCCAAAGAGTTGACAAGGGTAGACTGATTTCTCATGACCCCTCCTCAAATGATGATCTCTGAAATGAGCAATTTACAACAATACCACCACCACTCATTAGTTTCATATAAATTTCTTACACAAAGGTCTTATCTCTGATCATATAAAATTGAAACGTCATATATGGGCCCTATGCAACATTCCAGAATATTATTGGCAAAAAAGTGACAATGACCAACATTATTTAGATATTGTAATATACGGTACTTACGATAATTTAATGTAGTCGCCCATGCAGTCTGGTTTGATATTGTGCACTGTTAAAGATAAAATAAGAATAATAAGTTTTAATATAATGATAGTTATGTAGCACCATGGAATTGACTAAAAGTTAAAAGTACTTTACTACATGTGTGTACTTTTAGTAATTGTTTGTTACATCTTTGAGGTCGTTAATACAAAGGATTTGACTTTACTATACAAATGATGCATCTGATAATAAACTTTAAAATACTTCTGGGCCCCATATGTAAAAAAAACAAACAAACATGTATTTTGGGATATTTTCTGATCCATTCAAAACCAAAGCAATCTTATTTCAACAACTGTTATATTTCAAGTTTTGTTTGAATTGTGATTTATGCTTCCTTACAAGCTTGACCTTGTAATGAAAATCCTCTTCAAGTTCTCCATTTATACTTGTAGGGCAAACAAAAAGCAAATCGTCTAGTGGATCATCCAATCCTTTAGAACTTTAGTTTTACACAAAAATAAAATATCTCACCTTGCATTTCATAGACAAGCTCTTTGTTTGTCAGTGCCCTTGAGTGAGATTCTGTGGCTGGTTCCACTCTCTTCACATGAAGTAATTTAGACAGCCATCCTTCCCCTCCACCGCCATTGGCATAGGTCCTGTTCAGGTTGTCAAAACAAAATGTGGAGAGTAAAACTAATGGGCCATTCCATGCTGTGTTGTACAGGACATTTTGACAACATTTCACAGCTTTTTGACATGAAAACAAAAGAATATTTTTGTGATTGACAGTGATCCTCAAGAAGTACTAGAAGGGGTACAGGGACCAAGATTTTACTTGAATGGATAACACATCTTGAGCAGCATAGTATTGAGTTGTACAGGACACAGAAATATCAGGGAGAAAAGAAAGAAACAAAAATAACATAAGCGCGGAGTCTCCCTCATAAAAGTATTTTAAGCAATGATTTAAGGTCAAGTGACACACACAATACGTCTATACTATCAAAGTTTGAAGTTCACATTAACTCTAAATCTGTGTTGTTCACACACAAATCTAGACCAGGGGAAGAGAGGTTGCTCGAAGTGGAAAGCGAGCTGGATTTTTCCGCCACGCCCCCCTGACCCCCCCCCCCCCCCCAACTTTTTTTTCCAGAAAGCGTGTAGATCTAGAGGTCTATTTAACGTGTGAAAATGACCATAGTCTACATCTAGATCTAACGTTAAATTGTTTATTTTTAGCCTGTTCAGCCTCCTCCCATTTTTGGCGCAGCCCCTTCACTTTAAAAAAAAAAATACTCTGTGGCCCCCTGGTGATCATCCATCAAAATGTGGAGTAAATAAAGACGAAGAAATCTACAGAACTAATGCAATCAATGATTTTGTAAAAAAAATAAAAAACCCAAAACACCATGAATAAACAAACATTCAATTCATGACATTGTTCATGAAACAGAAATTTTTCCAAATTTATCATAAGAATATGACTCAACATTGATGAATTTCAAAATAATATGTTACTCTGTACACATTAAATTTTTAACTCCACAAATATGCATGACGCTCAAATGATCATGTTGGCATATGAAATACACTACCATTGTGCCTTCGAATGAACAATAGTCACGATAAAATTTAGACTCGTCACTTATTTTTGGGGTAAGTCCTCATTTTTTGCTTCATTTTATACTTCCATCCATGGAATGCACCATTCGATTCATTGAAGATAGTTCCTATTTATATTTCTCTTCTTTATACTAAAAAGTATTGTAACAGTGGCTTTCTGTGGACAGGTTTTGTGAAGTCGAGTCTTGCCGAAATGGTCCACGTTGGTTATGATTTACAGCGTGCACGACAAAAGCGTTCTTACGGGAAACAGCTGAATCGCATTGTTCAGAATACGGTCAACGCACTTAACTCTTCAGTCATCGCAACCAGGAGGCGGAGCTTCACGCAATAGCTAATCAGAGCGACCAACAATCCAAATGCATTGTCCTCTAGCTCTGTACGTACGAGCTTAAGCTTGTAGACGTTTCTTTGTGCTGTAGACCTATTGAAATTAAGGTAAAACTTTATGTAGGTCCGCAGACTAAGCCTGTTCCATCACACATCGAAATGCCTACAAGTGCGTTCTTACAGAGCCAGAGGACAATGCATTTTGATTGTTGGGCACTCTGATTAGCTATCGCGTGGAGCTCCGCCTCCTGGTTGCGATGACTGAAGTACGTTGACCGTAACTGAACAACGCGATTCAGCTGTTCCTGATAAAGACCGCTTTTGTCGTGCGCACTGTCTATCATAACCAAAGTGGACCCATTTCGCAAGAAAAACTGCAAGACTCGACTTCACGAAAGTGCGCCGCAAAGCCACTCTTTCAATACTTTTTATCTCAGAATCTCAGAATGTTATCCAGACATCACTTTTCAGCACTTCGACTAGAGGTGGTGTCGCTTCCGTGCAGTAAACATTTTAAATTGATGGGGGACTTTTCTCTAGGTATTGTTAGAATAAAGAAGAGAAATATAAAAAGGAAATTCAACGAATCCACTGTCAGACTCCGCCCGACAGTTGAAAACGTATTCTAGACTAAAGAAATGAGGACTTTAAAAAAAATAAATGACAAATCTAACAGTTAAATTCTATCGTGACTATTGTTCATTGGAAGGCACAATGGTAGTGTATTTCATATGCTAACTTTACTATAGACAGCACTGGCGCCTTTGGGGCCAGCGCTGTAGAAGGGAACGTTCATTTACGATGAATATTGATGGGGTGACCCACGGAAAAAAGTCTACTATTCCGCTTTTACAGAAATAGAGAACAATGCATTTTGATTGTTGGGCGCTCTGATTAGCTACTGGTAGCTATCGCGAGGAGCTCCGCCTCCCGGTTGCGATGACTGAAGTGCGTTGACCGTAACTGAACAACGCGATTCAGCTGTTCCCGATAAAGACCGCTTTGTCGTGCGCGCTGTCAATCATAACCAAATTGGACCCATTTCGCAAGAAAAACTGCAAGACTCGACTTCAAAAACGGTTAAGCATAGACCCAATCTTTCAATATTTTTTAGAATAAAGAAGAGAAATATAAAAAGGAACTTCAACGAATCCACTGTCGGACTACGCCCAACATTTCAAAACGTATAAAGAAATGAGGACTTACCAAAAAAATAAATGACGAATCTAAATTTTATCGTGCCTATTGTTCATTGGAACTGGAAGGCACAATGGTAGTGTATTTCATATGCTAATTCGTGATCATTCGAGCGTCATGCATAAATTACTAAATTATGGAGTAACATTTCTCCGTGTGACCTTTGATGGGTCGACCCGGAAGTAGAAAAAAATCGCTGTGCTTTTTAACAGCAGCGCATACGGAGTGCTCTAGGCTAGCCGCCTGCTCTAGGCCGCCTAGCTGACGGCGATCGCGACCAGGGGTTTATATCGCCATGTACAGTACTTGCGATATGAACACAAGTTACGTGTTTGGAACTGATTTTTGCCTTCAAATATCAATCACTCACTGTTAGTGTTATGACAACATAAATATGTGGAAGAACCTCAATGTGAGTATCATTTAAAAAAAAATATATTACTTGGGAGAGATTCGGGGTATTCCAGCCCCACAATTAATCATCAGTCAGTCTAATGCTAACGTGATCATTCGACCGTCGTGCATAAATTGGAGTAAAAATTTCTACGTGCATCACTTAGTGACCCAACCCCTGGGGCTGGGCCGGGGTGCGGGGGTAGCATGCAGTTGCCGTGTGGTATATTCCCAGCCGCCAGGGGCGAGCTGCTGCGCTGCTGCTGCGATGAATTTGATTTGGGGTCGGGAAGCGACGTAAGAAATAGAGGGGAAAATAACGAATGTTCATTGCTTACCTGCTCAAAACACCAATATGGGGTTTCAGAGAAGCTTGAAGGGCAAACCGAGATGCCTGTGACAACAGGGAAAAGCCTGACTTTAGCGTTGTGGCCATGTTTTCAATGTTTCATTGCAAGAAATTCCAACGAAATTGTTCAGTGTGAGAAGAAGTACGGTAGCTTGGGTTTATTGTTGAACAAATAAGAAAGCAAATATATAAGTTGAAAGGGAAAAAATGAAATTAAAACGTTCACTAAAAGGCCTACAGCATTTCTTTATCAGGATTTTATTATAATAGGCTTGTATTAAAGTTCATGTATATTTTAATTTGTCATTATCGTCAACCTCACCACCCAGTTTAGGGCAAAATAGGGCTCTCGATCTGTATTTTTGCCATTTCGAGAAAATCATTATATAAGATTTGCATTTGTTCACTACAAGGTTCTTGATGTTGTACAAATTATTTTAATGCCCATATTAATTTTTATTCCAGCCAAAAATGCTTGTTGCACTAAACCCTTGATATGTTTATCACCATAATGGAAGGCTTAATACCTTCTTATTATTAACCCCATCTTCTTTATTATTACTTCTTGCATTATGCCATATATCTGCATCCCTCTTAATTATGCATTTTCCACTCTTGATCCGGCTGTCCAGCAGGCCTAGGCCTACAATATTAAAAGTCTAGATGCCCATAATAGTTTTGAGATTTTTTTATTTTTTTTTTCAGTTTGGATAAATAAAAACTGAGCTGCTTCACAAAGAGTTAAGTTTTCACTTAAAAAGTGTTCTTGAATTCCTAGTTGCGTGCTGTATATATAGTCAGCACCACATTATAGTCAGATCATGGTCAAAGGATATACTATTTGGAAGTCTATTATTGAAATTGATGCCATATAGATGCACTTAGAATTAAATTGCTTAATCAATCTTTTTTGTGACTCAGGTACTCATGAAAATATTAAAGTGCCAAACAAATCAAGGCTAAAATTCAGATGGTTTGAAAAGTAGGCCTAGGCTATCGTAAAATATACCAAGTAGGCCCTACAACCCCGAATGAAAATTTCATCAAAATCCGAAGAATTAAATAACGAGGTTATGATTTTTTTAAGTTTGCATTTTTCCCCCTATAAAACAGTTTTGTGCATTTTCTTATGCATATTCAATGAGCAAAGCTGAAACATTCCATTAAGAGTTATCCGTTTAATTTTCATTCTTGGAACAAATTCGAAAAATTGTGATTTCATATAAAAAAATACGAAAGAAAAAGTGGATCAATGACATCATCAGCTTGCTCATTAAATATACCTGCGACGATGAAATTTTCATTGTTGTACTTCTTATATTTTACTGTGTTGTTCAGACCATCTGAATTTCAGCCTGGAGTCCTCCTGTAAGTCAAAATGAATTCTTTATTAATTAAAAGGCCCCAGGTATTTTCATGAATTATTAAGTGCTTCAGTCAAACTCTGATATATTTACGTAATTATTAATGAAGGTCACTGGAAGATATAGGTATAGTCTAAAGGGAGAAAAGATTTCCTTCAAGAGTAAATTAAGGAAATTAGAACCAAATTAATTCTGATTACTTAGGTTTCCACAAAGTTAACTTGAAATTGAATGATCTGATGTTGATTATGTCAAGTTCTATATACAGAATCATAGTAATATAAATAAGAATATAAAAACAACACACCACTCTGTCTAATCATGACAAAACAGGCAGATTTATTTGGCAAATCTCTTGTATATGCTTTCACAAACTCATCACAATTTTTCAAGGTATTAAAGATCATTACTGTTTTAGAACATGGATATTAGAGTTCAGTTTTGTAAGTGGTTGGTGAATTCTGACCAAATACAAACACTCAGTTCAAGTGATTCTTTTTTATTGTTATTCAAAATTTTGTTGTCATCAAATATATGTCTCTATATAAAACTGTTGGAGACTTGTTTTATAATCAAAGTGCGTGTATAATTGTCGCACACATATATTTCAATTGTAAATAAAAAATTATGCAAGATTAAATAGAATATCAAAGCAAGCACACTTTTACAGGCTTATGAATTCAGTTTCTCTAAACAACCATCTCCAGTTCTGTCAGTGAAGATTCAAGCTGAATAACATACGTAAGAGTGGAAACAATGCTGGTACAGTTGAATGCACAGTTGCTGTTATAGCAACTTTGCCATCAATGATAACTACAAACGTTGCTCAACAGTCAATCAAAATGGATTATTTCATGAAAGTTACCATTGACGGCATAGTTAATATAATAGTAAGATATATGCCATGGGGCCTGGTGTGGTAATTTTCCGCATTTTAGGAGCGCGAAAATAAAATTTTCACCCAAACAATGTTATGAAGTCGACAGCTGCATTATGCAAATCTAAAATCGCTAGAAAAATGTTTTTGACTGTTCAGCGTGAAAATTTAGACAAAAATGTCTACTTTATAGTATATACTTTATAGTACCTTGATTTTATATATTACTCCATAGATATCATCCCCTATCACAATTCTGGCCCTTCTCTGTAGTTGATCTATATAAAAATTGTAACTAAATATATGCATGGTTGAATTCTTGAGTTTATAATAATGAATTACTTTTCAGCATAAACTTGCTTAAATAGATGATATGTCGTAAAATTTTCTAAATGAACAAAGAAATATACCACATATCATCTATATAATAAAAAGTCTAGCTAATGTCATTACATGGGTATTCACAAATATACCAAAAACTTTATAATTCACAAAAATATCACATCAATATTCACAAAACTGATATCCAATAATCTCAAAAATTTGAAAGACACACGTACACTCAAGGCTAACATCAAGGTGAATAATTGCTCTGATTTTAGCTATATAGCTTCTCAATTAACTTTAAAAATCTTTAGAATGGTGCATTCTATGAATAAATAGGCAGATATTACGAACATGTACACTTCTGATTTATCAGTATATACAATATGCTACAGACATTTATACAATTATGTATTTTTCAATGTCAATAATCTTGCATATACATGTATATTAGGTACAATGTAGTTGATTGCCTAAGCAGTGTCTAGGCCTACATGTAGAGCCTGTAACCAATTACTGCATTGTAGTATGACCAAAAAAGACTCACTTCTGGTGAACCACATGTGACATTTCTAATAAAGGTGCATTAGCCACACTAGTTTCTTCTTTTAATCTTGACATTTTTTTAATATCAAGTACTGATAAAAACAAATCATAAAATTTATTGGGAATGTATACATTGTTGATATGTACATCCTACGAAAGTAATTCAAAATTCATTTATTAGAATTTGCATACATACTACCTAAATTAATGAAAACAAGTCCTCATTTATTGCCATTATCATTATCATTCAAAGTACTGTTTTAACACTACACCTAAATTCTCTATTACTTGTCAGCATATATCATAGTACTGGTAATTTATTGAAGGTTGATTATCTACACTTCACAAAGTGTATACTTTCTGCAACTTTTACTGTCAGCAATCAGCTCTCCACATTTGCCTACAAACTGAAAACTGTCACAAATGGAATGCTTTCTGGCTTTAATCGTTTAACACTAACTCCATCGAGTTAACCCACTTACTTGTGAATGGTCATAGATGTTAGGATTGATAATATAGCTTTGACTTTTGAAAATTGAATTCTGAAGGGTTAAAACAACCGTATATAAGGAGAAGAACTTCAAATATACATGTATATATAGCTGAACTTCATAATCAAAGATTTAGGAAGATTATATGTAATACAGGATCTTTTGTGAATAAAAGGCCAATCCTAGAGAGACAAGCCTTTCTAAGGCTTTGATTTATGCGAGTTTAACTTGGGTAAGGTTGACTGTAGTTAAATCAAAACACTCTTAAAATGTGGCTTCATAATCTTTTCTTGTCACGACCTCCTTTTATTTTATTTTTTATTCATGTATGTATTTATTTCATTTTGTTTTAACAGTCTAAATACATTATTTTGGCAGGTAGCTCTGAGGAATATGCTTCCCTGTTACACAGAGCCTCTCACTTCTAAGGAGTTAATAGATAAGCTATTGGTGGACTGAACCAGCCCCTACCCTATCCCCATATTCCAGTAAGAAAACATCACCGGTCTTTCATTACCTAGCACTACCCCCTCTCTTGAGCAGACTGAGTAGTTTGGAGGAATGGTGGGAAACAGCGCCGGCACTGTTACGCTCACTCCTGGCAGAAGAGGGCAGGCTTCCGGGTGTCGTGATCCCCGAGGAGCGGATACTGTCCACAAGGGTAAGAAGCTTCTCTGCAGCCTTGGCTTTGAGGAGGGCCTGTTTTGAGGAAATGAAGAAAAAGATGAGCACCTTGAAACTGGTTTGATATAAAGCAAAGTAGCCTTGGCTTTGAGGAGAGCCTGGTTAAAGGAAAATTAATGTTGTGGAAAATAAATGAATAAATGAATGAATGAATACATAAATAAATGAAAAGATGAGCAAATATTGTCAATCCTTCCTATAGTGAATGTGTTGGATCTAAAGAAATCAAACATGGAGAGCTGACACCTGAAGATGCTCAGCAACCTTGATTAGCCAAGTCTCCAGGAATCCACGCATCATGATGACTTGACTTAAGCCACTTCTATTATTAAAAATAAAAGTTGTTGTCTTCTGTCTTAATGATCCATTCTTTACTAACCTGTCTAAGAAGGGCATTTCTAGCCAGGGTTCTGAGAGACACCAGGGTGACTTCCCGTACACCTAACTTGTTATCATGGTGAGCTGACTCCAGAAGACTCCAAACAAACTTAGCCTTGATTAACTTGAACTTTTGGAGTCCACACACCATGATTACTTGACTACAGGCCACCTTTACAATCTTATTTCTAAAATTCTCTCTACATAACCCATTATCTACTGACCTGTCGAAGAGGGGCATGTCTCGCCAATGTCCTGAGAGACACTAGGGCGACCTCCTGGACTCCTAACTGGTTATCATGGTGAGCCGACTCCAGTAGACTTTCAGCTACCTTTGCCTTGAGGAGCGGAGAGCACAGCTTGGCTGAGTGTCTGGCAAGATTCCCAAGAGCTCCTGTTTTACACAAAGAGATACAGCTAGATCATTCATTCTGGGACATTTGCTCTCCTGACAACTGCTTTGCTGCAATTTTATACGCTAATTGAATGACTAACTTCAACCCTGGACTTAACACTATACCCTACCCCAAACCTAACCCTAAACCTGAAATGGATCCATATTGCAACAGTCACCATAACCCTTCCTCTTAGAATTTACTATATAAGGCAATTTTTCATCATAGAAAGAAAAAGCAAATAACAAAACAAAGGAAAAAAAGAAAACAGTGCAACTTTAAGGGAGAAGAAGTAGAAAAGGAAGAAGAAAGAGAAAACAATTAAAGAACAAAAGAGATGAATGAACACATATCAGGATATCTACCCCTGGACAATTACACCAAGGACAACTACCCCCCCCCCCCATAAATAGGGTTAGGGTTAGGTATAGAGTTAGGGGCTAGATTTTTGACATGGGGTAGCTGTCTGGAGGGGAATTATCAAGGAGGTAGTTGTCCTTGAACCGAATGAACACACAAACAGAAAGATTTTGTCTTTATTCGAACATTGTGAGTTTCTACAGACCTGCAGCATTGGTCCTAATCCTAGTAACAGGATCTGAAAGAAGTCGAACCAGGACTGGAATGACCGGGCCCAGCTTGTCATACATATCACCGCTATGATAGGCAGCATTTCCAATCGCATAGGAGGAGGACTGCAGAGGGAAGAGTACAAGAATGGAGTGTGAAATTGATTTCATCTTGGAACATAATATCAAACATAACACTGGTTTGTTGTTTCATCGGCTTCCTTTCTTAGAACTGTGTCCTGTAACACAAAGACTTACAATAAATTATATCTCGGTAGCCTCATTTGGAATGCACCTTCAGTCATGGATTAGGATTAGGATATGAATTGCAGCACCTTGTTTGAGATGTGGTTACCAAGTAAAAAATCAATCGTAACTTTTTATCGATCGTAAGTCTGCGTGTAACAGGGCACAGGACTGGAATGACCGGGCCCAGCTTGTCATACATATCATCGCTATGATAGGCAGCATTTCCAATCGCATAGGAGGAGGACTGCAGATGGAAGAGTACAAGAATAAAGTGTGAAATTGATTCAATCATGGGACATAATATTGGGTTTTTCCTTTCATTAGTTGTGTGTATTCATCAGTTGTTCATGTTAATGGGTCAACGCATGTTGTCATCTCTCAAATATACTGTGTACAAACAAAACAATATTTTTTTCTTATATCTTTTAAACATTCATCTCTTTAGATCAACAAGTTTTATCGTGTAGCTGTTTACTGCATCACAATATGTTTCCCTTTTAATTTATGAATTGATTTATTACATTAGATCTTTATTTATTTATTTACTTACTCATTCATCCATCCAGCCATATATTGATCTAAATACACACCTATTTATCTACATTTACCTCACTGTGTATATCTGTAAACCTAAATTATTTATGTGACAAATGGCTCTGTTGTTTTAACAAAAAGCATAAAAAACTCTTTTTTCAACAAGATCTGTGTTTGTGTCACGGTAATCAGGAGGGCGTTTCATGAAAGGAGTTGTCAGACGTTTTATCTGACAAGTTCTGTTTTATCCTAAAGACCAGTAACAATGCTTCTCGGCCAATCAAAATCAAGTAAAGATGTCAGATGTGACAACTTGTCAGAGAAGAAATGTTAATAAAATGCTCTCCAGGTGTCCTCTTCTATTGATTATCAACATGTCTGTCTACCTATCCATCTATCTATCTTTCTTACTCTTCTGATATCAGCATCAACACTGTTGAGTTCAGTAATCAGAAATGCTCGGAGATCATCATTGTTCTTATCACTCTATCTTTCTATCTATCTATCTATCTATCTTACCCTTCTGATATCAGCATCATCACTGTTGAGTTCAGTAATCAGAAATGCTCGGAGATCATCATTGTTCTTATCACTCTATCTTTCTATCTATCTATCTATCTATCTTACCTTCTGATATCAGCATCCTCACTGTTGAGCTCAGCAATCAGTGATGCGAGGAGATCATCATTGTTTTTTAGTACTGAGTAGAATGCTGGGGAATTTCTATTTGTATTACCCATTGTCCATCCATCTATTTTCTATCTATCTATCTATCTATCTATCTATCTATCTATCTTTTTATGTATCTATCTATTTATGTATCTATCTATCTATCCATCTATCTATCTATCCATCTAACTATTTATCTTTCTTACCCTTCTAATATCAGCATCATCACTGTTGAGCTCAGCAATCAGTACTGAGTGGAAGGCTTGTGAATGCCTAATGGTATATTGATAAACCTTTATCTATTTTTTAAAATCTCTCTATCTGTCAATCATTTCATCTATCAATCTATCTATCTATCTTTCTCTCAATCTTACCCTTCTGATATCAGCATCATCGCTGTTGAGCTCGGCAATCAGAGATGCGAGGAGATCATCATTGTTTTTGAGTACTGAGTAGAATGCTAACAAATGTCTCATCATATTAACCATTATCTATAGATCTATTCATCTTTCTATCTATCTATCATTTCATCTATAAATCTTTCTATCTATCCATTCATCTATCTTCCTTTCTCACCCTTCTGATATCAGCATCATCACTGTTGAGCTCAGCAATCAGAGATGCGAGGAGATCATCGTTGTTCTTGAGAACGGAGTAGAATGCTGGCGAATGTCTCATCATATTCCCCATTAAACCACATGCCCTGGATTTGACTGTCTGGTTCTTACTGTTCAGTAAATCAATCAATGCTTGGTAGGAGCCAGCTAGATACAGGAAATGATGAAGACACAAAGATAATGATAGAAAGTCTAAAATTACAGGGGAAAAAGAGACTCATATTCCCTGTTCTGTCAAATACAGAATAGTGTACCTTCAAATTGTGAGCTACATGTACACGTACATTTGTTCTTGCGATGCGCTTAAGATTTATGTGCTATAAAGATGCATGTTCAGAAGTTGCCAGATCTTGGTTCCCTACTATTAAACTTAAAGATGAAAACAAACAGAGAACAATACTACATGTAGATTACAGGTCTGTAAACTGCAAAGTTTGGCAATTTCTTATAAGAAGGCTAGCACAAAGAAAGCTAGCAATAGATTTTGGGAATTATCACTTAACAAGGGAACACCACTCTTACTACCCATTCCTTCGACCTTTCGTTACTACCCATTCCTTCGACCTTTCGCCTTCCAATTTATTTCACACTTACATTTTTCTCCTGAGAAAATTGCTTTGAGTAGCATAAGATGATGTGCTCCACTCCGAGCAAGATAGAGAACATGTCACACTGGACCTAAACGCCCCAACCACCTACCCCCCCCCCCCATCCGCTCCCCCATCCCCTCCCCCAAAAAGGCTATTTACTTCACACTTACATTTTTCTCCTGAGAGAATAGCTTTGAGCAGCATAAGATGATGAGCTCCACTGCGAGCAAGATGGCTACAAATAGAGAGCATGTCACACCGGACCTCTGTGGGTGCATCACTTGACAGTAGGGTAGTCAGGTAGCTCTCAGCCTAGAAATGAATAATCAAGGAATTATGCAAACCGTTAATAAAGTGCAGGGCTATGAATGCAGTTTACTCTTCATCGTCTTTCATCATTATCATCATCTCCATCATCTTTCTCATCACCATCATAATCATCACTATCATAATCATCATCATCATCTTCACTATGTCACATTGCACCTCTGTGGGAGCATCAGCAGACTGGTCAGGTAGCTCTCGGCCTAGAATAAGTTATAACGTAAAGAAATCATGCAAATGGTTAGCAGAGTAATAATTTTGGTTTACTTTGGACGTTACCATCTTTATCATCTCCCCACCATCACCAGGCACATGTAAATCTCATCATAAAATAAGAAATCCTGCAAATCGTAAGCAAATGGTTGAAATCTGGTTTATTTTTTATGTTTGCAATTACTGATGCAGTTTTTGTGTCTAAGGACGGCTGGAATTTTGTCATGCATTCATATGTCGTGATCACAAAGTTACCACTACTGTCATCATCAATCTCATTAATATCATCATAATCAATATAGTTATAGTTATAATCATCATCATCAACATCATCATTATTGCCCCTATCACCAACACCACTATCATAGTCATTATATTACCTTCATTATCATCATCATCATCATCAAAATCACTATCATCATCACCATCACCACCATCTTCATGATCATCATAACCAACATAACCATCATCATTATCATCATCATCACAACCATCATCATCATCATCATCATCATCATCATAACCATCATCATCATCATTATCATCATGAATATCAGCATCATCACTATCATCATCACCACCATCTTCATGATCATCATAACCATCATAATCATCATCATTACAATCATCATCATCATCATCATCATCATCATCATCATCATCATCATCATCATCACTTACCTTGAATTTGGTAACACATTCACAGAACTGTGTGAGAAAAGCCTCTTCACTCAAAACAAGCCTGGATAGCACACCTGATTTCAAATAAAATAAAATAAAATAACACAAATAATATTAGTAAATACATGCTGTTCATATTTGTGGGGAAGTAAACAAGATCATTAGCTTGACTATTACTGCCTGAAAATGATCCCTCTTTGTGTGTAAGTGGGCTTAAAATATGCACAAGCTTATTTTTCTGATTAACAATAGGAACTTCAGTCATATCAAGTGAGACATACTTTTACAATGACAGGAGACAATATCCTCACCAAGTAGACTACTGTGAAAGGTTACCCAGTATAATTCCTCAAATGTTAAAATTGCCTTGTCTTTACTTTTACTAATTAGCACTTCTCAGTTGACATTTTGAAGAATGTATTCTAATAATAACAATAATAATGATAAAGATCAAACTTATAAAGCGCTTTCCACCAAGGTTTCATAATCCTGCAGCAATTTATCAATTTCCCAAATACAACACTATAATTTGTGTTGCCCAATTTGAAGGCCATATTCCATCGTACAGGAATTCGTCTTTTTTTCAAGGTGTACCAAGAAAAGTTGTAATTCCTGTAACTCACCCATGGGAACTTCTGTCATCTGAAAAGGGACATATTTATGACAGGCAGAGACAAGCTTCACAACGACGAGACACAATGATTAATGTTGAAATAAGTCGTATTTATTCGGAAGAAAAATAATTGCAGTACTTCTAGTGAACAAATATTTGTTTCCTTTTAGTTTTGTAGTGTTGTTCAATAATAATTTTAATAATTGAAGAAAAAAAAAAGGAAATAAAAGGATTTCCCCCTTTTTTAAGGAGTGCACTCACCCATGGGGACTTCTGTCATCTGAAGAGGGACATATTTCTGACATGCAGATACAAGCTTCTCAACGAGGAGACATTGTCTGAAGCTTGACAAGATGGCCGATAGCATCATCTCATGGGTATCCAGGGCAAACGGGAAACACAGAAGCTGACAGACATGAAGGATGATGTCTACGACGAGCTCAGAGAGATTCTGCTCCTTACTTTCACTGTGGATACAAGTAATCAAATTCAGTCATGTTTAGGGTTAGAAAGTACAGTTTGAACTCACTTTTACGGGCATCATTTATCCAACTTCTCTATTATCTGACAATGTCCTCTTGCCACATTTCCTCTTTTAATCATTATTTACTTCACCTACAACCCACGCTTTACCTATTCCATTTGAACAGAAAGTCATTGAATGTTAGTCAATTACAATCCTCCCTATAAAACTGCATCTCTATTGCCAAAATAAAATGTTATATATTTCCCACTACATTACTCTCCGTATCCAGCAATATCACTTATATGGACGGGTGCCAATTCCAACATGGCTGGAGAAATGAGGTCGGACATAAGAATGTATGATAATGACTTAGACAAATAAAGAGAGAGAGAGAGAGAGATAGAGAGAGAGAGGGAGAGAGAGAGAGAGAGAGGGAGGGAGGGAAAAAGGGGGAGTAGAAGAGTAGAGAATGGAAAGTGAGATTGGGCGAGAATGAAAAAGGAGGGTGTGAAGTGTAAATACAAGAAATAAGTGCTAAGGTTCATTCATATCTAAAGAAACAGAGCTAAAAGTGGACAAAAATCATACATCAAAGATGAATTTAAGCTCTTACCTTGACGCTAAGATGGCAAGAAATTCATGTGAAAGTAGAGAGCTTAGAGTAAGCATGACTACACCACTAGCATTGCAGAATGGAGGCACACAATGGTATGGTTCCTGGTGGATACAATTATGAGAAATAAAAACATATCTATTTACAGCTTTTATAAATTCAAAGAAGTAATTAATTAGAACAATGCATTTTCAATTACTTCTGACTTGTATGCAAATCATCACCATCACCACTATCTGTAATATTGACACCATTATTGTCATTGTCATGTTTTCACCCTCATCACCATAACCCTTATAAATGTCATCATAATTACATAACAATCACCGTCACTGACTTCAACATAAGGATCATCACCATCATCATCACCTTTATCATCATCATCACCATCATCATCACCATCATCATTATCATAACCACCATTATCATCATCGCCATCATCATCCTTATCATTATCTCATCATATTATTTTTATCATCATCATCATCATCATCATCATCATTATCATCATTATCACCACTATCACCACCACCACTATCATCACCATCACCATCACCATTATCATCATCATCACCATCATTATCATCATCATCACCATCTGACATCATCATCTCATCATCATCATTATCTTCATCACCACCACCACCACCACCACCACCAGCATCATCATCACCATCATCATCCACATTAATATTATTATCACTACTCACCTTAGTAAATATAATCAAGATGACTTGTAAGGATGCAGCCAGGCCAGACGGAGAGAGCAAATTCCACTCTGGGTTACAGATGACCTCCAAGATGTGTTCATCATCATCATCATCATAACCATCATCATCATCATCATAACCATCATCATCATCATCATCATCATCATCATCATCATCATCATCATCATCATCATCATCATCCTCACCGCCATCATCATCATCATCACCATCACCATAATCACCATCGTCATTACCCTTACTATAATCATTACCACTTACCTTAGTGAATATAATCAAGATGACTTGTAAGGATGCAGCCAGGCCAGATGGAGGAAGCAGATTCCACTCTGGGTTACAGATAACCTCTAAGACCTGTTCATCATCTTCATCACTATCTTCATCGTCTCTGGGTTCTGAGGTATCTCTTGAATACCAAGTGTCTGCATTAACCTTCATGGTCATATAAAAATTGTTGTAACTGAGTTTTATGTAAGGATTCCATGACAACTGCTCTGGCAACAAATTCCATACACTAACTAATGACCAACATCACACAATGGACATAAACCTAACATTAAACCTTATTGCAATCCTAATCCTCACCTAAGTTGGTCTGTAGATCAATGCTAAACATGGTGATTCAGACCTAATTCGATCTATAGATCAATGCTAACATGGTAATTTAGACCTAATTTGATCTGTAGACCAATGCTAAATATAGTAATTCAGACCTAAGATGATCTGTAGATCACTGCTTACCTGTGCCATATAAGCCCCAGACACCTATCTCTATCAAGTAACGACTGACCATGGTTTGATAAATGCTAAACATGGCAATTCAGACCTAAGATGATCTGTAGATCACTGCTTACCTATTGCCATATAAGCTCCCAGACACCTATCTCTATCAAGTAACGACTGACCATGGTTTGATAAATGCTAAACATGGCAATTCAGACCTAAGTTGGTGTTTAGATCACTAGTTACCTATGCCATATAAGCTCCCAAACACCATCTCTATCAAGTGACGACTGACCATGGTTTGATAAATGCTAAACATGCTAATTCAGACCTAAGATGATCTGTAGATCACTGCTTACCTACATGTATGCCACATAAGCTCCAAACACCCATCTCTATCAAGTAACGACTGACCACGGTTGATAATGCTAACATGGCAATTCAGACCTAAGATGATCTGTAGATCACTGCTTACCTATGCCATATAAGCTCCAGAAACCTATCTCATCAAGTAACGACTGACCATGGTTTGATAAATGCTTAACATGGCAATTCAGACCTAAGATGATCTGTAGATCACTGCTTACCTATGCCATATAAGCTCCCATACACCTATCTCTATCAAGTAACGACTGACCATGGTTTGATAAATGCTAAACATGGCAATTCAGACCTAAGTTGGTGTTTAGATCACTAGTTACCATGCCATATGAGCTCCCAAACACCCATCTCTATCAAGTAACGACAGACCATGGTTTGATAAATGCTAAACATGGTAATTCAGAACTGAGTTGATCTGTAGATCACTCCTTACCCATGCCATATGAGCTCCCAAACTCCCATCTCTATCAAGTAACGACTGACCATGGATTGCTCAATGCTAAACATGGCAATTCAGACCTAAGTTGATCTGTAGATCAATGCTAAACATGGCAATTCAGATGTAAAGGTGGTGTCTACACCATTGCTTACCTATGCCATATGAGCTCCCAGACACCCATCTCTATCAAGTAACGACTGACCATGGATTGATCAATGCTAAGGAACTGACACAGCAAGAGAAGAAGACCATCAAGGATCCCATAGTCGAACGGACATCTGACACAGATCTACACAGGAGCGAAAAATAAAGGACAGAATGGATGTTTTAAAATTCCACAATATCATTATAATCATTATAATCAGTATATTTCAACTTACTATGAATGTCATTATCACTTGTCAGGCGCAGATCCAAGAAAATCGAATTGAATGCATTTAGGGTGCCCAATTGTCTGGGGACAAAAGCGGCTCTATTATGTTTATGCATGGGCCCGGTAAATTCATTGTGTGACTCCGGTCTGCGTCCGCTACTGCTTGTATTGTATCATATGTATCTTTGTATTAAGGTGGCCCAACACAAGCATGTTGATTCTCGGGAATTTCACCTCCTTTTCTTTCAGAAATTCAGAATCACTTCAAAGACTTTTGGTTGATCGACTCACCGACTTTTTATTCAAAATAGCGCACATAATTTTGCATGCACCATTTAATTTCGGATCCAACGACAAGCAGACATGCGACTGAAAATCGCTTACTTGTAGTTCTTTATTATTTGAGAAAACCCTTTTGTAAAGCACTTAGAAATATTATTTGTAATCTATTATCATTATTATTATTATTAATAGTTTGCGGTGGCCTTCGGAGAGACCTCAAGTTTGGATTCAATAATTCTTACCTGTTCTAAGTCATTGAATGCTGATTGAACTGCATCTAATAGATCTGACGTGGGCATCTGAACAGCTACTCCATGATGTAACAACTGGCTCACTAACAACGCCGCAGCAGTCTAGAAAAAAAAAACACAAACAAGTAAAAATCTATCTCTCTCTCTCTCTCTTTCGAATGTTCTGCCAATGGGGCAGGTCCATACACCAGAGTCATAATTAGTTGGTTCTTTCTCCATCCCTCTCGATCTTCTGCTTTCCTCTTCATTACTCTATAAGATGAGTCACCTTAAAAATCTACATCATATTTATTTATTAATTAGGCATTACATGTATAGTGCAAAGAGCAATATATTTTTATTCTCTCCATGGGGTAAAAATTGTCTCAATAAATTATGCATGGCAGTCTGAAAAGTTCAAATAATTTCCCTGTATTATACAAGATTTTCAAATAAACATGTAGTTATTTCAAAACCATGTTGATGAAGTTGATGATAATGTTGATGATGGTGATGATAATAATGGTGATGATGATGGTGGTGATGATATCGTTGATGGTGCTGATGTTGCAGATGCTGAATTATCCTATTAATTGTTACCTCTAATATTATAAAGGTACTGTACAAAACAGAAATAGCTATGCACTTATTTTTACCAATTGTGTGATGAAGGTTCAACTAAACGTGCACAGTTATAATTGCACAATGAATAATTTTAATATTATGTTTCCGGTTGCTACAAATAAGAACAAGACAAAATGGATAATACTCACTGTATGACTAGCAATCTGAGAGTCAAGCAACAGAGCTGCAAACAGGGCACTGGCATTCAAGAATCTGACAAACAATTTTTAAAAAAAATTAAGAAAATTATTATTGACTTGATCACGTTCCAAGGCTTTAATTTTTCAGTACCGGTACATATTTTTACTTTTAATTCGCATACATGTACATTTACCTCAAGTGATAAAACATATATATTGAACCTTTCTAATTTTTCAAAAAGGCAAGTTGATCTAGGGGAATGAACCTCACTATCAACAATATTCCATAAATTCTATTTTGATTACCGTAATACAACCTTTTACTTGTGATAATATACTTGCACTACATGTACACATATTTCTCTACAATTTTACTTCCAAAGAATACCTAGGTCTGTAATTAAACATAATTTAAAATTTCAAGTATTTACAGTTCAATACACCATTATTAGCTTCTTGAAAGCTGACAGAAGCAAAATCAGTTGTTAATTTTAGGAAATTTGTTAAAATATCCAAACGATACTTACTTAGTAATCGCTACACGATTCTTTTTTTTTCATTACTAAAACATGAAAATGGAAATTTGCTCCAATTTACCCTACTAAATATAATAAAGTCATAACAAAATTCAGGAACATATTTCAAATGTTTTCAACATTTAAAATTGAGACTACATGCAAACTGATTTGAAGAGTTTCATTCCAATAGGGACTAAATCCACTTTTGTAACTTCAGAGTAAACGGCATTTCTTTGCCAGAATTTGTACAGGTGTCTATGGAAAATTGAATTTAAAAGTCGCAATTTCTGAAAGTTGCATTCACAATTTAGGTAAGTACTTTTGTTCAAAGATGGGTACGTACCTGAACAAAGTCCTGATATCAATAACTCAATTTTCATCAAAAGTGGAATTAGTCCCTTTTGGAATCAAGCTCTTCAATTTTGTTGTCAATTACATTCCTCCTTGTTTACAAATTGGACAAAAAATAGCTCAGAGTTATTTCTTGTAGATTTCCTTTATCCTGTAATTTACAAGCTTGCCATTGTCCAACATCAGCTTGTGTACATTACATAGCAAGTATTTCCTGTGTAATATACATGAAATACACAACATGCCAATCAAAGATAACAGCTGTTCTTTGCAACCAATCAGAAACAAGGATTTCAGTAGCTTGTATCAACCCAATTAAATAGCAATATTGCTGTTACAACCAATCAGAAACATGGATTTCAGCAGCATATATCAACCAACTTTCATCACAATTGTGCTGTTACAACCTATCAGAAACAGCGATTTCAGTAGCTTATAACAACCCCATTCTATAATACATTTTCTCACAACCAATCAAAAGCAAGGATCTCAGTAGCTTCTATCAACCTCACTAACAATTTTGCTCTTACAACCAATCAGAAAGAAGAATATCAGTAGCTTCTAACTAAACCTATAACAAAGTTGCTGTTACAACAAATTAGAAACAAGGCTTTTCAGTAGCTTGTATCAACCCAATTTCCATTACAAAATTGCTAACAAACAATAAAGAGAAGGACTTTCAACATAATTAGAACACCATGCTATAATAATTATGAGTATTTTATTGCTTTTTTCTAACACATCTCTTTTCATATCTCAAACACACTGATGGGACTCTGATAGTAGACTGAAACAATGACTAAATCAAACTAAATGGCTAAGATTGTGTTGGTTTCAAGTCATTCTTGGGTTGCAGGCTTGTATTGGTAGATTTTTAAAATACTCACACTTCAGGTATGGCTTGGAGTTGGATGATAATTGTACTCAGGATATGCGTGCACATCTCATATACTGTGTTCTGACTCATGTCCTCAATTTCAGTCTGTATAAAAAAGGGGAAAGTATCCACAATTAATGGATAGCTTCACACTAAACAAAAGGGAATAAACTGAACTGCAAAATATAAAACTGCTCTATTTGATTACAGATATTGTATCTTCATAGTATCAAACCCTTTCAGAAAAATGTGCACTTTTTATCTTTGTTAATGAATAATTAAAGTACAAAATACAATTAGGAATATCACACAAATGAATGCCTAGTTCTAAATTTCATTAGAGGGTAGGAAAAGGACATACATGTAAGCTTGTATGAACCTTTTTTAAATGTCAGACATACAATAAGAAAAGTTATAGGGTATCAACAAAAAAATGACAAAAATGCATCGTTACCTTTCCTTGTAGAACTAACAAGATGAGGCTAACATGTTCCTCTTTACAAGCGATATATTTACACAGTGCAGGAGACATCTGACATCCAAAGTAGATTGTCTGTTTAATAATAATAATAATAATAATAGTAATAATAATATCGTTTTATTTACCCAGGGTAATAATAATAATAGTAATAATAATATCGTTTTATTTACCCAGGGTCGCCACTTCAGTTCGTAACAACTGTTCTCCCAGCAGGTACTGCCATAACATGATATGTTATTATTACCCCCGAGCTCCTTGTGAAAAGGCAGTTTTAGGTACCATTTTTGTAAGTCTTTGGTATGACTCGGCCGGGAATCTCACGACCTTCTGTTCATGAAGCAAAAAAGGCTACCTTTTTACGGGCGCTCTAACCAAGTGAGCTATCATATCCGGTGATTGTGTGGATTCAAACCAAATAAGAGCAAATGTATAATTATAATCAGTCACTACATGTACGATCTTGCATAAGAAGTTGCAAATGCAACTTCCCAAAATTAAAAGCAACATATTCCGTTTAATCACAAAAATAAGATGACATACAAAGTATATCGTCTGTGTGGATTCAAAATGATTCATAGCAAATATATGATTAAAAGCATTTTTTACCCTCTTGCATAAGAGTTTCCATTCAAAATGGAAGTCCCAAAATAAGCAAAAATTTGAAAATTAAGGGCAACTTAATCTGCTTAATCAAAGCAAGATGTTTACATCCAAAGTAAATCATGTGTGAGTGAATGCATGATTATTAACCTGTTGAAGACGAGCTGATTAGGCTACAACACACATTTCCCATAGACCTCAGCCCGAATATATTCGGGCTCAGTCCCCAACGGGTTAACAGTTATTATTACCTTCTTGCATACAAAAAAAAAAAATGTGCTAAGTCCAAGTCCCCAATTATATGCAAAATCCAACAAGTAAAAGTAACTTTGTGTTTAATCACAGCTGTATGGAAAATGCAGTGTGCAGCATGCATTTCAGGCAAAAATTACATGAAATTATTGCTTTATATCCAAGCTTTATAAAGGGGTCCAGAAGGACTAGTGGTTGTATAGGTTTATTGTAATGTCCAATCCAATCTTCTTAATTGTGTTTGAATATTCATCCTCACTGCATTTGCAGTATATATGAGAATTGAATTGAATTAAAATTTATTACAAAATATGTGCAGTTAATTCAAGATAAGTTTACTATAACTTACTAAAAATAAGATACTGTCTATACTAAATTTATTTATCTTGATATACAAAGTTAAATTTGACTGCAAAGACACTTCCTGTTTGTGGGTAGTACACCTATTTTTCTGACAATGTAAGACATACCTTGAGTGCATTTTCACAGAATGACGGATGAGCGATGTACTTCATCAGGTTGTCAGTTAATTCAAGCTGACTAGGTTCAGCAAACAGGTCTCCTAGGGCTGCGGCCATCTGAGAGAGTATCAGAGAAATGGTTACTGTAATCGTGGAAATATTCGCGGTACATTAATTTTCGCGGATTTCGCGCGAAGATCGGCAGGCGCGAATTTAAAAACCCGCTAATATATGAGCATGCTTTTTTATGCATGCATTGGGTACGTTCAATTGTGTGCTTACTAACATGCAGCGCAAATTGAAGAACCTGTGAACGTTCTTTGAGGTCGATCAGCGCGAAAAATTAATTGCGCGAAAATAACAGCGAATACAGTAAGTGAATGATCACATTGCGGATCAATATGAAGGGGACTGGCAGAGACTCCAAGCACCTCTCAGGTTCAGGTTCAGACCAGACTGGGTAGATAGAGAGAGTGACGACACGCGTATCCAAAACTAGGTGCGCACAGTCAAAGGTCAAACATGGGGAGCTGAAAGGAACTATTTTTGTGATCATTGCGCAATTATGTTAAGACCGCGCATCCTGGCCGCGTATGATTAAAACACATCAGCTGGTTGCAAAAAAAAGTTCCATTGGCACTGAATTAGCTGTTGAGGGCATCAACTGGTTGCAAAATAGTTCCATTTCGAGCCCCATGAAAACACAGACCAATTAGAGACGACTTCCGTTGTCGCCACTCTCTCTATCTACCCACTCTGGTTCAGACAACATTTATTTCACAATTCACAAATCAAGCATGAGATTCTCCCACCGAGACATCAAGGAAATGGGAAACTCTGGCGCAAGGTTCGAGAAGGCCAAGTCAACAGCAGAAAACCCAAATTCCTTGTTGCCAGATTCTGCTTTTAGGGTTATAATGGCTTTCTGGTGCTATATTTATACATTATTTTGTTTTATCTATTTAATTGACAACAATAACTGAGGAAAAATTAAGCTACATGTAGGCATGAGAAAACAGGAAGAAATACAGCTTTCGCGTGAGAAACTCAAATGCTAGCGGGAGAGCATGAGATTTTTAAAGAATGGCCTTTCGGTGGAAGGTCTCATCATGCCAGAGGTTGGAGAGTTGGAGTCTCTGAACTGGCCCATTGACTTAGTTTTAAACCAGAGATTTCTTGTTACCACTGCTCTACCAATGAGCTATCACATCTCTTTAAGGTGCAACATGAGCTGTACCTACAAGATGATGTTCCTACCTTATGCTTGCCCTCCACACACGTGTCCATGCTTTTCTGAATATAGACCAGTTTTATACTTAAGCAATTTATAAAGTCTAAATAATTTTCCTAAGATTTTGCCTACGGGAAAAAATTCTTAGCCTTTATTCCAAACACGTTAAGCACTTTCTCTGAGCTCAGAAAGCATTAAGCAAAAGTCTGAGTTTTATTGATATTGTTATTTTTAATTTGTGGTCTCAAACGAGCTTGCCATATAATCAACATCCAAGTTAAGCCACTAGGTAGTAGGCTTAAAGTTCTTAAAATTCTTAAAATTCCCTTTTCTTATGTGCATATTTGTAGGCGCAACTCCATTTAAAATTTTTGACTTCGTCTAAATCTAAGAATTTATGCTTAACGGTCAAAAATACACTAAGAAAAATTCTTAAATTAAAACAAAAATTAATTTTAGAATAAGACTTTTTAAAAAAATTCTTAAATTTCATGCTTAATTCCAACATTTATGGAATATGGGCCCAAGGCCCCTATGGCCACATCATACAGCCTGGACAAAAATTATTAGACCAATTTCAGTTTCTGTTCGGGAACACGAGCACCATATATATTAGTCAAGAAAATTTATACTCACATGTCCATGATACAATTGCTGAAGAATGTATAGAAGAGAGTTAGTCCGTGTTTAATATGTTTTCTTACCACACAGAGCAAAAAAACAAACACACTGAAACCCTTATAAAAACAGAACTTGGTCTAATCGTTTTTCCCCAAGCTGTACATACAAGATGATAACCTACCTTACGCTTGCCCTCTACACATGTGTCCATGCCTTGTTGTATATAGACCATCTCTGCCAGAGCTCCTATGGCAACACCACACATCTGTTCCCAACGCTCTCCATATGCCTCTCCCTCAGGCCCACCTATGATAGAAAATGTGAAGATTTTTATTCTTTAACCTGTTTGAAAAGGTTCCAAAGACTACACTCTAAATATTTTATTTACAAGTTAGCTTAACTTTTATTTTCCAATCATAATCAAAAGGTGGAAAAAGGCATTCAGGGCATAGCGATTGCTTAATTTAACATACAAAAGTCATGTACACATACACATGTCGGATCAAATACTGTCTTAATAATGTTCAACAACGCAATAAATCATGTCATAATCTCTATGATTTCAAGCAATATTTGATTTGTTGAATTTGTCTTCTGCAAGAGTTTAAATTTTCGTTTTTGATGAAAAGGCTAGCTTTTCTGTACTGCAAACAACACTTATTCTGGTGAAAAAATATTACTCTATCCTTTTGCACATGGATTATGTTGAACTTACTTGTAACTTTCTTGATGAGGGCCTCATCTTGATGCAACGTCTTTAGAAGCAAAGAAACAACTGGGAGATGAGTAGTTGCTAGGCCTGCATAGTACCCAGTCACAAAATCCTCCTGACTTCGGTCTAGAACCTCACATTGATAGATGAAACACTGGGGAAGAGATAAATGGTTTTAAATAAAAGAAGCTTAAATATGTTAATGCGAGTAGATGGGTGGTTGCTACTTATCCAATAACCAACTCTTTCTGATTCTAATCTAGAAAATTGCATTGATAAATGAAATACAAATTAATCCATTATAAGATGAAACTCTTCAAAAATGTTGATTACTTTGCAAACTACTAAATTCCAATAGCAAAAGAGACAGAGGACGACGAAAATCCCTTTTAAATAAAACTTTTCAAGTACATTGATTACTTTAAAACTTAAATTGTAGGGGGAAAAGAGAGTAATAGAGAGGGAGAGAGAGAGAAAGAGACAGAGAGAGATAGATATTAGATAGAGATAAAAAGAGGAAGATAAAGAAGAAGAGCAGATAACTTACACAGACAGCCTGAGCCCTTAGAGCAAGGTCTTCATCTTCCTTGATGTTTATCAACCATGGTAGGATTCCGGCAAAATTGAGAGACGCTTCCATTACATCTTTAGTCCTGAATCAAAGATAGAAACAAACTTGACCTTTCATTTTTACCCATGTGCTAAGGATTCAAATGCTCATATGTAAACAATCAGAGGGATCTAAAGGTTAAAGTCACAGTGAGGAAGATGTAGAAATGACAAAATTTGCTGTGTTTGAGAGGGCTACAAAAAGGCGATAAAAGAAAAAAAAAATTAAAGGGAAACTTTTCAGAGACAAAACAGAGAGTCTATTCAATGAACATTTCTCCAAAAAGAGAGAGAAAAGAAACGGAAAACAGCTAGAAAACAGCGGGTGCTAGAAGAAGACTAGCTTACTGTGAGTACTATCCAAGGGACTTAATTCCTTACCAAAAGGCACTTAAAGGAAACCAATACCCAAGGAAATAATCACTTTCATAGGACAGAGCATAATGAGAGGAGCAATTTAAAAAGTTTCATCAAAATCGGTTATAAAATAAGAGAGTTATGGAAGTTTGAAAAGTCTTGTTTTACCTTCTATGGGGATCCTCAAATTGGCAACATCGGCTTCAAAATGGCCGATTTTATGGACAACTCTCCATTGGTTTTGTACACAAATATTAAGATTTTCCTCATTTTCTTTCAAAATATGTCTTATTTACTTCTGAGCTCAAAATATGTCATGGAAAAATATATTTCACACAACATACGTTGAGCTCAGAAAGAGGTAAGACATATTTTGAAAGAAAATGGGGAAAATTTGAAAATTTGTGTACAAAACCAATGGAGAGTTGTCCATAAAATCGGCCATTTTGAAGCCGATGTTGCCAGTTTGAGGATCCCATAGAAGGTAAAACGAGACTTTTCAAACTTCCATAACTCTCTTATTTTGTAACCGATTTTGATGAAACTTTTTTTAAATTGCTCCTCTGTTTGTGCTCTTTCTTATAAAAGTGATTATTTCCTTGGGTATTGGTCCCCTTTAAGTATCGCCTTGGTTTTCAATCAGGGATTAACTAAAATACATAAGTCTAAACTTTAACATAACACAGATGTTATCAATTTATAATTTTCCAGTTTGTTGGTAATGTCATTTCAAGAACACGTTGTACAAGTTACTTCTTTGGTCAATTGTGCAAACTGACCATGTATGGATGATTTCACTGACTACCGTTAGTTTTTGCCCAATCATTAATTATTTCCCTCAATATTACCTGTCTATGTTGAGCTCTATGGCAACATCTGACATCATGTATGCCATAACAACACTAACCACGTCGATCAATGCTGTATGCCGAGCCTTATTTGTTTTCACTTTTTTTTAAATAGTAAATGACTTCCATTTTTTCTGAAACTTTCTATAGTTTGTTTGTTTTTTGTTTTTTTGCAGTCAGAGCAATTGGATTTTACTCAATTTTGTCCCTTTTGGACATGTTTTGTGAAGTTACCAAATCCCTTTAATTGTTTCCTTCAATATTACCTGTCTATGTTCAGCTCTATGGCCACATCTGACATCATGTATGCCATCACCACACTAACCAAATCAGTCAATATTTGGACAAACCATGCTTGCTGCAGAAGATAAATCAAAAAAAATATATTAAAAAAAATATTAATAACCAAACTCACATTACATCAAAATTTAAGAATCACTTTGGAGTTTAAATCATGTAGTTCAAATATCTATAAAAAAAAGGTCACCAAACTTGCGCCCAAAATTGTACAATAAAATCATTCATCCCATATAAGCACAACATTTTAATTTCAATCAGATAACGAAATTCATGTCACCACATATAAAATCTTGCACTTCTACAGAAAGAAGTAGTGGGCTGTAAATATTTAATACATCATCACTTACCTCTTTGACTTTGGTATTATTTTTCATTTTGCTGAGGACATCAAGAGGTAACGTAGGTACTTTAGCCATGTGACAGAAATCAGTGAGGTGATCAGCAAAACTGTATGTAGATGTTGACAAAGAGGCATATGAATGAATTGCAAAAAGAGTTCATTCTGTTCTCGCATAGTACATATCAAATAATGATCCCCCTTATGCACTTCCAAAGTGATTTGGATATGATTTATCCATTTTCATTCCAGGGAATAAATCCTGCAGGTTATCCACTTATTTTGCATAAGTTGATTGTAATAGAATATAGATTGGTATGTCTGGACTGGTCATAAGATTTTGATAAGGTTAACCATTCTGAAGTACTTTGAAAGATACATGGTTTTGGAGTTTGCAAAGTTTCCTTAAATGGATAAAGTCATTTTTTGCTGGTCATGCCCAGCATTCTCTTTTTTAAAGCCCAGAAACATTGGGTGTCCCTCAGGGAAGTGTTATAGGGCCTATCCTTTTCGATCTGTTAACGGCTAACCTTCCAAATTTGATTTCTGCTGATACAGGTCTGCCATGACATGCAGTTTAATGATGACACATAGTCGACCCTCCATCAAGCCATTATTCGTTTGTTTGGATGTTTCATATTTGTTTTCTTATGAAATAAAACCATTCACCCTACCCTTTATAAGCAAGTAGATTATTGACAACAAGTACGACCAGTCTGAGTCTGGACGCACCCTTGACCATCCCTTCCATCGTTTGTTTGGACGTTTCTTTAGACTGCCTGAGAAATAAGCTTTTTTTATCCTTTATAAGCTAGCAGTCTGGGCACACCCTCCATCATCGTTGGTTTGAACGTTTTGTAGTACTAAGAAATAAAGTCCCTCACCCTTTATAAGCAAGCAGATTATTGATGACGCGCAGGACGAGCCTAAGTCTGGATGCACCCTCCAGCATCCCTTCCATCGTTTGTTTAGACGTTTCTTCAAGCCTGGAAGTGATACGCTGCACGAAGGCCTCATCCTGAAGCAGAGCTGCGATGGACCTAGGGTCGGTGACCTCGGGGTTGGTAATGTCACAGAGGGAATCCCATTCGTCCTCACTGTCAACATCCTGTATTCAGAGAAGACATGATATAATAATAAGGAGGAGGAGGAAGAGGTAAAGAAGAGGAAGAAGAAGAAGATAGCACCTAAAATGAAGCAGTTTCAGCTCAATGTATTTTACAAGCATTATAACCATATTTATTAGATGTTGTAAGTGTTTCTGACACCTGTCCAATCCTAAAGGGATCATTTTTGCATCATGGCAACCATTAGGGCACAATACTTCTTTTCATAAGTGCCTGGCTGGGGATCAAACCCACCACCTTTGCATCGCAAGTCAAGTATACAACCACTGGACTATGTCCTTGTATGCCACATTAATTTGTACACAAACGGCAAATGTTTCTTCTTTTAACTGTTAAAATAATATGATACAGTATTGTGTCAAGTTGTGTGACAAGAATACTGGAAAATATTTCACAGACACGATACAAGCAGGATTCAAGATTTGATCCAGGTGAAATAGCTATGTAACATTAGGATGAAATCAAGTTCCACAGGGTAAGAGCCTGTGTATCACTGCATAGGACTTTAGAAGATCATTGTTAATGCTAATTTTGAGATATTCTGGTATTTATCATAAGAATCAAGGATATCCTATACATTCAGGTAGATTTATTCAACCAAGCGTGTACGTCTTCTGCAATGGATTGTAATCACAAACTTTAAAGAAAAAGGAAACAGGAAAGAGATTCCTGTTCAACTAACCTCTTCTTGTAATCTGACATTATCAATGCTTTTCCTCATGTCCTTGGCTTTACCTCCTTCTTTCTTCAATACTCGTCTACTCTCGACCTCCACACTCGGAAACTCCTGAAGAAACGATCATCAGACAAGTATAAAGTGCATACAATAACCAAAGGCAAAATATATTTTAAGTCAATTATGCAGTTTATGCGTATATATATATATTATCACTCTCTATTATATAAACTGTGGTTGTCCTAACACTAGTGGACTCTCGCAAATCAATCATGGATGTACTCAAAGATGAAGGGCGATGAAGATTTAATCTGCGCATGCTCAATTTGTAATTGCTCGTCCGTGCTTCAAATTCAAGAACGGTTTAACCCTATTCTGACTGGGCTTTTCAAGAGGAGATTTTGACCCCTCCCGAGATTTTTGTACACAAATGCATGCAAAATGACGATTTTTGTTCAGTTTTGGCCTGACATGCGATTACATAATGTTGCGTTACGCAACAACGGAGTGTCCGATTTTTTCATATTTAGTGTCAAAAGTTGCGGGATACTTGAAGGAAAAAAGTCATAGAGCCGCGGGTTGCGGGTTAAAGCCAATTTCACGTTCTTAATTTTAGATGACGCGCTATACGCGCTTGGGCATAAGTTACGCAGTAAGCTAAAAACATGCGCCCCCTTTATTGTTACGTCGTATCAGTGGAGATAGGATTTCTTTATTTCCATTTTAATTATGTGCTTGTGGGTTACGTCATCAGCAGCCTGTTACATCACGCAGACCGTTCGTTCTTGATCGTTCTTCATCTTTGAGTGAGTCCGTTATTGATTTGTGAAAGCTTCCTACTATCATTTGATCGACTTCTACAACCGAACTGATTTTAAGTGGAACTGAACTCTCATACAAGGAACAGGAACAATCACCATAGCAACAATACATGTATGGCAATACAAATCTTAATTCAGAAGTAACAATTATTATTATATTTTCACAATAATTTTGTGATGTTTTCAATACTATTAATAGCCTTAATATCAAAATTTAAAACTTTCACAAGGGCCGATGAAATTCATAACAAAAAATAGCAAAATATTTCAGCTTCTACAATATGCTTCTTTGTTCCAATTTATTTCAAATCAATTAACAGTGAATGATTTGATGAATTGATTTAATAGCAATTTTGGTTGATAGGGAAGTACTTCCAACAATGTATGTACATTACTTAGTAAAAAAAAAACATTTGCAACACACAAAAAAAATTGTGAAGCAATCACACAAAACTGCATAGCAAATTGTGATGCAATTCCCTGATTTTAACACATTTACAAGTTGAGTGGTATTATACCAGAAATACATATTATTATTATAATTATTAAATTCATGTTTTGTAGATTTTGTAGAAATTCACCTGTTTGTAATCATGCGTGATGCGGTTCTCCCTAGGGGTTGGTTCCTGTTCCTTTACGCTAGGCCAGGGCTCGCTCTTAGCAATGCGGGGCTTGACCTTGGTCTTCTCAGCACTCGGCTTGTAGGGCTTCTTGCCCTCAGCCCATGCTCCTTCTTTCTGCTCTTCCTAAAATAATATATAATGATTCTCATATTGGTGATACATATATCCCCCTACAAATAATCTTTCAATGATTTTCTTTGGCGTAAATTGGGAAGGACCATCTTCGCTGCTCCTAATCACACATAACACATATCTACTGCACAAATGTCAAAGTTCATGATCCACAACTGAATTTCATTAATTCAGATTGGATATTGGCTTCAAACTTGAATGTAATAGAATTGAATTAAACATACAAATAGTAACCAATCTTGCTTTAGGACTGTAACTTATCGGTGGAGGACCTTATTCTATCTGCTTGAGTTTCCTCATGATGGTTCTGCCGTAAAACCCCCCCCTCCCATCCTCCTCCCACCTATCCCTTCCCTCCTCCATACTTTTTCTCATCTCAGCAGACACACAAATTATACCCAATCTTGCTTCAATATGTACTTAACAGAGGAAGCCCTTTTGTTTGCTTGTGTTTCTCTTGAGATCCACCCCCCCCCCCCTCCCCTACACCTTTTTTTTTAATGATCTCGGAAGATGAACACTAAAGTAGTTCACAATCTTGGTTTAGTACTGTACTTACTGGTGAAGGCCTTGTTCTCTCTGCTTATTTATTTATTTATTCCATTTTATTCATACAGGGTAGCCCCATCAATGGTATTACACTGTTTGTTTAAAGGGCCCTCTAATGCTTGAGCCCCTCTTTAGACCCATTTCTAATATCAACAGACACACAATTAGTGTACTTACCGGAGGAGGGCCTTCTCTTTGCTTTAGTTTTCTCATGATGGTTGTTCCGGGGGCTACATTGGAGGATTTCTCCTGGACGGCCTTCTCCTTGCGAGCCACCTCTTCAGCTGAAGGTGCTTGGGTGAAAGGGTGCTCAGTCAGGGAGTCTGAAACTGCCAACCACAAAACAGGGCATAGAAATTATACAGTTTTCATGATTATAAAACAAACCGTGCATAGTGTTTGGGGATTAACTAAAAGCAGAACTATACAGAAAATAGAAGAATTCAAGAAGATGCTCTGTGTTTTTTGTGTAGAGGTAAAAGGTCAAGGGCTACAGATAAGGGGATGATATTAACTCTTTAAAAAGTTAGATAAGTTTAGAAGGGGGCAGGGGTCCACCAACATGTACATCTATTGGCGAAGGGGCGTAGGGTTTAGGAGGCCAAACCCTTTGAAGCACCTGCACTTTTGCCATTTCATATGCACAATTAAAGGTGTTTTAAAGGTAGTTTTTGAAAATTGGGATTAAATTTTTTTTTTTTTATAATCATTTCAAAGCAAAAAAGTAGATCAGATATTCCAATTCTTCCGCTGAGAGTGCATGGGTGAAAGGTGCTCTGTCAGTGAGTGGGGGGGGGGGGATGGGGTGGGGGCATAATGGCCCCCTCGACATTTTTCATGATAAATCTGCAGCGCGAAATTTTTTGACCAGTGCTGCTCGCTGACATTTAACTTTCAAGTCTCGCGCAACTTTTGAGACCAAATTTGCGATGCCCGGGTACGCGGTTACGAAATTACGCAACATTATTTAAGTGGATGTCAGACCCAAAATTGCTCAAAAACGTGAATTCCTGTACAAAGTCAATACAAAGATGTCTTTTCATAAATGTGTGATTATTTTTTACTTTCATTGACAACAGTCATTATTTATATGATGATATTTATGGCTGAAATAATGTCGCCGATAAATTTTGCCGAAAAAACAATAAAAATAAAAAGAACAAAAAACAAAGAAATACATAAGAAATTTAAAAAAAACAATAAAATACATTAGAAATTTTGTTCATTCAAAACTGTTAGGAATGCTATAAAGAATATTTTCATACTTCAGAGTTTGGCAAAATTGATTGCTATGATAGAACGATATAAAGCAAACATCTGAAGAAAAAAAATTCTTGGGGATGGCCTTGGGGATGGCCTTGGGCCCTAATACGACAGCATAGAGAATGACTGAATCTCACCTTTGACCCCACCATCTACAAACGGATGGTAGAGAAGACTTGGCCATGTCAGGCGGTTTTTGGAATTCTTGGTCAGCAAACCCTGAAGAAAATCCTAGTAAAACAGCAAAACAAGAACAACATTCAATTAAATACATACATGTATGAAGATAATTAGTACAAATAATTATTTGAAAATAATTCGAAAATTGATAAACAAAAAAAAAATCCCTAATTTTACAATGTCTAGGATTAGTGGCGGATCTACCCTGATTAGAGACAATAATTTGGAGGGGCATTCTATTGTGCACAAATAATAATGCTGTGGTCACAACTCGCTGTACCTTCGACGTGCAACTCCCTAAAATGGATTTTGGAGAAAATGCATGCAGGGCACGTACCCTGCAGGCACATTGCATGTACAACGTGCAGGAAGTTTTTACAATAACCTCACTACAGAAAGGCAGGAATCGCAGAAATTGACTCACGACAGCTGCAAGCACGTGCCCCGTAGCTTATGGCGAGTTGTGACCGCCGCATAATCAGGCTACAATGTAGGTCGCCACTATTTAGGATGAAACTAAAATCATAATAAATAAACAGAAGTTCTGAACAGATACATTAAAGACAGGGAATCTTCAGCTTTCATGGGGAGTGGATCAAAATTTGCTGACCCCAGACTTGGTGAAAAGCACATGGGGTATCTTGTCTTGAAGGTAAATTCTTGACCACAGCAGAACAATCTGTCCCACCCTGGAGAGCTTCCGGCATGATCGGCATGGAATATACAAGGCATTACATAGGTCTGGCAGTGGTCAGATGATGGGTGACACTTGTTACTGGATAAACATCCATGGTGTCATATTACCCATGGAAGCTGAAGATTCCCCGTCTTTAAAATCTTGTGTTCACATGGATTCTGTGTGAGATTCTCACCTTGAACTCAGGATTCATGTTCTTGGGCCATTTGACTGGATCCTGCAAGAGAAAAGAAAGAGAAAAATTAAAGTCATCATGAGCTCTGGTAATAATGATAATAATAACAATAATAGTAATAATAAAATTTGGGAATTTTTCATCCGCCATCGATCTAGTTGACTATTCAGAGACGCAGAGGAAAATCGGAAGGAGGAAATGGAAGTGGAAAGAAAGCAAAAATATATACAATCTAACAAAAATAGTGTGAAAATGTATGACTTGAGATCAGATTTGAAAGAAGGATTCTGCTGATCGTATCCTCAGTAGAAGAGCGTTACCTGTACATTGTAGATTGGACTGAACATAAGGCCTAGCAAAATTTCCTAACCCTATTAATGGAGCAGGTATTTCTGGCATAATGTATTATGAGATAAGGTTTTGCAAGTTTTTTTGGAGCCTGATCATGAAGTGCATTTCAAACTCTGTTCTTCTGGATATGGTACCCAATGAGGATTTTTTAGAACACAGGTGATGTGTGAAAACTTGGAAATTCCACTAAGAACCAGAGCAGTTGGTACGAAGAGGACTTGATGAGATTGCAAATCTACAGTAAATGGCTAAACAGGATTCGGCAATTAACTACATTTGATAATTCAAGAAGCAACATAAATTTACAAAAGAGATCACAAAACCTTTATGAAAGTTTTGTTATAAACAACAACCATTGTTTGTTTACATATAATGCAACTTAGAAACAAACACCTTTGCACTGTACATGCACACTGCTGATATATTGACTTTGGGTAGTTCAATACGAGTCCTGACTTGCATTCATTTTCCCAAAATGGAACCATCCTTTGACAAACGCCGCAACATCGAAATTGAACATCCTACAAAAGAGCAGATATGACACACAGGGAAAAGTGGAAAAAAGGGGGAATTTGGCAAACTAATAATAAAAAAGAAAAGAAAAGGAAAAAATCCACCAAAAAAACAGAGATTTCACAGGCCTGTCATTACCTTTATGATGAGGCTGACAAGCTGAAATATACTATTTGTGTAGAACGGGGGTGTTCCCACAAACAGCTCATACAAGATACATCCCAGAGACCACAAATCGGCCGTGTGATCGTAAGGTTTCTCCTCCACCAGTTCAGGTGCCATGTACAAAGGAGTGCCCTGGAAAGATAAAGAGAATACATTATAATCAGCTTTAAAGAGAATCTAGTGTAGTGGGATAGGTGAACCATGGGTCAACAAAATAACTGTGAGCTTTCAAATTATTTTCAAAGTATTTAGGAATAATTTTAAAGTAGAAAGTTCCACTGAAAAGGATTGCTCTTTAAATGCCCTCATAGTGATATGACATAAAAAGCTGATATGTCCGGGTCCCCAACACGTGAGCACATGTACATGTAGTCCCATACATGCATTTTGGAGTGTAGTGCATGTTACTCTTATAAGAATTTGGTCATTTTCTTATCATTTTCTTGGCTGAAAAACCTCAACTCAATAAACAATATATTCTTAGGGGCATTGTTTTCAACCTTTCCCATCACTTTGAGACAATTTCTTTCACAATTCAATCTCATGACTACAACACTAGGTTTGGCTTTAAGTCCATATCTCGAATGGTTCTTGGGATATTGCGATAACAATCAAACGGGACGAACAAACATACAGCCCCAAAACATGATGCCTCTGGCACAACCTTAAAGATAACCTTGAGTAGCCGTCATGAAATGAACAATCCAAACATCAATTTCCATTCTTGATCATACCAGAATCTCAAGCATAGTGAATAAATATTACACAGCAAAGGAATGAGCAAAAAATTGCATAACTGATGAGAAAAGAGTAAAATGAGCATCAATCAAGTGATGCGTCGGGCAGTACAAGCACATGGCGTGATTTTCATGCCATGTGGTAAGTCTATGGTAAATCATGTGCAAGCGATTCGCACCAGATCTGTGTGTGTGTGTTGTGCCGTGACTTGTGGCAAGATACATGTGTAGCTGTCTACTCATAGTCCCTATTTGACCGACTTGACCGATATTTTGGGTAGGTATATTTTCATGTAAATGGAACAATATGAGGACATATTCAACAGATTCATTCCAAATTATTTTAACTGCAACCACTCAAGTTCGGCTTTAACAGTGGACAGGCATAAAAAAAATAAAATGGAATTTCAGTTTAAATGTTTGAAGCCTCAATAATTTTCATACATAACTTAATAGAAGTTAATACAAGGGTGTTGATACTCATTGCCCTGGCAAAGCCAAAGTCACAGACATGTAGTTTGACCACGCCCCCTTTTCCCAGTAGGATATTCTGAAGTTTCATGTCTCTATTCTCCTACAGAAACTTTATTCTTTAAACATTGCAAATTCATGTTATTTTTTGTTTGTTTATAATATTACTTTCTTTTCTTTTTTTTTTTTTTTTTGGTAATAACTTTTATGCATACCTTGATTGAAGTTAAAACCAGTGTGTTGATGCTCATAGCCCTGGCAAAGCCAAAGTCACATAGTTTGACCACGCCCCCTTTGCCGAGTAGGATATTCTGTGGCTTCATGTCTCTATGTAGAATCCGATGAGCGTGGAGGTAGTAAAGAGCTGAGAGAAGCTGGCACGCTATCTCCTTCACCTGTCACATGCATAGAGGATGGCAAGTAAATGGTTACATGACATTTACTATGGTGATAATTGCACTACATATACATTTTATTTTGTATAAGATAGAATGGGAAAGTACAATGAGGCAAAGGATCTTTAAAACAATCACAAGTTCTAGTAAGTATTAAAAAAATGATCAAAGCACAAATGAATCACTATATGTCAGTCAATAATTAATTATCACTAAATGATTACCGGTAAAGATGAAATGCACGCGAATTGGAGTCACTGACCTTTATCGAGGCATGAAACTTTCAGAAATTGCCGACCTTAAAAAAAATTATGTACCCGTATGTACACAAAAAATGATTGGAAAAACTTTCTAAAAGTCTTTATACCTCCTCGCGAAAGTATCATCCGAGCAAAATTATCTGGTTTGACAGTATTTGCCTGAATGATTCTGATTGGGATTAGTAACAGATATTATAAGATATTTTTTAAAGATAATGATCACTAAATTCTTTAAATTGGCAAAATGAACTAAGGTAAAATTATGGCTTCTATTTTGTGGAAAATTATTGAGTTTTGTAACTAATTCATACTTTATTCAATACAGTTTGAATAATTATCAATTACATTTTGTTGTAAAGTGCAAGATTAAAGAAAACGATATATTTATTGCCAATTTAATTATGCAATACTGATTTATGCAGAGGCTGAAAAAGCTGAGTAACCACACCTGCTCCTCTGGGAGAGTGCCATCATCCTCAAGAATCTGGAAGAGCTCTCCTTCAGCGTAGTCTGTTACTGCAACCACCTGACACACAAAGACAGAAATATTTGTAGACATCTTTGGATGTTTTGATGGATTTAAAATCTTAGACCTGGGGGTGATTCACTAACAGCTTAAATCAATCCAACTGTGAGTGTGATAAAAATCAATTTTAAGATCAATAGCCATGTTATACCGTAGTTAAGATTGATTTTAACTTTTAGTGAATCACTCCCCCACCCACCGGCCTTTCATGCACTATCAATCTACATTCCCTTTCCTCACCTCTCTGTCAATCTGAAACGTATCCAACATCTCAATGACGATTGGATGGTGCAATCCTTTCATGATGTCAATCTCCTTGCACAGATCATCATCATCATCATCATCATCATCATCATCACCATCATCATCATCATCATCAACCTTATCATCCTCATCACCACCGTGGACCACCATCCTCCTCATCCTCACCATCATCATTGTCATCATCATCACCACCATCATCATCATGATAATGATGATGATGATGATCATCATCATAATAACCATCCACATCACCATCATCATCATCATCATCATCATCACCACCATCATCATCATCATAATCACCATCATCATTACCATCATCATCATCATCATCATCATCACCACCATCATCATTATCATCATAATCACCATCCACATCAACATCATCATTATCATCATCACCATCTTCAACATCATCATAATCATCATTATTATCATCATCAATCATCACCATTACCATCATCATCATCACCATCATCATCACCCTCATCATCATCATCATCATCATCATCACCATCATTACCATCATCATCATCATCATCATCATCATCATCATCATCATCATCTATTCATCATCCTCATCATCATCGTCATCATTATCACCATCATCATCATCATTATCACCATCCTCATCATCACCATCATCATCATCATGATCATCTATTCATCACCCTCACCTCTTTGTCTGTCTCAAACGTATCTAACATCTCAATGATATTTGGATGGTGCATTCCTTTCATGATTTCAATCTCCTTGCGCAGACTGTCCAGCTCCTTGTCACTGCGACCTAGCTTGGGAATGAACTTCAAAGCAACAATCTGTAGGAGAGAGAACATGAAATAATTGATTTAGAAACAAGCATATTACAACTGGTACTGGTAAGAAAAGAAGTGTGGTAGATATTAAAAAAAGAAATCTCTTCTTTTTGCAATATTCAAGTGGTATTTTCAATTCTCAGACAATTGTCTTTGTTGAATAAGGAAGATACAACTGTTTTTTAAACTTCTGATCACAGGTGATAACTTTCAATACATACTTTTTAATCAATATAATTCATTAAATTTTCGTAAAATTTCAACAAATGTTTCTTGATTGTTATGTTACATTTCTGAAATCAGAGGGGCTGGGCCAAAAAGGGGGGGGGGGGGGGGAGTAGCCCCGCGGCCCCTGATCAATGCACTATCTACTTACCTTGCCAGTGTATTTTCTCCTTCCCCTGTACACTTTACCGAACGATCCCTCTCCAATGAGTTCCAATACATGGTAGTTGTCCATGACGTCTCTCTACGAGCTAATTCTTGTCATCACCTGTTGATTGATGCAGAAAGCATGGAAGAGAAGCAATATTATATGATATAGTAAATTGCCATTTGGTCTAAACCCACTATGATTAATGCCCATATGGTCTCATTCCACATGGTCTCTCATCTGATGCGTTTATGCCCAGTAGGGCCCTGCATCGTATACATCGAGATCCAGATGCAGGTCTAATTTCATTTCGTCTAATCTAATCATTTTTTCTAACTATCCTTTGGTCTTATTGCCACTTCACCTATTTACCATTTCGTTTAATTGCCATTTTGTCAATGTCCGCTTGGTCTAACCGCTTCGTCAAATCCAGTAACAGACTGATAACAAACTAAATTGTGAATTAGACCAAAAATGCAAGACAAGTTGGCTATTATTAGAACCAGTAAGAATTAGACCAAGAATGTACAAATTAGACCAAATTGTGAGTAGACCAAATGGGTTTAGACATACAGAGAATTAGCTAAAGAGAATTACCCCAGGACAATAACTCCCATGACAACAACCCCCACTAAAAGTGTTAGGGTTAAATGTAGGAGATAGTTGAACCAGGAATATTTGTCTTACGGGTAGTTGTCCTAGATGCTAAAAAATAATATGAAGAAAACACATATTTGAAGAAATAAAAATTCTAAATGTGCATAATGATACTGTCTTACATCAAAAATCAGAGTCCCTGCAAATTATATTATAAAAAAAAACTTTATAAAACTGGACGTGCAGAAAATGTTCAGGATATCATCAGTTCGTTTTATGTCCATTTCTCCCACTTTGTGGGGTTGGACAATTCATTTCCTTGATGGCTCTCCTCCATGCTGTCCTATCATTTGGGTCAATGTGGGTGATAATATCTTTCAAACCTACAATGTAGGATGGGGGGGGGGGGGGGGGGGGTGGTTGTCCAGACATTTAACAAAATTGAAGCCTAGTTTTTCGTCAGAGGATTAAGTCAAAAATAAATGTTGAATACTTCTTATCATCATAAATATTTGTTCGCCACAATATTTTCCGACATTTTGTGCTAAAAAACTACAAGACATTGCTTTTTTAAAGAATTTCAAATTACTGGTAAAAATCGAGTGTCTGGACATCCAACCGGACCGGACAAAAAACAAGTGGCTTTACATCTAAATCTACATCCTCGAAATGGGTATTCAAAAGATAGCGATCACTCAATATCCGATTTGATTTTCCTTTTCCAATATTTTTCAATTATTGATTTGAAATTGAGACATTCACACTTGTAAATTTAATTGGACCCTGTATATTTAATTTTAACTCATGTTAACACAATCACATCGAAATTTAATTTTTTAAATATAGTCCAATAAAACGGCTGTTAGGCCTACAAGAACCAACCGTTTGAGTCTTTTCCATGAATACTAATACAATGACTCATAAGTCAATACCATTTTCAAGTAAAAAAAAAAAAAAAAAAAAAACAAGTCTTTTTTTATCCTAAAGATGTTAGCAAATGCAGTGGCTCAAGACCGCATCCGCATCCAGATATCAAATTCGACGGGTAGGCGCCATTGTCACTTAAATCTAATTATTGAAACTTTCTGAATGAAATATTGTTAAAATTTCAAATTGTTTTTTCTACTTAATCTATTTGTGCAAATCTTGAGGTACTGTGCACCTAACTGATATAAATGGGGTATCCCAAAGAGCGCCCCCTATCTGTGTTTGAGAGACATAGGGAAAACTTTCCCGAGAAGCCTTCGTTAGGTATACCCGCTTGTTGTATGTCCGGACGGGTTGTTTGTCCGGACAAGACGCCAATTTTAGGACCTTTGTGATCAATATTTCGTCAATCGACTGAAAGTAATATCAGACAATATAACAAAGCACAAATATTCACAAATATTTTTGCTTTTTACTGCACCAATTTCAGATAAATCCAGAGCATACAATGTTTTTATCGGCTTAAGTGTCCGGATAACGGACCCCCCAACTTTAAACAAACAGGTTTGTCAGGATACTCTGAAAACGTGCTATCCTGGATACAGGTATACTGGGGGGCGTTTCACGAAACCATGGACAAGTTAGTCATATATTTATCCGCCAACCACGGAATTAGCTCCCATCTTACTAAGTTGGTTACATGA
>CALNVZ010003434.1:25053422-25068914 GCA_940671915.1 Paracentrotus lividus | reverse complement strand
CCCCCCCCCCCTCACACACATACACACACATACACTTTATATAGTGAGATGTGCTATATGCATATCCCACCCCCACCAATTTGTTTTCAGAGCCAGGCCTAATATATGGGCTTTAATGGTTTTCAAAACATTTTTTATTATAATAAGTCTGATTTCCCCAGTCTTCTTATTTCTCTAATTTTCTGCATTTGATAAAATAAGCTTCATTTTAGAGTGGACTTGAAAAAATTAAGAATGCTCAAAAGGCAAATAAAAGTGATATGGGGCTCAAAGTCGTTGAGCAGAACTTTTTCAAGGATTATAATTAAGGGCCTACATATTTCTTCTACTTCTTCTCAGGTCTTTACTTTCATTGGTAAATACATATCTGAAATATATTGTATTTCAAATTTTGTTAATGAATGTTTTATTAAATACTAGCAGGACACCCGCGCTTTGCGCGGGTTTCAATGATAAAACCAAATTTTGATCGATGATTGAAGTTCCTCGATGATTTTTATTTTGTTGTATGTTGCTCTGAATGTCTTTTAAGTCAAAATTAACAAAATATTCGACCAATTTTCTTGTGCAAGGCAGCATATTATATGTAGAATAACACAGAATCCAATCAATAAATCAAAATTGTGACAGACATTTCAAGTTCACAGAGTTTAAGCAAAATATTTTCTGCTCAAAATATGCATGTCCATTTTGCGTCACTCCGTAGGCCTAACCATGTTTATGATCACTATAAAAAAAAAATATCATTTTGAAAAGAGGGTACCATAAGCTTTTGTAATGAACCATTTCTTTGTACATAAAGATTAAAGTATGGATGATAAATTTGTTTGAATGCTGAAATGTTGCTTCTGAATGTCACTCCGTTACCTTGGAACTGCCTATATGATAGTGGAAACTAGTTATAACAACGTCCATGGGACCATGGAAGTTACCTTGTTATATCAGGAATCTCGTTATATCAGGGTAAACAAAACAAAAAAAATTCAAAGATCTGGGACCAGCAAACTACATTGTTGATGATATATCAGGAACCTCGTAATATCAGATCTCACCAGTTTTACAAACTATGATAGCTTCTCATACAAATATTAGCTGTCTTTGAAAGTTTCAATGTACATCTTATCATTTTTTTTTTTTCTTAAAACATAACAATATGAATGTCAAGAAACACCAACACTCGTAATATAATGACCCTGTTGGCTTGTTTTAATACTAGCTAGGATATACCCATCTGACTCACTGGACCAAAAAAAGAAGAAGAAGAAAAAAAAAAAAAGAATTGTACTGTTTTTTGGGGGCAATTTTTTTTTTTTTTTTGGGGGGGTCACTCTCAGAACACTCCTTTTCTCCTGTATAAATTCTCACATGAACACACAGATCACCCTTCCTATACTTTTATTATTTTTTTATTACTATTTATATTTTTTTTTATTACAATCTGAACATTAATATGGCTCTTTTTCCTGTGTATGTTCTCATATGAGGATAGAAATGAATATTTTGGGCAAATATTTTGTTGCAATAAGAGCACTAATATAGCTATTATTTTGTTACAATAAGAACACTGATATGGGTTTTTTTTTCAGTGTAAGTTCTCATATGAACAGCTAGATCACTCTTCCATGAATTTCTTTTATAATCAGAACACTGATGTGGCTTTTCACCTATGTGGGTTCTGATATGAACAGAGAGTACTATATTGGGCAAATCTTTTGTTACACTCAGAACATTGATATGGCTTTTCTCCTCTATGAATTCTCTTACGAACGCATGGACCACCCTTCTAGAATATGTTTTTATTACAATCGGAGCATTGATATAGCTTTTCTCCTGTGTGGGTTCTCATAATATGAACACATAGATCACTCTTCTGCATAAATGTTTTGTAACAAGCTGGGGGCAGAACACTGATATGGCTTTTCTCCAGTGTGTGTTCTCATATGAACAGATAGATGACCCTTCCTTCTGAACATTTTGTTACAAACAGAACAGTGATATGGCTTTTCTCCAGTATGTGTTCTCATATGAACAGATGGATTACTCTTCATTCTAAACTTTTTGTTACAAGTAGAACACTGATATGGCTTTTCTCCAGTGTGGGTTCTCATATAAACAGATGGATCACACTTCTGTGTAAACATTTTACTACAAGAAAAACACCGGTATGACTTTTCTCTGGTGTGTACTATTACAGGAAAAACTTTTGTTATAATTCAAACATTGATACATGTATGGCTTTTTCGTCTTTGTGTGTTCTTATGTGAACACAGAGAGATGACCATTTGGGGAAAATATCATGTTGCAATAAGAGCACTGATATAGCTATTCAATCAAGGCATTATCAGACAATTTGTTTTTCTGTTTTGGAAACGGAAAAGGCAAAAACTGAATATTGAGCACAAACTGATTCTGATTTGGTGATTTGACACAGAAAACCAGTCGTTATAACCAATAATCTTTATCAGAAATGATATACGTAAAAAAAAACATGTGAAAAATCAAGCCGTTTTTTTCCTTTTACTGTTTTCTTTTAAAAAAATTTCCCCTATTTTGTTGTTACAATTGAGAAAATATGAACACTTCTTCTGATTCCCCTTTTAATGTTTTTTCTTTGACAAAACAGAATATTGAAGACTGCCCTCTACGTTAGTTTTTGCACAATGGGCGGAGCCAAAACAAAGACACTCCAAAGGGAAGACTAGACACTTCTTCTGATTTCCCTTTTTACGTTTTTTCTTTGACAAAACGGAATATTGAAGGAGGGAGAGGGAAGTGGAGCAGCATAAGTTTAAAATCACCAAATCAGAATCAGTTTTTGCTCAATATTCAGTTTCCAAAACAAAAAAACAATTTACCTAACAGTACCTTGATCTTTTTCTCCAGTGTGTGTTGTCATATAATAATAACAATAATAACTTCAGCTTATATATTGAAAAATACATACTTCCCTATGAACACTTTAATCAATCTTCCTAAAATATTTTTTATTACAATGAGAACACTGGTGTGGCTTTTCACCTGTATGGGTTCTCATATCATATGAACATTGAGACTACTACATTTGGAAAATCTTTTGCTACACTCAGAACACTGATAAGGCTTTTCTCCTGTATGAATTCTCTTATGAACACATCGATCTCTATTCCTAGAAATTTTTTTATTACAATCTGAACATTGATATGGCTTTTCTCCTGTATGTGTTCTCATATGAACAGATAGATTACTCTTCTTTCTAAATGATTTGTTACAAGCAGAACACTGATATGACTTTTCTCCAGTATGAGTTCTCATATGAAAAGATAGATCACTTTTCCTAGAAAATGTTTTATTACAATCGGAACATGGATATGGCTTTTCTCCTGTATGTGTTCTCATATAAACAGAAAGCTTACTCTTCTGTGTAAACATTTTGTTACAAACAGAACACTGATATGGCTTTTCTCCAGTATGTGTTCTCATATGAAGAGATAGATTACTCTTCTTTCTAAATGATTTGTTACAAGCAGAACACTGATATGGCTTTTCTCCAGTGTGTGTTCTCATATGAACAGATAGCTCACTCTTCTGTCGTAAACATATTTGTTACAAGCAGAACACTGATATGGCTTTCTCCAGTATGTGTTCACCATTGAACAAATAGATTAACTCTTCTTTTTAAATGATTTTAAAGAGAGAAACTGATATGGCTTTCCTCAGTGTGTGTTCTCATATGAACAGATAGCTCACTCTTCTGTGTAAACATTTTGTTACAAACAGAACACTGATATGGCTTTTCTCCTGTATGTGTTCTCATATGAACAGATAGATTACTCTTCTTTCTAAATGATTTGTTACAAGCAGAACACTGATATGGCTTTTCTCCAGTATGTGTTCTCACATGAACAGATAGATTACTCTTCTTTTTAAATGATTTGTTACAAGCAGAACACTGATATGGCTTTTCTCCAGTGTGGGTTCTCATATGAACAGGTAGCTCACTTTTCTGTGTAAACATTTTGTTACAAACAGAACACTGGTGTGGCTTTTCTCCTGTGTGAATTTTCATATGACGTGAAAGATTACTCTTCCGTGTAAAGCATTTGTTACACTCAGCACACTGATATGGATTTTCTCCTGTATGGGTTCTTATATGAGAAGAAAGTCTACTCTGACAGGAAAAACTTTTCTTACAATCATAACACTGATATGGCTGATGATTAACAGATGTTCCGGCAGTCTTATAGGCTTGTGGATGCTGATAGGATGGACATATTGAAGGATTTCCTGTTTCCTCTTCTTCATTATGTCGTTTGTGAACTGTGCTGCCGTGATCGGATGTGTTACTTGATCCATTATTCGTGATGATTTCTTTATATTCTCTTCTTGAAAGTGTATCAGAATTAATGAATATCTCCGGATTGGAATTGTCCTTTCTTTCTAGTTTACCTTGTTGCCCAGTGGAGATACATTCCTCTTCATCTTCCCCTGATGAATGTTCATTCGATTGCAAACAATGACCAATGATCTTGATGTACAACTGGGGGTAAAGATCAGTGATAAAAAGAATGAATTTCCTATTGGACTATGATCTATGAAACATAATTGTTGGCTCTTAAATGTTTTCTTTGAACACTCCACGCTCCAGATTTTCTTTAAAAATAGTTTTTTCATTTTGTTGTTACAATTTAAAAAATGAAACACTTATTTGGAATTAATTTTTTTTTTTTTTCCTTTGACAAAACAGAAAATTAAACACTTCTGATGATAAATTTCTCTTTTTACGTTTTTGCTTTGAAAAACAGAATATTGAAGACTGTCCTCTATGTTAGTTTTTGCACAATGGGCGGAGCTAGAACCAAACTCAAAAGGGAAGACTGGACACTCGTATACCATGCAATGTACCCTCTAAATTCATTGTGGGGAAGGGAGCCCACTAAAGATTGGCATCAAATTGGCATACATAAGAGTGTATTCAGCATGGAGGAAATTCTGGAAATAAAGTTTAAAGGGATAAATAAAACTAAGTGTGGGTCAGGAGGGTGAGGGAAGTGGAACAGCATAAGTTTAAAATCACCAAATCAGAATCAGTTTAAATATTCGTTTCCAAAACAGAAAACGATTTATCTTATAGTACCTTGATTTTTTTTTCTATCTAGTGTGTGTCGTCATATAATAATAATGATTACTTCAGCTTATATATTGAAAGATACATATGTCCCTATGAATAGTTAAATCAATCTTCCCTGAATTGTTGTTTTATTACAATCAGATGAGGCTTTTCACCTGTGTGGATTCTCATATGAGCAATAAATCATTTGTTACACTCAGAACACTGATATGGCTTTTCTCCAGCAGGTGTTCTCCTTTGATCAGAGAGTTGACCCTTCTGAGTAAACATTTTGTTACAAGCAGAACACTGATATGGCTTTTCTCCAGTATGTGTTTCTCTCATATGAAGAGAAAGACTACAACTCTGTGTAAACATTTTGTTACAAAAAGAACACTGATATGGCTTTTCTCCAGTATGTTTTCTCATATGAAGAGAAAGACTTCAACTCTGTGTAAACATTTTGTTACAAAAAGAACACTGATATGGCTTTTCTCCAGTATGTGTTCTCATATGAACAGATAGATTACCCTTCACAACGTTTAGAAAGAAGGGTTCTATCTGTCATTCGAGAACACTACTTGGAGAAGCCATATCACTTTCTGTTTGTAACAACGTTTAGAATAGAGTGATCTATCTGTTCATATGAGACACACACTGGAGAAAGCCATATCAGTGTATTGTTGTAACAAACGTTAGTCGAATTGTATCTCTATCTGTCTATGAGAACACACCATACTGGAGAAAAAGCCATTCACGTGTTTGCTCTGTACAAAACGTTCAGAAGGAAGGGACATCTATCTCTTCTTGAAGACACATACTGGAGAAAGCCATATCCAGTGTTCTGTTTGTCACAAATGTTAGCACACAAGAATGTGATCTATCTTGTTCATATGAAACACATACTGGAGAAGCCATTATCATGTTCTGTTTTGTAACAAAATGTTAACAGAGTTGTAAGTCTTTCTCTTCTATGAGAAAACATACTGGAGACAAAAGCCATATCAGTTGTTTTTTCTGGCTTGTTAACAAAATGTATACTCAGAAGGGTCAGCTCTTTGATCATAGGAGAACACCTGCTTGGAGAAAAGCCATTCAGTGTTCTAGTTTAACAATGATTTAATGCTCATAAGAGAATCCACACAGGGAAAAGCCTCATCTGATTGTATAAACACAATTCAAGAGAAGATTGATTTTAACTATTCATGGGACATATTGTATTCTTTCAAATATATAACTGAAGTATATTATTTTATTATGACTACTACACTAGATTGAGAAAGAATCAAGGTACTTAGTAAATCTTTTTTTTTTTGAACGGAATATTTAAACTGATTCTGATTTGGATTTTAAACTTTATGCGTGTGCCACTTCCCTCACCTCCTGGACCAACCATTATTTTAATTATCCTTTAACCTTTATTTCCAGTGAATTTCCCCATGCTGAATACTCTTATGTTACGCCATTGATGCCAATCTTTAGTGGGCCCTTCCCCACAATGAATTTAGAGGGTACATTGCATGGTATACGAGTGCTCCAGCTTACCTTTGGAGTTTGGTTCTAGCTCCGCCACTTGTGCAAAAACTAAAATAGAGGACAGTTCTTCATATTTTCTGTTGCAAAGCAAAACGTAAAAAGGGAAATTTATCATCAAAGGTGTTCGCTCCTCTCTTTGTGCAAAGGCATATAAATAAATAAAAATTATTCCAAATAAGTGTTTCATTTTTAAATTGTAACAACAAAATGGAAAAACTATTTTTAAAGAAAATCGTTGTAGCGTTGGAGTGTTCAAGAAAACATTTAAAGAGACCAACAATTAGTTATATATCATAGTCCTAATAGGAATTCATTCTTTTTATCACCGATCTTATACCCCCAGTTGTACATCCAAACAATCAAAGATCATTGGTCATTGTTTGCAATCCGAAATGAACGTCATCAGGGGAAGATGAAGAAGGATTGTATCTCCATGAGCAACAAGGTAAACTAGAAAGAAATTACGATTCCAATCCGGAGATATTCTTACTTCTGATACACTTCAGAAGAGAATATAAAGAAATCATCACGAATAATGGATCAAGTAACACATCCGATCACGGCAGCACTGTTCACAAACGACATAATGAAGAAAGGAAACGGGAATCCTTCAATATGTCATCCTATCAGCATCCAAAGACTATAAGACTGCCGGAACATCTGTTAATCATCAGCCATGATCAGTGTTATGTTGTAATAAAAGTTTTTCCTTGTCGAGTAAATTTCTTCTCATATAAAGAACCCATTACAGGAGAACTCCATACCAGATGTTGCTGAGTGTAAACAAGTGCTTTAATGTGTAAGAGTAATCTTTCACGTATATGAAAATTCACCAGGAAGAAAGCACACACGTGTTCTGTTTTGTGAAAAAATGTTTACACAGAAGAGTGAGCTAGCCTGTTCATATGAGAACACACACTGGAGAAAAGCCATATCAGTGTTCTGCTTGTAACAACGTTTAGAAGGAAGGGACATCTTATCTGTTCATATGAGAACACATACAGGAGGAAAAGCCATATCAGTGTTTCTGTTTGTCACAAAATGTTTGCACACAAGAGTGAGTAATCTATCTGTTCATATTAGAACACATCTGGAGAAAGCCATATCCATTTTCCGTTGTAATAAAAACATTTCTAGGAAAAGGGATCTATCTGTTCATATGAGAAACTCATTACTGGAGAAAAGTCTTCAGTGTTTCTTTTGTTAACAAAATTGTTTACCAGAGTGTAGTCTTTTGTTTCATATGAGAACCACTGGGAAAGCATATCAGTGTTTTACGTGTTAACAAACGTTTAGAATGAGGAGTAATTAATTGTTCATGTGAGAACCCCACTGGAGAAGCCTATCCATGTTTTGCTTGTAACCGGGTGCGTGGGTCAGGTCCCTTTAGAAACTATCTGCTTCATATGAGACACATACAGGAAGAAAGCCATATCACTGTTCTGCTTGTAATAAAACATTTTCTAGGAAGAGTTGATCTATCTGTTCATATGAGAAACACATACTGAGAAAAACGCATATTCAGTGTTCTGCTTGTAAAAACATCAGAAGGAAGGGTCATCTGTCTGTTCAAATGAGAACACATACTGGAGAAAAGCCATATCTATGTTCTTTTGTAACAAAATGTTACAAGGTTGTAGTCTTTCTCGGTCATATAGAAAACATACTGGATGAAAGCCATTTTAGTGTTCTGCTTGTAACAAATGTTACTCAAAGGTCAACTCTCTGATTATAGGAGAACACGCTGGAGAAAAGCCATATCACTGTTCTTAGTTTTAACAATATGATTTATTGCTCATATGAGAATCCACAGGTGAAAGCCTAATTCTGATTGTAATAAAACAATCAAGGAAGATTGATTTAACTATTCATAGGGACATATGTATCAATATATATATATTTCAAGCACGCACATAGAAGGGACATGCAAAATGTGTCCCTACCTTCTAATAGTGAGCCAGCTGAGGGAGCGCATCCGTCCTCCTCCAATTTCCCTGGTACATGTATCTATGCCCATATCACACTAGTTGATTGTTGTAGGCTGAATTAGATTGAATCAGTAAGAACTCCATATTCAAACACATTAAAATTATTTGTAAACGAAATATGTGTACAATGCATTGTGAACGTTGCTGACGGTTACAAGATATGATTATCAATACAAAGAGAAGCATTGGCCTATATCAATACCTTAAAAAGTTTTAATGTCTTTCAAATTTACTCTGTTTTTGGACTATACAATTCTGGACCGTGGAGTGTTTCAAGGGTACATTAAAAGGGGATGTATATTCATAACATGGGGAATCACCTATATCTCGGATGAAATTAATAACCATTCCTATCAAGCCTTGAGGTGTTTTTTTGTTTGCGTAAAAATTTCTTTTTCTGCGGGCCCAAAACCCCCGTTTCTGGGGGAAGGGGTTTATAATCCGATTATCCTCATGGCTAGGCTAACCTACCAGAATTCCAAAGTAAATCTAACCTATTTTTTGTTTTGAAATGGAGGCATTATACAAGTTCTCTTTTGAATTTATTACGGAGAGACCCGTTGAGAGTCTATAAACTAAGAATTGTTGAATTCGAAGCTATGACCCTATATTATCTGATGAATTCGGTAACTTCGTCATGTTCGTCTGGTCCAAAATGTTAACCCCAGTATGTGCGACCCATGCGTAACGCACTGTCGATTGTGTACGAGTCAATGGAGCTCAGGAAAACGCGCATTCCCCACGATCTCATGACTTTCGGGGGCCTTTAAGAACCAAAAATAACTATGTTTCATATTTCACAAACCCAAAAGGCATCATTTTTTTTCACTGATCTTTAATCTCAAGTTGTACATCCAACATCAGATCATCAGCTTTTTTGAACTGAAATGAACATCCATCAGGGGAAAGATGACAGGAGTTCTCCACTGCGCACACGAGGTAAATAGAAAGAAAGACAATTCCAAAATGAGATATTCATCGATTCTCAATACACTTCCAAGTATGAGAACACTATCAAAAGTAATCACAAAATGGATCAAGTAAACATGCATCATGCAAGCACTGTCCACAACACATAATGAAGAGATGAAAGGAAGATCTTCGATATTTCAATCCTATCAGCATCCCAGGCTATATGACAAAAATGTCACAAATGCTAACAAAAGTTTTTCTGTTAAGAGATAATTTTTGTCATGTGAGAACCACACAGGAGAAAAGCCATATCATGTCTGCTTTAACAAACATTCAGAAGGAGGTCATCTATCTCTTTCATATGAGAAAACATACTGGAGAAAACATATCAGTCTTCTGCTGGAACAAAATGTTTACTCAAAGGGTCAACTCTTCTGATCATAGGAGAACACCTGCTGAAGAAGAGCCATATCAGTGTTCTGAGTGTAACAAATGATTTATTGCTCATATGAGAATCCACACAGGTGAAAAGCCTCATTCTGATGTAATAAAACTGGAAACAATTCAAGGCAAAATTGATTAAACTATTTCATAAGGACATATGTATCTTAAATATATATATTCAACACTGCACATTGAAAAGGAGCATAAATGTGTCCCTACCTTCCTATAGTGAGCACGAGGGAGCCATCCGTCCCTCCTCCATTCTAGTGAGATACAATTTATTCTCATCCAGCATGATCACACTATTGATTGTTTGTAGCTTGATATAGTATGATATCCCTCGGTTAGAAAAAAGAACTCCTTATTCAAACACATTAAAATTATTTGTAGAAGCGAAATAATGATGCGTTACAATGCACTATCAACAGTTGCTTAACAGAGTACAAGATAATGTAAAGAAGTGAAATGGGTGAGATTCCTTCAATATGTCCATCCATATCAGCACTCCTCAAGGCTATATGACTGCCAGAACATCCGATAACCATCAAACCATATCATTGTTGTCTATGAACAAAATTTTCCTGTAGAGTAAACTTTACTTGTCATGAGAGAACGCAACACAGGAGAAAAGCCATATCAGTGTTCTGCTTGACCAAACGTTCAGAAGGAAGGCAGTCATCACTCATATCGATATAGAACACATACTAGGAGAAAAGCCATATCAGTGTTGCCTCTGTAACCAAACGTTATAAAGAAGGTAACTATCTGTTCATATGAACACATACTGAGAAGTAAAGCATATTCAGTGTTCTGATGTGTATACTAAATTACTCAGATTGTAGCTTTCTTTCATATGAGAAAACGTACTGCAGTAAGCCATATCAGTTTCTGCTGTACAAAATGTTTACTAGAAGTGGTCAAACTCTCTGATCATAGATGAGACACCTGGCTGGAGAAAAGCCATATCGTGTTCTGAGTTTTACAAATGATTATTGCTCATATGAGGAACTCCCCCAGTTTGAATAAGTCAATCTGATTGTAATAAACAACAATTCCAAGGAAGTTGATTAACGATCACTAGGGACATATGGATCTTTCAATATAAGCTGAAATACTTATTATTATTATTGCACCATACACTAATAGAGAAAAGAATCAAGGTATATAGTAAATCGTTTTCTTTTTTGGAAACGAATATTATATTATTTGATTCTCGATTGGTGATTTAAACTTATGCTGGCATGCCACTTTCCTCACCCTCTTCGGACCCAACTTAGTTTTAATTTATTCCCTTAAACTTTCATTTCCAGAATTTCCTCCATGCTGAATACACTCTTATGTACCCCTATGATGCCAATCTTAGTGGGCTCCCTTCCCACAATGAATTAGATGGTACATTGCATGGTATACGAGTGATCCAGATCTTCCTTGAGTTTTGTTCTAGCTCCGCCCATTGTTGCAACAACTAACATAGAGGACAGTCTTCATATCTGTTTTTCAAAGCAAAACGTAAAAAAGGGAATTTATCATCAGAATGTTTGATTTTCTTTTTGTCAAGGAAAAAAAAAAAAAATTAATCTCAAATAAGTGTTTCATTTTTAATTGTAACAACAAAATGGAAAAACTATAATTTAAAGAAATAGTCTGGAGCGGAGGAGATGTTACAAGAACATTAGAGCAACAAAGTTGTTTCATATCATAAGCTCCAATAGGAAATTCATTTCTTTTATCTACATCTTTACCCCCAGTTGTACATCCAACAATCAAGATCCTTGGTTCATTGTTGCAATGAAAACGTTCATACAGGGAAGATGAAGAGGAATGTATCTCCACTGGGCAACACAAGGTAACTGTAAAGAAAGGACGAGTCACAGATCCGGAGTATTCATTAATTCTGAACACTTCAAGAGAGAATATAAAAAATTCATCACAAAATGGATCAAGTAACACATCCAATCACACAGCACTGTCACAAACGACATAATGAAGAAAGAGGAAACGGGAAATCCTTCCAATGTCCATCCTCGATCAGCATCCACAAGACTATAGACTGCCGAACATCTGTTAATCATCAGCCATTCAGTTTATGATTGTAAAAAAAGTTTATCCTGTGCAGAGTAAACTTTCTTCCTCAATTAAGAAACCCATACAGAGGACAATCTCACATACCAGATCTGTGACTGAGTAGAACATAGTGCTTTACGAGTGAAGAGAACTTTCAGTCATATGAAAAATTCAACACAGGAGAAAGCACACCAGTATCTCGTTTTCTAACAAAATGTTTACACGAAAGATGTGAGCTACCTGTTCAAAATGAAGACACACACTGCGTGAAAAGCCATATCAGTGTTCTGCTGTAACCAAACATTTAGAGAAGAAGTATCTATCTGTTCATATGAGAACACATACAGGAGAAAGCCATATCAGGTTCTGTTGTAAACTATAGGAATGATAAAACAGAAGAAATACTATGTCAGTATGAGAACACTATACTGAGAGGAAAAGCCATCCATGTTACGATGATAATAAAACATTTCTAGAAAAGATCTATTGTTCATATGAGAACTCCATACGGAGAAAAGACTATGATCAGTGTTCTTTTTTGTACAAAATGTTTACACAGAGCGTAGTCTTTGCTGTTTTCATATGAGAAGCCCACACTGAGAGAACCACCATATCAGTGTTTAACGTGTACAAAACGTTTTAGAATGAGGGTAATCATCTGTTCCATATGAGAACCCACACTGCGAAGAAAAGCCTATCAGGTTGTTGCTTCTCACAACTTTAGATTAAAAGGTAATCTATCTGTTCTATATGAGAACACATTACAGGAGAAAAGCCATTATCACTGTTCTGCTTGTCATAAACACTTTTCTAGAAGAGATGATTCTATCTATAATCATATGAGAACACCATTACTGGAGAAAAGCCATATCAGCCTGTTCTGACTATTGTTACAAACATTCAGAAGGAAGAGGTCATCTGCTTGTTCATATGAGAACACATTACCGGAGATAAACAATCTATGTTCTTTTGTAACCAAAAAAAAAAAGTTTACACAGAGTTGTAGTCTTTCTGTCATAAGAGAAAGAATACTGGAAGAAAAAGCCATTTTAGGTGTTCTGCTAGTAACAAAATGTTACTCAGAAAGTGTCAACTCTCTGATCATAGGAAACGACACCTGCTGTGAGAAAAGCCATAAATCACTGTTTCTGAGTGCCATACAATTTTATTTTCATATGAGAATCCACACCAGGTGAAAAGCCTCATCTGATTGTAATAAAACTTACAAATCAAGAAAGATTGATTTAACTATTCAATAGGGACATATGTATCTTCAATATATATAATATTTCAGCACTGCACATGGAAAAGGGATATGCAATTAATGGTCCCTAACCTTCCTAATAGTAGCACTGAGGGAGCGCATCCGCCCTCCTCCATTTCCTGGTAATGTATCTATGCCATTGATCACAACTAGTTGATTGTTTGTAGGCTTGATATTGTATTGATATCACCAGTAAAGGACTCCATATTCAAACACAATTAAAAATTATTGGTTAGAACGAAATATTGTGTACAATGCATTTAGTCGCAACAGTTGCTGACGAGTACAAATTAATGCTTTCAATACAAGAAGCATGGGACCTTACTCAATACCTTAAAAAGTTTTAATGCTCCTTCAATTTCACCTCTGTTTTGGACTATACAATCTGAGACCGGGAGTGTGCCAAAGGTACACTTTAAAGGATGTAAATTGATAAACTGGGGAAACTTATCTCGATGAAATAATAACATTCCTATCAGAAGCCGAGGTGTGTTGCGTAATCTTCTGCGCAACCCGTCTGGAGTTATAATCCGTTAATCCTTCGTATGGTAGGCTAACTAACCGAATCCAAAGTAATCTAACCTATTTTTTAGCTTTTTGAATGGAGACTTATACAGTCCCTCTCTTTGAATTTATACGGAGAGACCCGTGAGAGTTCATAAACTAAAGATTTTAATTCGAAGGCTACTGACCCTATTTACTGACTGAATTCGGTCAACTCGTTCATGTTCCTGTCCAATGTTAATCCCCAGTTAGCCGACCATGCGTAAGCCTTCATTGTGCGAGTCAATGGAGCTCAGGAAAAAGCGCATTCCCCACAGTCTCTGACTTTCAGGCCTTTAAGAACCAAAATAAATGTTTCATTATTTCACCAACCCAAAAAGCATTCATTTTTTTTTCACTATCTTTAACTCAGTTGTACATCCACAATCTAAATCATCCGTCTTTGTTTGACCTGAATGAACATCATCAGGGAAGATGCACGAGGAAATTGTCTCCAGCTGCGCAACGGAGGTAAACAGAAGCAAGGACAATTCAAACATGAATATTCATCGTTCTCAACACTTCCAAGATGGAGAACATACAAAAGTAATACAATAATGGATCAAGTAGAACATCATGACGATCATGCAGCACAATAAGGTTCACAACAACATAATTGAAGAAGATTGAATGGAAGATCCTTCAATAATTTCATACCATCAGCATCGCTCAAGCTAATATGACAAATGTCAACAAAATGATAACAGAAAGTTTTTCCTGTCAAGAGTAAACTTTCTTGTCAATGTGAGAAACCCACACAGGAAAAGCCATATCTGTGTTCTGCTTGTAAACAACATTCAGAAGACAGGGTCATCTATTCTCTACATGATGAAAAACATACTGGAGAAAACCATACCAGTTCTTCTGCTGAAACAAAATGTTTACTCAGAAGGTCAACTCTCTATCATATGGAAGAAACACTGCTGAAGAGAGCCATGATCAGTTGTCTGAGTGTAACAAATGATTATTGCTCATAGGAACCACACAGGAAAAGCCTCATCATGATTTAATTAAAACAACAATATCAAGGAAGAATTGATTTAACTTTCATAGGACATTGTATCTTTAAATATATTATTAATTTTTTCAAACACTGCAATGAAGAAAGAGGACATCAATAATGTCCCTACCTTCCTAATAGTGAGCCACTGAGGGGCGACTCCTGTCCCTCCTCCATTCCCTGAGACATTATCAATGCCCATGATCACACTAGTGATTGTTGTAGGCTTTGATATTAGTATTGATATTCCCGGTAAAGACTCTCTGTCAAACAACATCATTAAAATATTTGTTAGAACGAAAATATGTGACAATTGCATGTGAACAGTTGCTTACGAGTACGAGGATAAAGAGAGGTGAAATGGGGACCTTCAATAGTCCATCCTGATCCAGCATCCTCAGGTTATGACTGCCAGAAATCCGTTACCATCAACCATAATCAGTGTTGTCTTTGTAACAAAAGTTTTCTTAAGAGAAACTTCTTGTCTATGGGGAGTAGGAGCAGTAATGCATAACAACAACAGCGAGAAAGCCATATCAGTGTTCTGCTTGGACCAAACGTTCAGAAGGAAGCGTTCATCTCTAACATATTGAGAACACATACTGGAGAAAAAGCCATATCAGTGTTCTTGCTTGTAACCAAACGTTTAGAAAGT
>CALNVZ010003434.1:25025990-25044982 GCA_940671915.1 Paracentrotus lividus | reverse complement strand
AGAGAGGAGAGATACACCTTTGAGTAAACAATTGTTACAAGAAACAGTAACGCGACTATATAGTCTTTTCCAACCAGTATAGAATTTTCACTCATATAGACGCACTAGATCGCTCAATCACTCTATCTCAGAAATGTTTGTTAACACAATGCAGAACACTGCCAGATGGCTTTTCTCCTGTGTGGGTTCTCACATGACAAGAAAGTTTACTCTTACAGGAAAAACTTTTGTTACATTTTGTGACATTTTTGTCATATAGCCTTGAGGATGCTGATAGGATTGAAATATTGAAGGATCTTCCATTTCATCTTCTTCATTATGTTGTTTGTGAACAGTGCTGCCATGATCGCATGTGTTATTGATCCATTATTTGTGATTACTTTTGTATGTTCTCTACTTGGAAGTGTATGAGAATCGATGAATATTCTCATGTTTGGAATTGTCCTTCTTTCTAGTTTACCTCGTTGCGCAGTTGAGACACATTCCTCGTCATCTTCCCCTGATGGATGTTCATTCCAAGTTCAAACAAAGACTATGATCTTGATTGTTGGATGTACAACTGAGATAAAGATCAGTGAAAAAAAAATGAATGCCTTTTGGGTTGTGAAATATGAAACATTATTTTGGTTCTTAAAGGCCCCTGAAAGTCAGAGATCGTGGGAATGCGCGTTTTTCCTGAGCTCCATTGACTCCGTACACAATCGACAGTGGCTTACGCATGGGTCGGCCTACTGGGGATTAACATTTGGACAGCACGAACATGCGAAGTTGACCGAATTCAGTCAGTAAATAGGGTCAGTAGCTTCGAATTCAAAATTCTTAGTTTATAGACTCTCAACGGGTCTCTCCGTATAAATTCAAAGAGAGGACTTGTATAATGCTCCATTTCAAAAACAAAATAGGTAAGATTTACTTTGGAATCTGGTTAGTTAGCCTAGCCATGAAGGATTAACCGGATTATAACTCCAGACGGGTTGGCGCAGAGATTACGCACACACCTCAGGCTGATAGGAATGTTATTATTTCATCCAGATAAGGTGATTTCCCCATGTTTATCAATATACATCCCTTTAAATGTACCCTTTGAAACATCCCACGGTCCAGATTGTATATGTCCAAACAGAGGTGAAATTTGAAAGACATTAAAAACTTTTTAAGGTATTGATATAGGCCCAATGCTTTCTCTTGTATTGATAATCATTATCTTGTACTCGTCAAGCAACTGTTCACATGCATTGACACATATTTCGTCTACAAATAATTTTTAATGTGTTTGAATATGGAGTTCTTTACTGGGATATCAATACTAATATCAAGCCTACAAACAATCAACTAGTGTGATCATGGGCATAGATACATTACCAGGAAATGGAGGAGGGACGATGCGCTCCCTCAGTGGCTCACTATTAGGAAGGTAGGGACACATTATTGCATGTCCTTTTCATGTGCAGTGCGAAATATATATATATATGAAAGATACATATGTCCCTATGAATAGTTAAATCAATCTTCCTTGAATTGTTGTTTTATTACAATCAGATGAGGCTTTTCACCTGTGTGGATTCTCATATGAGCAATAAATCATTTGTTACACTCAGAACAGTGATATGGCTTTTCTCCAGCAGGTTTCTCCTATGATCAGAGAGTTGACCCTTCTGAGTAAACATTTTGTTACAAGCAGAACACTAAAATGGCTTTTCTCCAGTATGTTTTCTTATATGACGGAAAGACTACAACTCTGTGTAAACATTTTGTTACAAAGAACAATAGATATGTTTTCTCTCAGTATGTGTTTCTCATTGAACAGACAGATGACCCTTCCTTCTGAATGTTTGTTACAAGCAGAACACTGATATGGCTTTTTCCCAGTATGTGTTTCTCATATGAACAGATAGATCACTCTTCCTAGAAAATGTTTTATTACAAGCAGAACAGTGATATGGCTTTTCTCCTGTATGTGTTCTCATATGAACAGATAGATAACTCTTCATTCTAAACGTTTGGTTACAAGCAAAACACTGATATGGCTTTTCTCCAGTGTGGGTTCTCACATGAACAGATAGATTACTCCTCATTCTAAACGTTTTGTTACACGTAAAACACTGATATGGCTTTTCTCCAGTGTGGGTTCTCATATGAACAGAAAGACTACAGCTCTGTGTAAACATTTTGTTACAAAAAGAACACTGATATGACTTTTCTCCAGTATGAGTTCTCATATGAACAGATAGATCCCTTTTCCTAGAAAATGTTTTATTACAATCGGAACATGGATATGGCTTTTCTCCAGTATGTGTTCTCATATGAACAGATAGATTACTCTTGTGTGCAAACATTTTGTGACAAACAGAACACTGATATGGCTTTTCTCCTGTATGTGTTCTCATATGAACAGATAGATGTCCCTTCCTTCTAAACGTTTGGTTACAAGCAGAACACTGATATGGCTTTTCTCCAGTGTGTGTTCTCATATGAACAGGTAGCTCACTCTTCTGTGTAAACATTTTGTCACAAACAGAACACTGGTGTGGCTTTTCTCCTGTGTGAATTTTCATATGACGTGAAAGATTACTCTTCACATTAAAGCACTTGTTACACTCAGCACACTGGTATGGAGTTTCTCCTGTATGGGTTCTTATATGAGAAGAAAGTTTACTCTGACAGGAAAAACTTTTCTTACAATCATAACACTGATATGGCTGATGATTAACAGATGTTCCGGCAGTCTTATAGTCTTGTGGATGCTGATAGGATGGACATATTGAAGGATTTCCCGTTTCCTCTTCTTCATTATGTCGTTTGTGAACAGTGCTGCCGTGATCGGATGTGTTACTTGATCCATTATTCGTGATGATTTCTTTATATTCTCTTCTTGAAAGTGTATCAGAAGTAATGAATATCTCCGGATTGGAATCGTAATTTCTTTCTAGTTTACCTTGTTGCCCAGTGGAGATACATTCCTCTTCATCTTCCCCTGATGAACGTTCATTCGATTGCAAACAATGACCAATGATCTTGATTGTTGGATGTACAACTGGGGGTAAAGATCGGTGATAAAAAGAATGAATTTCCTATTGGACTATGATATATGAAACATAATTGTTGGCTCTTTAATGTTTTCTTTGAACACTCCACGCTACAGATTTTCTTTAAAAATAGTTTTTCCATTTTGTTGTTACAATTTAAAAAATGAAACACTTATTTGGAATAAATTTTTATTTATTTTTTTCCTTTGACAAAACAGAAAATCAAACACTTCTGATGATAAATTTCCCTTTTTACGTTTTTGCTTTGAAAAACAGAATATTGAAGACTGTCCTCTATGTTAGTTTTTGCACAATGGGCGGAGCTAGAACCAAACTCCAAAGGTAAGACTGGACACTCGTATACCATGCAATGTACCCTCTAAATTCATTGTGGGGAAGGGAGCCCACTAAAGATTGGCATCAAATTGGCGTACATAAGAGTGAATTCAGCATGGAGGAAATTCTGGAAATAAAGTTTAAAGGGATAAATAAAACTAAGTGTGGGTCAGGAGGGTGAGGGAAGTGGCACAGCATAAGTTTAAAATCACCAAATCAGAATCAGTTTAAATATTCGTTTCCAAAAAAAAAAAAGATTTATCTTATAGTACCTTGATTCTTTTCTCAATCTAGTGTATGTAGTCATATAATAATAATAATTACTTCAGCTTATATATTGAAAGATACATATGTCCCTATGAATAGTTAAATCAATCTTCCTTGAATTGTTGTTTTATTACAATCAGATGAGGCTTTTCACCTGTGTGGATTCTCTTATGAGCATTAAATCATTTGTTAAACTCAGAACACTGATATGGCTTTTCTCCAGCAGGTGTTCTCCTATGATCAGAGAGCTGACCCTTCTGAGTAAACATTTTGTTACAAGCAGAACACTGATATGGCTTTTCTCCAGTATGTTTTCTCATATGAAGAGAAAGACTACAACTCTGTGTAAACATTTTGTTACAAACAGAACACTGATATGGCTTTTCTCCAGTATGTGTTCTCATATGAACAGATAGATCACTCTTGTGTGCTAACATTTTGTGACAAACAGAACACTGATATGGCTTTTCTCCAGTATGTGTTCTCATATGAAGAGATAGATGTCCCTTCCTTCTGAACGTTTTGTTACAAGCAGAACACTGATATGGCTTTTCTCCAGTATGTGTTCTCATATGAACAGATAGATTACAATTCGTACTAAACGTTTTGTTACAAGCAATACACTGATATGGCTTTTCTCCAGTGTGTGTTCTCATATGAACAGATAGATCACTCTTCATTCTAAACGTTTTGTTACAAACAGAACAGTGATATGGCTTTTCTCCAGTATGTGTTCTCATATGAACAGATAGATAACCCTTCTTTCTAAACGTTTTGTTACAAGCAGAACACTGATATGGCTTTTCTCCTGTGTGGATTCTCACATGACAAGAAAGTTTACTCTTACAGGAAAAACTTTTGCTACAATGATAACATTGATATGGCAGATGATAAACTTGAGGATGCTGAGAGGATTGAAATATTGAAGGATCTCCCATTTCCTCTTCTTCATCATGTTGTTCGTGAACAGTGTTGCTGTGATCGGATGTGTTACTTGATCCATTATTTGTGACGATTTCTTTATGTTCTCTTCTTGGAAGTGTATCAGAATTGATGAATATCTCAGGATTAGAATTGTCCTTTCTTTCTAGTTTACCTTGTTGCCCAGTGGAGATACATTCCTCTTCATCTTCCCCTGATGAATGTTCATTCGATTGCAAACAATGACTGATGATCTTCATTGTTGGATGTACAACTGGGGGTAAAGATCAGTGAAAAAGAAAATGAATGCCTTTTGGACTACGATAGTATGAAACATGTATGTAACAAAAGGATGTAAGGTAAGGATCTTTTTCCAAACCCAGATTTCACATGACCTGCAAGCAGTCCAATATACAGTTTGATAAAGGTCTACTTACATCGAGATGTAAGTAGACCTTTATTATCTGTTTATACAAAAGTTCATTGAAAAACCTCCTCTTAAAAACATACAAATTAAATCAATAAATATTGATTCAATTATCTGATTATTGTTGGCTCTTAAATGTACTCTTACTAAATTCTTTTTGCTACATGTAAATAAAGAAATGAAGAGGAAATACATGATGTTCATATATGTAGATAGGACATTTGATCCTGTGTGAGTTCTCATAAAAGGGATCGATCACTATTCTGGAAATATGTTTGTTACAGTAGGATCTTTGATATTGTGAATTTTTTTAAGGTTTAGATTTATCATGATCCACCAATATAAGTATGTCTTTTGTCACAATCAGAACATTTGGCTTCTGTGTGAGATCTCATATGAGTAGACAGATGGTTCTTTCAATAATTGTATTTGCTGATATGGCATTTCATCTGTATGGGTGGTTTGCTCACTCTTCTGAAGATATATTTTGTTCCAACTGCAATTATGTTATGATTTTGTGTGTGTATTGAAGAGAAAGACGACTACTCTTGTGAGTATGTAGGCCAGTTATGTCCCTACATATTTTGTCACATAAGAACATCTTATATGACTTTTCTCCTGTGTGGGTTCTCAATAGCACTGACAGACCATTTCAAAAAGATAACAGAAAACTGCAGCTCGAGGGTCATTTCACTTGATGTGGCACTAACTTGACCCTGCCCAATAGGCCTCTGGCAATCTCCAGGGTGTAGCAACAACTCACTGCCTTGTGGATGGCATCAAAAATGCATATAGTCAGGTGCAGAAGTCAGGTACCATGTCAAGAATCCTCTTGACTGACTTCTCAAAAGCGTTTGATCTCGTCAGTCACTCCGTGGCTATTAAGAAACTGATCAACATGAAAGTATCACCATCACTAGTCGCTTAGATAGTAGACTTTATTACATGTAATTTATTGTCAGAGCAACAGGTCAAAAACAAGGGATCCTTATGTGATCCTTCCTGTAATACTGCTAGAATCATGCAGGAAAAAAGTTTGGCCCTGTGGTGTTATTTATAAGCTATGATAAACAATGCCTTGAATAGATAGTGATGTTACGAGCTATGATAAACGATGCCTTCAGTAAATTATTAGTGTTAAAAGCTACGATAAACGATGCCTTGAATAAAGAGTAATGACGACTACTAAAGGACATTATATTTCGCTGAATCGAAGGTCACAGGTCTTCCTCATCCTCCTAATTACCAGCAGCCATAGAAAACCTGAATCAATCAGGCTGAATGAAATGATATACATCTAAATCCCAAGAGGTGTTTGACTATGGACATCTATTTCCCAAGCACTCATCCCATTCCAACGGTCTTCATGCTCAATGATCAAAACTGAAGGAGGAACATTCTCTAGGATTTACGGCTCATCTCAACTCCGTTGATCCAGACATCAAGTTCACCACTGAGGAAGAGCATGATGAATCACTTGCATTTCTAGATACTTTGACCATCATTCAAGCAGACAGTCCCCTCAATTTTAAGGTCTTTCGCAAAGCTACATGTATGCATATGGACCAGTATCTGAACTTCCAATCAGATCATCCACTATAAGATAAATTAGGTGAGATCCACACTTTGTTCAATCAAGGGGAAACCATAGTCACGGAACAAGAGGCCATCATGGAAAAGAAGAGAACTGTCTCTAAAGGCGCTCTCAAAGTGTGGATATCTGCAACCCAAAGAACAACAGTAAGTCTTCAGACAGAATGTCCACGATCAAAAAATCAAATTATTTTTGTATTAAAACTATAAGCAGCAAAAAGCTGAAACTTGACAAACATGGAGCCTGATAAATTATATACAATATGAGTTATTGCACAGTTCATGACTAAATACATTATTTTCATGCTATGTGAAAAAATGAGACAGTTTCTCATTAAAAAAAAATGATAATGCATCCACCCTTTTACTATCCCCGAATATGTGGCATACGAGCATATAGGAACAACTCTATTCCTTACCTTAACAACCCACTATAAACATTGTCTTGCAATATCTTGTTTGACTTGTAATTGAATTTATAAGATTAATTATAGTCATACATGTAATATTTTTATTAATTGCAATATTCTGACTTAAATCATATGCATAAACCTTTTTTCTTTCCATGATCGGGGGGGGGGCTAAGGTGACACTTCCCCCCCCCCTAGGATTGCAAAAAGTAAATAATTTAAAGCTTTCATTTTGTACAAGGACCTTTTTTTTTTCGGGCACCCCCCCCAAAAAAAAAAAAAAAAAAAAAAAAGATTGCAAGAAAAATAGGCAATTACAATGTATGTGCATTTCGCATTAGGCCATGCGTTTTGAGTTGGGCCCTTAAAAAGGTGGAGTTGTGACATCTGCTCCTCAAATATGATTTTGTCTATTGATTTACTTAAAAACTATACAAGCTATATAGCTGAATTTGGTCTTAAATTAAAGCTCTCATATAGGGCAACAAAATACATGTTTTAAAAATTTGTTAAAATTTCATCATTGTCTGTGAATTAACTGTTAATTAACGAGAGTCAGGGGTGGAGGAGGAGCCGCGCAGGAGGAGCCGCGCAGCAAATATGTTACATGTGCTGTAAAACAGAGTTAAATCATGTTCAGATATGGATTTTTTTTAAAATTGAAATGCTTTCACCCTTCTGAAAACTTGCAACATGTAATTTAGCTTGTTTATGATCCATAAAAGTAGTTATAAAACAGTTTGTGTTACACACTATTGTACGTACTATATGAATGACAATTTCTCTACAGCTAAAGGGCTCTTATAGGACATTATGGTTAATAATGTTTACCAAGATAAAGGGACTTTCACATGTCTGTACTACTTTGCTACTTCTATCTGCCTTACCAACTTATGTAAGATGCTTCATTACATGTCTAGTATCTTAAACAGCGAGTTACAATACTTAGAACACGGCAACAAGGTACATTTTCTTAAAAAACTGAAAATCTTTCCAGCCTGGAGCAAAATGCGGTAAACTCTCCCAGGGTATAGAAAGTTATACATGTTTGGAAAGCTCTAAATGTGACGAGTTCAAATCTGCAGTAAATAATGTTGTAGGGTAAGCAATATTTTTTTTGTAATTTTTTTCCAAAGCCATCTTTTTCATGAATTTTTCAGGCTTTAAGATTCATAACGTTTCAAGGGCGCCACCTATGTTAATTTCAAGCACATTTCCGAACTCCTCAGAACATTCAGCTTCCAGAAAATGTATACTTTTGTGGGGTTAAATTGAATTTTTATAAAGTTACAGCCACTTTCACGGAAATGCGCACGATTAGTACAAATTTTGAGTGTTCACACAACATGGGCCCAACTAAAACGCATGGCCATTAATGACCTTTTTTTTATTGTGCTTGTCAATTTTTTTCTGAGTCAAAATATGTTCATTTGGGATGAAAAATTTTCCACACTTGGAAGTAAATGAAATTCAATTAAAATCTATAACTTTCCTACTTTCGAAGGTGAACATTTATGAGTATTGCATTCATTTTTTTTAAAGATTACATACATTGTTACTCAATTCAACACATTTTTTATTTTTTCAAACAGAACTCTAGTTTGCAATCTCATTTGATATAACTAATTGCATTGCAATATGTATTCCATATTATTATGAACATTGACCATTGTTTATGCAAATAAGTATTGGTAACTTTATGTTAACCTTGTTTACATGGAGTCGAATTTAGAAAATGAATAGTTTTAAATACATCTAATATATTAATTAATTACATTATATTGACAAAACTTATATCATGCACAATAATTATTTATCTTACAACATGAAAGTATAAGGATTCAAATTGCAATCTGCACTTTGGAAGAATATATTTATTGCATATTTATGAATATCATATCTAAAAGCTTTTATAGATTATTGTTCCTTTGTTTTGCAATCTCATTAATATTCATTTATACACATTCATATTCCCATATTTAATACAATTTATAATATTATAATCCAAAATAAACAATAACATAGCTACATTTGTAAAATATCTGGTCAATCAACATTATCTACTGATCTTGATGCTATAATCATTATTTCTGTCAATCTATTCCTTTATGTGTAACCTTTATATCTATGAATTTGTTGGAAATTTAATAATTTGTTATGATATTATTTTTCAGTATATGTACTTACAATTGTACAGGATATCATGTTTTTACTTGTAAAATTTGTAATTTCAGCTTTGGCCATTATGAAATTTTCTCTTAAAAACCATTTCAAACAAATTTATATATAAGAGCAATACGACTTCTCTTCTGAAAATTTCCTTTACCGCAGTGAAACAGAGAACTATGACCTTTGCCCTGTGTGGGTTTTATGTGATAAGAGAGACTACTAACGTGGGCAATTTTTTATAAGGCTATTCTCCTGTGTGGGTGCTCATATGAACGGATAGGCTCCTTATCCAAGAAAACGTTTTGTCACACTTAGAGCATTGATAAGGTTTTTCTCCTGTGTGGGTTCTCATATGAAGCGAAAGGCTACCTTTCCACGAAAAGCTCTTGTTACAATTTATGCATTTATAAGGTTTTTCTGCTGTGTGTGTTCTCATATGTAAAGAAAGACCAGTTTTCAAAGAAAATCTTTTGTTGCAGTCAGAACATTGATAAGGTTTTTCTCCTGTGTGGGTTCTCATATGAAGAGAAAGACAACTTTTCGATGAAAATCTTTTGTTGCAGTTAGAACATTGATAAGGTTTTTCTGTTGAGTGAATACCCATATGACGTGAAAGAGACCTCCTCTGAGAAAATCTCTTGCCACAAGTAGAACACAGATAAGGAGCTTCACCCGTGTGTATTCTCGAATGATCAGTTAGGTCACGTTTGTGAGAAAATCTTTTGTTACAAGGGAACATTCATATGGTCTTTCTCCTGTATGGGTTTTCATATGTTGAAAAAGGGAACTCTTACAAGAAAGGCTTTTGTTACATTCAGAACAGATATATGATTTTTCCCCTGTGTGGGTAATCAAATGACGAGAGAGTTCACTCTGAAAGGAAAAGCTCACAAGTTTTGCAATAAGAACATTGATGTGGCTTTTGTCTTGTGTGGGTCATTAAATGACGAGAAAGGGAACTCTTAACAGAAAAGAATTTGTTACAGTCAGGACAGTGATATGGCTTTTCTCCTGTATGTGTTTTTATATGACGACAAAGATTACTCTTAAAGGCAAAGCTTTTATCACAAATAGAACACTGATACTGTGATTGTTGTCCTGTATGGGTTCCTATATGGGTTCCTATATGAGCATTAAGACTATCCTTCTGTGAAAATCTTTTGTTACAATGCGAACATTGATATGGTTTTTCTCCTGTGTGGGTTAACAAATGACGAGAAAGAGAATGCTTAACAGAAAAGCTTTTTTCACAATAAGAACACTGATGTGGCTTTTCTCCTGTGTGAATTTTCATATGACGTGAAAGATTACTTTTAATTGTAAAGCATTTGTTACACTCAGAACACTGATATGGTTTTTCTCCTGTATGGGTTCTTATACATGTATGAGCATTAAGATCATCCTTCTGCAAGAATCTTTTGTTACAATCCAAACACTGCAAATGCTCTTGTCTATTATGATTGGAATGACATTTTGTTGAAACATCCATTTTCTCTTCTTCATAAAGTCGTTGTTGAGGAACATTGCCATGGTCTGGTGTGTTACTTGATCCATTACTTTTGAAGATACCTTCAATATTTCTTTTTGGATGTGGATCAGAATTGGTGGATATATCAGGATTTGAAATGTCCAGGTTTCTTCCTATTTTACCTTTTTGGTCAGTGGTGATACATTGCCTTCCCTTCTCTTCATATTCTCCAGGAAAATGTATATTTGACATCATATCATGACTGGTCTTCTGAATTGTTGGATGTCCATCTATGGGTTAGAATGAGTGCACTTTTTAAAATACCATAAAATGAATACAGGTTTTCTTTCATTAACAATTTGGAATTATAACATAATACTTTAAAAAAAGGCACTTTACAAATAGAACCAAAATAGGAAGTTCTATAGCTTATTTTGAAATTGCACCTGTATGTGACCTTTGTGGTATCATCATTGTAATAGCACCAGGGGCATAATAGCCCCCCCCCCTACAGTTTCTCCTTTGACCAAGCTGCTCATTGTTTTGTTTTTTTTTACTTTCTAGTTTTACACATCTTTTAAAATAATTTTCGTGAAAATCTAGGATATTTTTACAATTCTGCTGCGGGACCATGAGTTTTCAAACAATTTTCAAACATGGGATATTCTGTAAGTCAACGCAAATGGAGCTTTCTCACCAAAACATAAAGAATCTGTTCCCACATTTTTTTTGTTTAATGATTGTTCCAGATTTCAGTGAAATCAATGAAAGTTGAAACAAATTTATTGAATGTGGAAGATTTTATCTATCTTACAACAACCATTAAGATTAATAAAGTGAATTACCAAGGACACACACTTATTTTAACGTCATATCTGAAATTCTGTGAAATTGCCCATATAAGAGGAAATCTTACTTAGTTCTTGCTTGATTTCATCTTCCTCAGGTGCTTCTTCTTTAATGTAGTAGATCTGGTAGCCTTCTAGTCCTAAAGGACCTGGTTCATCAAGCACCTCTTTCTTGATTTCTTTTGGTTCACAACTCATGATAATAGATGTACTTGTATTCCCTCTTGAGACTTCAATCTAAGTATAACAAAATAAATTATAAATCAATTATCAATGACAACCAGTTTGATATTTTCTCAACCATTTTTGTTAGATGGTACACACTTACACATACATTACTTACATGTACACTTATGCCTGGTCAATTCAAACTGTCCTTGCACTGGGAAGTGCTGTAGATTGGCAGTTTTCTACCAATGGAGAGACAACGCACTAAGAGCAACTTGCTGTCTACAAGCTCTAGCCCAGTCAAGGAGACATATTCCAAAAAAAAAAAATGGTCTTAAAATTCTACAGATTTTTTATTTTTTTTTGGTCTTTAAAGGTAGTATCAGCCTTTTTCACAAATTGCGAAAACTAATGCAACTTGGCATAACTGTAGAATATGATCGACCTATACTGTGTGTTCAATCTTACTGTCATAGGTTGCCTAGATCAGTAATACGAAACGAAAAACTGACTACCAATCTTGACCAGCTCTCCATCAACATCGTTGATATTACAGCGCGTGCGGCACGGATCGCACACAGCAATATACACACGGCGCATCAGCGTGCATTATTCTCTGCGCTAGCGGTCAGCGGTTCGCACCTTACGGTATATTTTTCGAGGTTCGAAAAAATGGGAATGAATTTTGATAATCGCAATATAATGACAAACATACACATTTGAGCTTAATCATGTTGTGGGAAGATATAGTCATTGGTATACTACTATATCCTCTCAAAAACTAGAAATTTAATATTTTTGCCTGCAAAAGGCTGACACTACCTTTAATTGAAGAGTTATATTGCAATGATACCCCGGACTATCATGTATTTTGAGGAAGGTTTATAACATTTTCTTGAGAAGTTTCCTCTGCAGCCAAAAGGGCACCATGCAGCAATTTTTAAGCAAAGCCAGGGGGATGTTTCATGAAAAGACTTGTCAGACGTTTTATCCGAGAAATTGTTATAAGCTACTGAAATGCTTGCATCTGATTGGCTGAGAGCAAATTTGTCGGATAAAATGTCTGACAAGTCCTTTCATGAAATGCCCCCCTGGTGCAGCCCTGGGACCGGTACCGATAACAAATGATTTAGATTACATTCAATGTTTTATCTGAAGAAAAAAAATGCTCCAAATTTTATTATCCGGAAAGGATATTTATTTTGCCCCTTTTCTCGTGGGCCCGGCAGCCGCTGAGCAGCGCCAGAAGGACATTGCTCTATCCCCCTCTTGTTGAACGCCAAACAGGGAAGCAGCAACTACCATTTTTTAACGTCTTTTGGTATGACGCGGCCGGGGCTCGAACCCATGACCTCCCGATTATGAGGCGGACGCTATATTTACTGAGCCAACACATCGGTTGATAAGGATGATGAGGACAATGTCCACTTTGTCGCCTCGTGCAGTGTTAGCAACATACAGAAAGTCATAACTAAACGTGAGTGACACGACATGATTCCTCCGATCATCATACCTCAGTGAATTGAAAACGAAATTATAGGTAGAGTTGACTCGAAGCTTCGCGTAATGTATCTTGTCGACAGATAAAGTGAATCTTGATTGATGTCAACCATCGATAAACTTCTTCTTCTTCTTGGGTTGATATTATGGCAAGCATTGGGATATAACTATTTTTACCACTGCAATTTTTTTTTTTCTGCTCTTTTCTCTTTTTTTGTATTCTTTTGTTTCTTGTCTTTATTTTGTCCCCTTTTCTCTTCCTTTTTCCCCCTTCTTTCCCTCCATCCTTTTCTTCTTTTTCTTCTCTTTCTCTCTCTCTTCCTTTTTTTTCCCCAACTTTTTTCTGTTTTCTTTTGTTTTCCTTCTTTCTTCAAGTTTCTTGATTCTCTTTTTTCTTATTCTTCTTGTTGTTTATTTTTTTTTTATTTTATTTTCTTTGACCCAAGTTGATAGTTAAAAAGATTGGTCAGCGATAACAGAATGAAATGAAAAAGTAATCTCGGAAGTAGCACCTGAAACCTGGTGTATAGTTTTGGTAACAAAAAAGGAATTGGCACAAAACCGATCAAATGTAGTTACATGTTGTCCACATAAAAGACATGTGTTAGAGATCTTGTGACATTCATTTCATTATTTCTGATGAATTTCATTGAAATTGTTTGAATGAAGCGTAATTTAACTGCCACTTATACCTCTGCTGACACTTGACAGGTTCGCAAGCCGGAGGTTACGGCGTGAATTAGTGCGAACGATCTGTGTGTAACACCCACACAAAAGAATCCCCATTGGTTTCCACGTGAGCGCTAACCCGAGACGGGTCCCCGACTTATCTTTTTTATCCTTATATTCTGAAATAAAGACACTAAAACGAGATTTCAAGTACTATAATTTACTTTATTATAGTTCTTGGATTCAATCTTTCATAATTTATCTTAATGTGAATCAAAATTAATTTTCTTTCTCCGGAAACTATACACCAGCTTTAACCTTATTCAGCTGAATTAACTGAATTAACGTTCAAGGTGATATCATATCTACCCAGATTGTGTTTTCGCCCTCGATGTTCATTTGAAAATAGCATGGTTAGCTCTCGTGGAATTACCAAAACGTGCCTGTCGTCTCTGCAAATTTGTGTAAATATTCATCGAAACAGAAAACTGAGGAATAAAAACTGACGGAACAGAACTTTCATTGAAGACTTTGGATATCCAAGCTGTCATCCATCTCGAAAAAGGTAGATCTAAATAAAAAACTTTATTTTTCTCAATATAGGGAGTTTAATCCAGAATGCATCCGAAACTTATCCTACACAGAGAGGCTGCAAGCTCTAAACCTTCCTTCTCTGGAATACAGGCGCGTCGTCGAGGCGACATGATCCAAGTGTTCAAAATCATCCATGGCCTGGATAGGATCCCTAGCACACCTTCTTTGAACACTCTGCTGCTACCACAAGGGGTCATAGCCAGAAGCTGATCAAAACACAGATGCTCTACAAAACTAAAGCAAGACGCTTTCAGTCATCGAATTGTAAATGACTGAATGCACTCCCTGAAGAGGTCGTCTCTGCCCCCTCAGTAATGATCTTCAAGACAAGGCTTGACCGAGTATGGAAGGCAAAAAGATTCTGCTCCCATACGAGTAGAAGAGGAGAAAGAACACCCAGCTAGACACATGAAAGGGACAGAGCTCAAAGAAAGAAGGAAGATACAGGCAGCAAACCATTAGAGAAGGAAGAAACTGAGCTGGAACTGGAAACCTGACTGCTGAGCCTACAGCATTTTTCCAGAATCTCGGGTAAAGGTAACTATAACACAGCCCGTTGCCGAAGGCGACGGGCTGTACTTCCACCACCTCCATTTAACAGCGAAATAATCAGCGATGATGAGCGCTCAGGTGATTATATACTGGTCAATTTAATCAATCTAATGTTAAAATGTTGTTGTAAGGTTTCTATGATGTTTCAGGCGTAACAACGACTAAAATTGAAAGTATATAAGAGCTTCTTGACTTACCAAATTGAATTTTCCGTTGGCCTTGTCTCTTCTCATAGTGTTGGTGCCATCGCTGCCATTTTCTATGACGTCATTTTACTTGCGAAGACGTATGGCGAAGACAACGCACGCACGGAGAAAAATACGTTGATGGACTCAATTTTCCTGTATTTTTCTACATTATTAGTTGATTACTTCATGTGAAACATTCGCAGATGTCACCAATTCGAGGAAAAATTTCAAAGATTTGATTCAATGTGAGTATGAATTCAAATAAGGTATTTTTGACAACGAAATTTGTGGTCATGTATAGATATTTTCAAAACTTCGCCAAATATGTCTACTAGTTCGTCCAGTTCCCGTCGCTTCGCGACGGGGGCTGGTCGGTTTAGGGTAAAGGTAAAGGTAAAGTCGTAACCGCTGGTCGAGGTCTTCGGTCGCGGGCCGTCCGCCTCAGTCGTTTGCGTGGTAGTGGGCAACCCGCTGTCCCCGCTTGCGTGCAGTCCACTTGGCAGCGCTTTCGAAATCGCTCGTTTTATACAACTCGTATTCATGAATTTGTGTGTTTGAATACGTAATGAGCAGATTGTACCCCTGTCTTTGTGCGGTTATAATTCGGCATAGAAATGACTATTTGACATGAAATTTTCGGCATTAATATATCATACTATCAAAATGATATTCCTTAATAAGAAAGAAAATATGTCTTTCAAAATAGTAGAAATCGTTAGATAATTTTGCGTTAAAATCCGTTTGGGAATTTTTTGAATAACTAACCACAAATACGCTTTTTTTTTTCAATGATTCGACGAGAAAATGGGTTCATAATCTTTAGCAACTCTTCAGCTTTCCATAAATACAACAACATGGTATTTCAAGATTTATACCAGTCAGGAGCTAGCTAAATGTGCAGGCAAATACAAAATTGCTTCAATAAATGCGATCTGATTGGCTGGTCTGATTTTGAGTGTGATTTGATTGGCTGATGCGAATCTCACCACGCACCAAAGGTCACTGAGCGGTCAGGTAACGGCTCCCATGTGTTTCAAAATCCCCGCTCGCATCAATCCTTGATTCAAGCAGCCAATCAGAAAGCCGCATTTTCTGTAGTTTGGACTTGCTTTATATTTTGCTAGCTCCTGACTGGTATAAAAAGTAAAGGATATTAAAAGTTACTAGTTTTGAAGCTAAGATTTCATTCTTTCCAAATATGTAATTTCTTTTGGAATCATGCAAAAATAAGTACTTTTCTTGTCACTTTACCGAACTGAATATAGGTTTTTGTTCCATATCTTTCACCAATACTTTACAATATTCAGATATGATAAATACCATAAAATGTGCATGATAGGTAGGTTTAGAATTTCTTCTTTCTGAATATGTCAGAATCAGGAAATTCCGTTCACAAAATCAAAATCTACAAGAGTTGCAAAATCTCAGTTTTAGCCCGCACAGCTCCGCACAGCTCCCGCAAAGTGCAGATAGAGGACTGAAATAGTTGTATAAATTTCGCTCTCTTGGCTTATTATAGGTCACGCTGCCCGTGGACTGCGTGGCTGCCAACAAAACATTCCCAAACGCAGGTTGCAACATGTGGGACCGATTTATGGAAATTTGTAAGTAAAAACAGTGTGTTTGATTCGTTGACATTTTCAATACCTTGACAACATTGAAAGTAATACCTTGATAATCTATAACTTACCTTCTTTTTCTCAATGATATCGCTCCTTTGTATTATTTCTGGATCTCCTTACCCAGCAAAACCCATGGCTTTCTGTAATTTTTTTTTCACGCCGCTTTATCGCTGTTTGTTTGTTGTTTACGTTTGTGATGACGTGAACATGAATCACGCTGAAAAGTTTGCTATAAATACTTGGCTATAAACTTTTTGGAAAAAGTATATACACCTTCACATTATAGACCTCAAAAATATTACACAACATGCAGGCCGCGGTGTGTCTTGGAAGTGGACGGGTAAAAATTATCTAGGAGATCTATATAGTTATTTCGCGTTGGTACAAAAAAAAAAAAAAAAAAAAAAAAAAAAAGAGCCGGGGGGGGGGGGCCAGGCCCCGCAGCTCTACGGCCGCTCCCCTGCAAAACTGAAAAGATCGAAGGAGTGAAAGGGAATTATATGACAGAAATGATAATCAAATAAAAACCTGACACAGGAGAATATTATTGAAAATTAAAAAAATAAAATAAACTAATTTATCAAAGAGAGAGAGAGAGATACTAGAGAGTGAGAGAGAAATGATTATTCTCTCAAGTCGTGCATGAAGATCGATCGAGGGACGAGGGTTCAAAACTCCCCTATATAGCTTGCAGAAATGTTTTGTGATAGTGCCTCAATTACAAATTGGAAAAGAATCAATTAAACGATTTCATTGATCTATGTAAGAAAGTTATAGGTCCTCCAAGAGGTGCCGACAGAGAGAGAGAGAGAGATGGAATGATAGGAAGATTCGCAAACTGGAAAACAGCCTGAAGTGACATAGATCGCCGCGTGAAGGCTCTTTCTGCATACATATATGTGACACCAATCAATCAATCAATCAATCAATGCTATCCAACAGGCGCTTCTTCGTAGATCTCAATGGGAGCCACAATTAATAGGATGGCGCTCCTTGAACATACACCAATGACCAACCAGTCCATCCAGAAACTATAGGAGCTTCATATACGCAGGTGACCTCTGTATCTCCTCGCAGTGTGACTCATTCGAGAAAATTGAAGCTACACTAGTTTACACTCTCATCATCTGCTCTGGATCGTCCCATACTACGGATCCAACCACCTTCGTGCGAATCCCTCCAAGCGACGCATCACGGCGCTTTTTATCTTAAAAATAGAGAGGCCACGGCGTCAACTAAAGGTCAAGTGGTATGGTAAGGGGATGCACACTAGTCTTCCAACCCAGTCTACCTTGATGTCACTCTTATATAGATCGCTCCCTCGATCACCCGTACAAAAATCACATCTTGAAAACAAAGACGAACTCGACAGTGCCAGGAACAGCATCCTAAAGAAGCTGGCTAACTCGAAATAGTGCACTGATCGATGCAAGTACCAACCGCACAACAGCCCTAGCTTGCCCTCTGCTACGTCTGCAGAATATGCATGTCCTGTATAGGCCTATTATGGAGCAGGTCGATTCAGCCCATGCATGCTTCAAAGATAGACCCATTACTCAACAGCGCGGTGTAGGGCCATAACAGACTGCCTACCAAGGTAGATGATCTCTACGTCCTCATCAGTGGCATCGCCCCTCCTCACATCAGGAGGTCTGTATATACTCTCTCAAAAGGAGTAAACAAAAAATGATCCACTCCACCCTCTCTTCAATATATCCCTTAACAACAAAGCGTTTGAGATCCAGGCATAGTTTTCTTCACTATACCGTGCCCCTCCCTCAACCAGAGCCCCCCACAACATACGTAGGTTAGACCTTTGGTCAACCCGTCTTGAGTCTGCGCCTCACAATGTCATCATCGGCCCTAAGGAGTCCCTCCTATCCCGCGAACCCTGGCCGTTCTTGCGCTCTGTTTGAACCGCCTGTGGGCTGGAGTCGGCCCGGGGGAGTCGTCCGTTGCAAGGACCAAATATGGGACATCGACACTGAAGGAAGGCCAGTGTGCGAATGCGGAGAGGAGGAGACCATGAGTCACCTTCTAATGCCCTCGATCTTCTCCCCTTCCCCTGCCCAAGCTGATCTTACTTCATATCAATTCTACTCCACGTGAAATGTAAATCTAACGTATGACATTAAATCTTAACATAGACGCGTCCATTATTTGAGGAGGGGAAACGCAACATTACATTCATGAGTTTAGTGGAAATACATGCAGCTGAGCGGCGCAGAAAATTA
>CALNVZ010003434.1:24931907-25021557 GCA_940671915.1 Paracentrotus lividus | reverse complement strand
AGGCGCATTGTAAAACAAAATGAAAGTGTTGAACTACAAACATAGTTACAAGAGAGGGACAACATTGTGAGGCGCACACTCCGAATCTGCAATGTCAAAGTCGAAGAGAAAAGCATTGTCGAATGCCAAACACACCAGACAATAAAAAACAAAAACAATACATATTTTGATAATTATAAGTTTATTATATAAAGAAACTACAAAAATTCTATTCAGGCCTACAATATAATACAACATAGATATTCAAGTTAGTATGCCTTCTTCACAAAAAGAAACGTTCTGAGACTAGATTAGATTAGTTATTTTTCCTACCTAAATGGTATCAAGCTTAGGTCTATTGTCTATATAGATGAAAGGGGCAAAAATAATTTTTGATTATAGTGTTCAAACTTTATTTTACTCATGTTCAGATACGATAGAAATTTATTTATCCCCCGTACATTGTAGAATCTCGGTCAAACATAAATCATAGAAAACTCATAAAGATTTTAAAACCTTCATAGGCTTAAAGTGTCGCGTTGTGGCGCGGCGCGGCGCGTTAAAAAGTGGAAATAATCGACGAAATAAAAATAAGGTGTCTTTAAAGCGTCCTAACAAAAAAGGAAAAGATTCAGAATTGTTTGGCAAATGCACGTATTGTGTGGTGTGGCGTCGTGTGTGTGTGTGTGTGTGTGGTGCGCGCGGTGTTTGTGTGTGTTTGTGGGTGTTTGTGTGTGTATGTGTTTGTGGTCTGTGTGTGTGGTACCTGCATGTTTGTATGTTTGGGAATTTCGTGAAACAAATTAGCACCAGGTATTCCCTTATTCACTTGGCAATTTGGTCATTCGGACAGGACTTGTTTTAGAATAACTATTATATTTATCCTCCTGCAAATTGGCAGCATTAGAATTTTCCTTTCTACTTCTACATCATTTCAATTATTTTATCAATTGGCTCAATTGTCGATAAATGTGTCAAATAGTTTTGAAATAGCAATTAACGCGGAAATCGATATGTATTGATAATATGTTGCCAATTTAAGATGTCTAAACAATTTCCAGTAGTTTACGCTCACCTGTACCTGGATCGAGTGCAGCACAATATGGATGAATTTCTTGCGGAAGAAATTAATGCCATGGCTGGGACTCGAATCTGGGACCCAAAACAAGTGTTGTAAATTTACTAGCAAAATAATGGTAGAGAAAAGTTTAGAATTTTTCTTATGTTTGACATATAGAGCCGTGACCTTACATAGGCTTTATACTGCCTTATACTTTCATGATAAATTCACAGGAAATTCGCGAATTTAAACAATGTGAACGTGGACCAGGACCGGAGTGGACCAGGACTAGACCATCGCGATTTCTGATTGCTGCTGATGTCATAGCTGCCGATAGCCGTAAAACAGCGATCGTGACGCGAACTTTTCATCTCGTTTTGGAACTATTAGTCACACAATTTTGACATACACAAACACACACACACACACAACATGCACACTAACCCCACAACAAGGGCTAAGCTAAAGTCTCGAGTCCGAACAATGATAATTCATTTCCAAAATTTTCACAAAAAATCGATCCAGAATCTTTCCTTTTTCGTAGACGCTTTAAAGACATCTTATTTTTTTTTCGTCGATTATTTCCACTTTTCAGCGCGCCGCGCGCGCCACAACGCTACACTTAGCATAAGCCCCTTCATAAAGGGATAAAGCAGAATTAGGGGAAAATCATTAAGGTGATGATTGTAAGGTTTTCTTTGATTTGAAACGCAAATAAAATATTTAAATTTTACATAGATCCCACCTTTTACTCTGACCAAAGATAATTATAAAAAGTTCCAATGAACAAGCCGTTATTTGCCACAAGAGCAGACCTTTTTTTTTAAATCCCATTACCACTTTTTGAGTGCCCCTTTATGATGACTGTGCTCATCAGCACCCCAGAATCCTCATGCCCGTAGTCACACCGGAGAGGCTGACTGGAAACCGACGCAAAACCGAATCAGTGATATGCAAGATAGTGTTTGTTTTGGAGTCGGTCTGGAGTCGGTCTGGCAGTCGAGATGCTGATGAGCACTATCGTAATTTAGGCCTATACTGAAAGGCACGGGCGTAGAAGCTCGTAGAGCACGCCATCTAGTAGGCCCTATTTATTTTGTAGGGGTGCTGGTCTTCTCCCCCCCCCCGAAACACCCTATTATAAGGATGCCGCTATATACATTGTGGCAAAAAAATGGTGCTCAGTGGAACCCTTTTACTTAGAGTGATATACATAATTCAGGCGTGGATCAAGAAAATCGAATTTATTTCGGGTGCCCAATTGTCTGGGGACAAAAGCGGCTCTTTATGTTTACGCATGGGCCCGGTAAGTTCATTGCGTGACTCCGATCTGCGTCCGCTACTGTAATTAACAAAGCGATCAATCACCACTCTACACCTCAGCTTCGTTCACGGAATGAGGTGCCCTTGGCCTCCGGATCACAATAAAAGGGGGGGGGGGCTGGTAGAACCTGACATTCATGGATTCCACTCCCAGCTTCATAGCTCGCCCGGTGTGATTAAAGAAAAAGACATTTGCCAAAATCTGACGATTGCCATATTTTGGGGCCATTATAAACTCGGTATCTAGTCCTGCTTCCCATTTGGCCCGATTCAAGCCCGATCCTCTCCCTCCCTGTAAAAAGAAAAAAAATTGATGGATGACCAGCGTGGCCGACTGAATGAATTTCTTGATTCGCGTCTACCCCTCTCCCCTCCGCTTATCGCTCGGCCGACGTGACATCACCCTACAATAATGAAATCATTTGTTTATCCAATTAAGAAAAATGAATACAATTTGTAATGATACATTCACAACAAATAATGAAGAGATATTAGGAAGAACTTGGTTGTTGTCAAAATCAAGTACCTTGGCAAAATGAACCAGGTGCATTTGCTACATGGTTACGAAAAATGAATAGATAAATAAAATCATAAATGTTGTCATAGATGAATTCGTTAAAAATCCAGATTACAAAAAAAAAAATACTTGTAGAAACGTCTTAATATTATAACGATGCGAGGGACCCCCCCCCCCCCCCCCCCCCCCCTCCCGGGCACCCGGTCTGGTTGAGGTTTCAAACGGTAGGCGCGGATCCAGAGACGGACTTTGACGGGGTCAAAAAGGTGTTAATTTTTGTTTTGTTTTGTTGTTGCTGTTGTTGTTTTTTTTTCTCTGGACGTCAAAATGGCCATCATGTATTATTACAGGTTCTTCAGATCCTACGGGGGAAGCTCACAAGAGAGAGAAAAAAGGTCTTTGCAAAAGTAAGGCATTTTTACATTTTTCTTGCAATCTTAAGGGGGCACCCGCACCCTCCGCCTCTGGCTCCACGCCTGACCGGGGAGGGACTTTAAATGATGTCACCATTGATTCTATGGAAGATTAAACTTTTAGATATTAATATTAGATATCAATCCTATCTATAGGGTCAAATAATATATGAACACATGCATGGGTGTCGATTGTGGGGGGGGGGGATGGGGGATGCATCCCTCCCAATAATTTTGGTGGGGGGGTGGTGTGTACAATCATCCCCCCCCCCCCAATATTTTGATATCAAGAAAATAAAAAAATCATATTATATGCAAATAAATCTATCCATTACAAATTCGTTATCATATAAAACACTTTCATGACATTATTATATTATTTTGGAGTCTAAAATGCATGTTTCTGACATTCAAAAATCCAAAAAATTTCTTACTCTTTCGTCAATCTTTTCATGACTGTGTGCCTGATATACACCGTGTAGGTAATGGAAGCGCAGATGTTTCTCTATTCGCAATTTAAAAAAAACCCGACATTCTAATCGATGATAATCAGGGGCACCGATCCCAGGGTGCATATAGGGGACAGGTGCCTCGATAAAACTGAAGGCATAAGTATTCCCCCTCAAAAATCCCCGATGGTTTTGATCAAATAAATAATGAATATTGAAGAGTATGTAACAATTATCTCGGCTCTTCATCGACAAGGTAACATGTTTGGACTAGGACCATTGATTATATAATACACTTCCACTATTCTTCAGGGGCTAGATGCCCTCTTTTCAAATGAGCCGCTACCCATATCAATTCTAGTTGTAAACTTAAGAGGAAGAGGGCGCTATCACTCTACGCAAATCAAACGCTGCCATAGACATTTTGTATTTTGCACAGTTTTTTCACTTTGTTTTCTTGATTATGGCGAGCAACTACCTTTTCAAAGAAATGATCAACTTGAATAATTACGTTAAGAGTCTTTTTTTTCAAAACTAGGAATAACTTACTGCAAAGGGGAAAAAAGTCCTGTCACTTGTGTCAATTCGAAATCCTAATCAGATCAAATTCCTGTACAATATGGCAAATTTTGCTCTCAAAATAGCTCATACGCCACATAATTATCTTCCTGGATAACGCATAATTATATAACAGCTTAATGATCAAGCCGTTTTTAAAAGCTTGAATTCTCACCTTTCCAGAGATGGTAAATTCATTTCGATTGGTTAAAAAAAAGTCCTGTCACTTTGAACATTGTCACAAACGAATCTTTACTCGATGGGTCAATATTTCCGCATATCACATGCATATCGCATGTGGACGGCGTCTTCGCAAGATGTGACAAGATCACTATTTATATCAATAATCGTTAGGAACATCAATCTATGTGAAATAAAGATTCTGATTACAACTTTAGCACAATGGTGTTATAGGCTTGCCAAAATGTATTTTCCCCAATCTGGTCTGAAGCATCTACCTACGAAAACTATGATAAAAGTTCAATTATTTATTTCATGTCCATGAGAAATTAGCTCGAACGGATCGACTGACCAGACCATTTTACCACAGGGAAGTTTTCTTAGGCGAGTTTTTGTACGCTAAGTAATAATTGCATGCAGTTGTCAATCGGTCGCTTCCCGGTCGCCGTTATAGCGCGGGTTTTGTTGACATTAATGTAGAACCGTATAATTTTCTGCGCCGCTCAGTTGTATTTCCACTAAACTCATGAATGTAATGTTGCGTTTCCCCTCCTCAAATAATGGACGCGTCTTTATGTTATATAATAATAATAATATAATATGTTATATATATGTTATATATAAGTTTGCGTTTGTTGGCATTATGATTCTCCGCTTCTAATCACCAGTTATAGCCCCCTAGCCCTCCATCAATTTCGCGCTGAGGCCCTAATGTAACGCTACAAAAACCATGTTTCAGTTCAGTATTATGGAGAATTTTTTTTAACTCGCGCTTCGCGCTCGCATTACGGCCCTATATGAATATAATTATGTCCCAAATTGTCAGCTCGCGCTTCGCGCTCGCAATATGCATTTGAATATTATGTACTATAGTAGATACTCACATGCGTGCATGTGTGTATTATCTCACGGTAGCCATTACATCATCATGGTCCCTCTTTAACAAACCAGTTAGAGCCCCTTGCTCAATTCGCGCTCGCTTTATGCTACAAATGCCCCATTTTATGTCACTATTATTGAGAAATTTTCCAGCTCGCGCTTCGCGCTCGCATTATAATAGGCCTTCATTTTTTGTTTCCATATTTATATGCATTTGTGTATTTTTATTTTTTTTTCAGGTCTTCTTTAAAATGCAGGGTAGTCCAGTTCAGAGCCACAAGGGCCTGCTTTACAATGGACCCCTGATATACAAGCATTACCCCCACCCCTAGACCGAAGGATTCAGTCGCTATTTTGGGATTGCATTGGTTAAACACTGAATGCTCACAAAATGGGATATCATTATCATTGGGACAAATTCCGAATATTCAATTAATATCCCAAGAACGGTGGAATATTTCTGCCTACCCCCAACAATGGACACTGCGATCATATACCATCATGACCATCGTATACGTGTCCATCGAGGAAAAGAGGAAATATCGACGATCATCCCCCCCCCCCCCAATCGCCAAAACAAACCGACACCGTTGAACACATGACAGATTTTCCATGAGAGATCAAACTTTAGAAATAAAAATTGTAGTCATCCTCCATATTCTGACCATAGTGTTTGCTGCCCTCATACGTTTCAGGTTTATTTATGGAAATTTGCCAGAGTCTCGTCAAGTCGGATACGAAGAAGACAAAACCCCATCGAAATATTATTGCCTTTCCTTTTTTCAACTTCTTATCAATGAGATAAATTGCTTGGATTGAATCTTCATTTGTCCACTATTCTTGATCATCAATATGGCGTCATCTTTATCGAGCAGACTTTCTTCTGTTCGGAGGAATACAGACAGCCTCGAAACAGAGCGACAAAATTTCATCAAGCGGCAGGTGAGTGTTCTCTTCCCCATAACTTGTCCGACTGGACCGTCGCCCGGCGGGGCGGGGCGGGCCCGTTTGATTTGATGGATGGTGGTTCGAAGGTCCGAATTATGGCGGCCTTTATTTCTATTTATTTATTTATTTTCTTTGGGGGGGGGGGATACGCTACTATTAGTAGTCTCTATATATTTCTTGTAATGATTACTCTCATATTATTTCTGTCTTAAAAGGAGTGTAGAGGTCTAGAGTAAAACCACCAAATATCAGACGTTGTTAAATTATATCGGACAAATTGGTCTTCAACTCCCCCCAAACAGTAACTATACACAGCCCCGTTGCCGAAGGCGACGGGGCTGTACTTCCACCACCCCTATTTACAGCGTAACTTTCAGTGATGATGAGCGCAAAGTAAATTATACTGGTCAATTTAATGAATCTAATGTTAAAATGTTGTTGTAAGGTTTCTTTGATGTTTCACGCGTAACAACGACTAAAAATGAAAGTATATAAGAGCTTCTTGACTTACCAAATTGAATTTTCCGTTGGCCTTGTCTCTTCTCATAATGTTGGTGCCATCGCTGCCATTTTCTATGACGTCATTTTACTGTGCGAAGACGTATGGCGAAGACAACGCACGCACGGAGAAATATACGTTGATGGACTCAATTTTCCTGTATTTTTCTACATTATTAGTTGATTACTTTATGTGAAACATTCGCAGATGTCACCAATTCGAGGAAAAACTTCAAAGATTTGATTCAATGTGAGTATGAATTCAAATAAGGTATTTTTGACCACGAAATTTGTGGTCATGTATAGATATTTTCAAAACTTCGTCAAATATGTCAACTGGTTCGTCAGTTCCCGTCGCTTCGCGACGGGGGCTGGTCGGTTTACCCAAACAGCTAATGAGCCCCGCACGGGAGGGTGACTTGCATGCATATGGTAGATGGACTTACCTTCTATTGCACTGCAAACACAGTAGAGTCAGGTTGCTGCTCAAAAAATATATTCCAGGGGTAAAATCCATAATTGTGATTTCCAGAAATCCTTATGACCCAGGTTAATTTTGGACTCCAAAAGATCGGCAACCGAAAAAAAATTCCGAACGGGAGATACGATCCTTGCTGGAAATAAACAGCTGAGATGTCACATGTTCGCTGTATCGAAAAAAGAGTGCAATCTGTACCGGCCCCCGGTCTACCTGATGGAATTTTCCACACCCTTCTAAAAATAGCCACTTGCCTCATATCGGACATCGGTGCCGAGTCAATGGGAAATGCGTGCTGAACATCGCGCATGCGCTGGCTTTTTTAGAGCGCAGGCGCATTGAGCTCATCAAACACATCCGATATTTAGAGACGGAAGAGGTTCTTTTGGTTAGTAAATAACTGTTATTTACCGATTCTTTTATGTTTTTTTTTTTTTACAAATTATAAAATCGGCATTTGCGCGACAGAAATAAGTTGCTGTTTCAACAATCAAGCAATTATTTCATGTTGTTTAGAGCGTGATTTTAACTGCCGAAATCGATCGCGGCGAATTGCCGAATATATCCGATATTTAACGAGCGCATCCGATATTTAGAAAAAAACAAGCTTTCATTAAAAAGCAAATAATTCATGTTTACCATGTTTTTTATCGATTCTGTTTTTAATAAGATTATTATTGAACATTTGTACTACAAAATACATATGAGTTTTATATAATTCGGCGATTGCAATTTTTTTTTAGAATCCAAAAATGCTTACCCCGGTTAGTGTCCGGTATTTGGTGGTTTTACTCTAGATTGAATAGCCAACAGAAATTTGGCAAAAGAGCTTTTGAAAATTATTTTGACTCTTTCTTTGACTCTGACTTCTGAGTTTGACTTCTGACTTGTCTTGTTGTCAAGTAATTTTCATGGACATCTCTAACATGTTGTATAAATACAGGTAATTTGGATTTAGTTATTTACTTGAAAGGTTGAATTTAAGGCACTGGTCGTGTCATTCACATTTTGGATGTCGTGTCACTCACGACACATAGATCTAGTCGGTGACTGTCGGACCATTTTCCACAGAGAGGGAATGATTGATAAACACAATAAATGTCAGAGAGGTACTCTATAATATACATATACCAGCACTTATGGTACCCTTAGAGATCTACTTAGGCACAAATCCAACCATAGGCATAACCAGTGATGGTCAGAAACCCATGTCTTTTTTTTTTGTCGTTGCACTCACGCACTGTTTTTTAATCATAATTTCCAAGACCAATTGTAAAATTCAAATCCAACTGGTAATGATACATGCCACTGCTACATTATACATAATAATATGATAGTCATGATCCATTCATAACCTACAAGTGCAAAGATATGCGCCCTTCTATCAGTCCAAATGTGTCACTCACGTTTGAATATGACCATTTCGAAAGAAAAGTGATGTTTTTCCTGAAATTCAACATTCATGACCTGATGAATATCTCTTTTCTATCCTGAAAACTTACTCAAAATCTTTGTTTTTTTTGTATTTCTAGATGGGGTACTGATTTTACAATATACATGTATATACTGCAATAGCATATTGCCATCAATATATCTTGACCAAATATATGAGGAAAACAGTTTCTTAACAAATAAAGTGAAAAATTATCATAAAAAATATAGAAAATGCATGGCAAAATGTGCCCCTGTGACATCACAGCTTTGTGACTGTGTTGCCAATTTTGTATAGTGATCATTTTTTGTGCATCGTAAAGATATTCATAACTTATTATTAGTCCAATTTTCTTCAAACTCTTTAAAATTATGTTTTTCTAATTTTTCTGCGTTTTATGTAAAACTTTAGCTATCACATTTTGATGCATTATTCTTTCTTTATTTTCACCTTCTTTCATCTTCTCTTTATTATTTCGGATTTATTTCTTTTCCTCCTTCGGAGGTCCATGGATCTCCCCTTATCTTCAAAAGTTTTGCTTTTTTACTTAAAAAAAAAGAAGGGGGGAATAATATATGATTTACATGAAAAATAACTGATGGTACAGGAGACTAGCTAATAGTTACACACAGTTTTGAGATCACCTTGTTTTGTTTAAAGGTTGTCTTGAATATCGGAAATACTGTATACGCTGAATATTTCACGGTGGTTTTATTTTCGCGAATTGCGCGACCTACTGAAAGAGAAAATTTTCACTTCTTGATACAACGTGTATTTCTGTACAAAGTGAATGCATATATACAATAAATTAATTATTTTTAAATAACAAAAAAAAAAGGAATTCCCTGGCTTGGAGCAAAATTGCAAAAATATATGGATGCGAAATATGTTGGCATATTACATGGCATATTACATGGCATATTACATAGTACAGAACATCTTCCTCGTGACCACAACTAAACTTAATCTTTTGTGTCTGTAAGCTGTAGTCTGAATGATAGGCTGTAGTTGACCTGGCTTCTATTTGTCTGTAAGCTGTAGTCTGAATGATAGGCTAGTTGACCTGGCTTCTATTTGTATGTAAGCTGTAGTCTGAATGACAGGCTAGTTGACCTGGCTACTATTTGTATGTAAGCTGTAGTCTGAATGATAGGCTAGTTGACCTGGCTACTATTTGTCTGTAAGCTGTAGTCTGAATGATGAGCTAGTTGACCTGGCTTCTATTTGTATGTAAGCTGTAGTCTGAATGACAGGCTAGTTGACCTGGCTACTATTTGTCTGTAAGCTGTAGTCTGAATGATAGGCTAGTTGACCTGGCTACTATTTGTCTGTAAGCTGTAGTCTGAATGATAGGGCTAGTTGAACTGCTATTCTATTTGTCTGTAAGCTGTAGTCTGAATGATAGGCTAGTTCACTGCCTTCTATTTGTCTGTAAGCTGTAGTCTAATGATAGGCTACAGTTGACCTGAGCTTCTAATTGTCTGTAAGCTGTAGTCTGAATGAAGGCTAGTTGACCTGGCTATCTGTTCTATGTTGTATAGTAGTAAAAGTACTGTAGTCTGAATGATAGGCTAGTTGACCTGGACTACTATTTGTCGTAAGCTGTAGTCCTGAATGATAGGCTAGTTGACCTGGGGGGGCGTTTCACGAAACCATGGACAAGTTAGTCATATCTTTATCCACCAACCACGTAGTTAGCTCCAATCTTACTAAAGTCGGTTACACAAAGCTCTTCCAAGCTCGACAATTTGTAATTATCGATATTATCGGAGATGATGTCATCGAGCAATAGCCTTATCACGGTTTCGTTGATATTTAGACATTGTGGTTAGAAAATTTTTCAAATATTATCGAAATTGAAGTGATAAAATCGGTCAAAAACAGTATGAAAGCTCATAAAATTATGTATAATTTATATAATATGAATTAAAACGCACAATGTTTTCTTACTGCATATATTACAAGGTGTCAATCATGAAATTAATAAGACCACGTCAGAACATGAGATGGGTACCCCCGGATGCGCTAATTTCATAGTTTCGTAAATCAGTACTATAAAAAAGTACGCTAGCTGAAATGGAGCTAGATTGAGGTTTTTTTCCTAAATTTTCTGTTTGCTCACAAAAAGAAATTATAATGCATTGTAATTTAAAAAGAAATCTATTCAAAATTATTAATTTGGGGACTAATAGATCGATTTTAACTACCAACGTAGTCTCTGCGAGTCTCTTTATTTAGCTTTATGGTAAGCTAAATAATGCATTTGCAATTTATTCAATATTATTTCTTGATTGGATATATTACGAGATATTATTTCTTTATTGGATATAAAAATCACTTAATTGTTAACAACCATTTATTTTCTAGATATTAGACCAAAATCCTGAGGTTGCCACATTTTGTATGAACAAAAATGAGAAAATCGAGATTGTCGCCGCAAATGCAATTCGCCCAAACCGATCGCTTGCCATAAATTGCGTTTGATTGACGTATCAGCGCTCTCCAAAAGATATGACAGGTCCGGAGCTGTCATAAGTATTTAGTCAGCTTGTTGTCCACGATCTTGTCAGAGAGGGCGCTTCGTGGAACCCGCTTGTGGACAAGTTGTTCACTATCTCCGATTTAGTCAAGAAGTTAGACTTATGACGGTTTCGTGAAACGCCCCCCTGGCTTCTATTTGTCTGTAAGCTGTAGTCTGAATGATAGGCTACAGTCTGTGTCAAATAAAATGGTACAGTTGGAAAACATTTTTTTATAGTATGAAGATTAATAACAACCTGGTATTGTTTGGTATTTTCATAAAGCTAGAAAATCAGACTTTCTTCTGCAATTTTTTTCATCACATTTGGTGCAGTATTTTTTGAGATATCACTAATTTTCTACAATCAAGAATAATCCATTTTTCGCATGCCGTCCCATGCCTTTGTGTATGATTTCGCATAATGACCGTGAATTCGGCACTCCAGAACAATAGACGTGCGTAATTTCGATTTGTTCCTAGTTGCATAAAACTTAGCTCAGTTATGAGAGCCTTCGTTTCGGACAAGATCATATGATCACGCGTGGGTTCGTGTCCCAGGCAGCCGAAAGACGTCTTGCAAAAATACTGATGCTAACGTTGTGTGTATACGTGCCTCGCCGCTGTATTCAGTGCAGGTGTGAATGCAGTTGGAAAACACTCCGTCCATCGGATGAGGACGCTAATGTTGGTCCCGTGTATAGGAGAGTCACAACCTATGCACGTTAAAACCGATACATTATTCGAAAAAGAGAAGGGTGTTTCACCCGGTGTATTGCACCTAGCCCCTCCCTGGAATACTGCAATAATCTTCAGAATTGAAGGAGGCAGTTAAATATGAAGAAGAAGAAGAAGAAGAAGATAACTTTTGTTTTACTAAAGCAAATTATACAGGACAAAGAGTATCAGCAAGAAAAATCTTTTGGCTTTAATTTGATACCACAAGCACGCATTATATGAAAAGTTTTCACACCTAAATGATTTTTCCCCCGACTGTACCATTTTTTTTGACACAGACTGTAGTTGTCCTGGCTACTTTTTGTCTGTAAGCTGCAGTCTGAATGATAGGCTAGCTAGTTAACCTGGCTTCTATTTGTCTGTAAGCTGTAGTCTGAAAGATAGGCTAGTTGACCTGGCTACTATATGAGGAAGGAAGGATGGGAAATGACTGAATGTCAGCTCACCTAAAATAGTTGAGGGATCATGGGAGAAAGATGAGAACAAATATCCCCTCTAAGACTAGATCATAATTAGTACTTTCAGGATTATTAAGTAGCATTTGGCATTGACAAAGTTTCTTCGTTTTTGTTATTTGTTTTGCTTGTTTTTTTTTTTGTTTTTTTAATGGAAAGCTATTAGACATGACTAATTTGCTGAGTGGAAAATTATGTATGATGCTTGGTAATTTCACTGTAGGCGTACATGTACTGACAAAGGAATCAATGCGATAATTATTGTATGTTTGGGCCCCCTACATGTAATTATGTTGTACAAAACATAAAACCCTCAAAATACAAAGTTTGGAGGATGATGATACAATGTACATGTAAGTGTATGCTTGCATGGATGGCCAGTCCTGTTGCAAATCTTGTGGTTCAAACTATACATAGATAGTGGGAAAGTTTTCTCATTTTAGGCAATGATCAAGAAATTTGACACTCAGCTTTGTGCATGACTCACATTTTGAATGTGTGGAATACTGTGTTGCCATGGTAATAATATATCATAATAAATTAAAGAAAAATCTGGAGAATCAAAGTACCTCCTAATTTTTCTAGCATTTAGTAGCAACTCTTATTATGAAGAGATTGCAAGATAAAACCACACTATTTGAAAATCCCGCAAACTAAATTATGTTGCCATGGTACCAGCTCTGCAACGAATCAGAAAAGTATTATGGATGTTTTCTACTTTTACCATTTATTTGAAAAGACCTGAATAAACTTTTATCTCATCAAGATACACTTTTGAGAAAAATTGAAAATGTCAGAAACTATGTTGCTATGGTAACAGCAATACAGTGAATCAGGAAAATCTTGCTGGTCAAACATCCTGAATAAATCTTTTATCTAGTCTGAAACCTTATCTGGATCCACAGTTTTTATACAGTACATTTTAGAGGAAATTAGAATACATTTTATTTTAACCCAGCAGTGATGCTAGTTAACAGGTATTTATTATTTTTTTTTGCAAAATGAAAACAAACTAGAGATAAAGTTTTCTTATTCTCTTCAATTACATCCAGAATATCACCATGCATTTTAAAGCCAGATTTATACCCTTTTTTTTTTTTGTACAATAAAGTGTAAATGTAGATGAACTTTAATATTGGCAATATTAGTAATATTGCAACTTATGTTAAACATTATCCTTCAGTTAGTAACATATGGTGTGAATAATATTTGGATATTGACGATATCAATTATTCAGTCCTTAAATATTTGTATTATCCCGGGTAAACAAAGGTGTAGATCTAATAGCCAACCTCATTGTACTTTGACCGTTGCATAATCTGATGTGGGAGGACAATTATAAGTAGACCAGTAGTAATATACACCCCTTAAAATCAAGTTTGGACATCGTACTGCACACTCCTACCAAAGTGCTTTTATTCTACTGGTAGTTTGTTCCTGCAATATCCTGTTTAAAGCAAGCTTGCATGGAATAATAATGGAAGGTTCTTTTACGTTTACTCCAGCCAGAAGGCGACAAATTGTGAGTTTTTGTGAAATGTTTGGATTATTTTAAGCATTCACATGCATACAATTTACAAGGGAGTTCTTGTGGAGCCTGTCTATGTACCTTTTGTTTCTTGTTGAGATGGATAGTAAAAGTTTAAATTTGTACATGTTTAAGGCAATGTATTTGTTTTTAGTACATACAGGTACATACATTGTACAATGTAGTGTAAACATGTATTGTGCACATGTACGTGTTGCTGTACATTTGTATACATGTATCGTTGAATTATTTGTCCATCTGTCTCAAGAAACAGAGGTATTGAGAGCACAAAGTTCAGGTCCTGTGGAAATACACTTGTTTGAATTCCAATGTGTCCATGGAGAAAACTATGATTTTGTAGCCTGGATAGATCTGTAATTTGTCTGTACGTGAGCATGTTGATATTGTAGTCTTGCAAACATGTCTACATATCTAAAGTGGGGAGATAATTCGTCTTATCCTGTTTTGTATTGGCAGATGAAAATGTTCAAAATGTATTCTTGTTTTAATACTTTTAATAGGCTGTGCTCATGTACAGTACATGTACCTCATATTAATTTTTGTCATGTGTTTGGGCAATATACATGTATTCCTGCTGTTCAAGTAGTTTTCCACAGAACATTGATATACTTTTTTTTAATGAGGTCATAAAACTGATTGCACACATTACATGTACGGTACACATGTACATGTAGGGCCTACATTTTACATGGTGTCGTCGTAATCAGATAGAATGTATTTGCCATTTGGCCTATTGGACAAGAAATAACATTGACTCACATTTATGCTTCGTTTTATTTGAAAATGTATATGGAAAACAGAAAAAGGTGTAATATGAATTACGATTGATAAAGATTTGGGTAACTCAAACAAATATGAGATTCTGATCATGGTAATAATTCTCAAATGCTTGTTTTTATTCATCTTAAATGCAATTTACTGTAGTATGTGATTTTTCTTGAGTTATGGTTGTGATTTTTTTTTTTTTTTGGGGGGGGGGGGGGGTTGGGGACTGCATAAAATCGAATGAGACTTGCAAGTGTTTATACAACATGTAATATTATCAAAAGATTTCAAAGCAGATTCCATCCTGATGAAATGTCAAAAGTAGTGTACATTGTATTTCTGCACAATGCAAGAAAGAAACTAAAAGATAAAGACACAAAGGAAAAGATAAGTGGTGTCTCATGATTTTTTCTGTAATTCATCCTTTTAAAGTTTAAGATAAATGCAACCAAGAATGAAATGTGAATCGATTCCACTCTTGTCTTCGAATCAATGTGTACATTGTCATTTTAGAATTGATTTAGTTCAATCTCCAATCACAAATGTTATCCTTTTGGGATTAAATTTCCCTTTTTATGATGTATTAAAACAAATCAAATTGAAAGTTTATACCTGTATGATGCGACGTTAAAGTTCATTAGTTTCCCTTTATAAAGGGAGAGCGAACTGAGCAACACTCTCATTGACTGTGTGTTATAAATAGCTAGTCTTAAAGTATACTTTTTGAGATAAATATTAACAAAACGGTGTAAAATTAAACTACAATTTAATTTTTATTGTGAAACTAAAATGCTTTGAGGGGAAAAGTATGTGTTATGTTACTTGGCAACATAATTATCATAGTGTGAATTCATTGAGTAGTGAGTAGTTTTCATTCTAATGGGCCTGAATTATAAGACTACACTATCAGGATGTTGCATTATGGGTTAGGAATCGGGACAGAGTCGAGCAGTTGGGGACTTGAGGTGGTGCTACACAAGGCTGCTAGTTCGTACTGGCTTTAAAGTAACTGTTTTCGTTTGTTTATATGAGTCTAGAGTTGTGTATTCGTAACTTCCAGTAAATTGTTTCAAATTTTCTTGCTCAGACCTCCAATTTTCTAGCTCTAAACTCCATTGGTGGTATTCTCATCTAACCATGGTTTAGTTAACCCTAGGTTAATTTAGACCACACTTTTATGGAATGCCAATTGTCAACTCATTCACAAAGTAAAAAATATTCTCATTCGGCGGCAAAAAGTTGTGTCATACGTGTCATGAAATGAGAAGATTAGGAAAGTATGAAAGTACAAGGAATTTTAATGAATCAATTGGTGTATTATCTTTGCCATGAATATGGAAGATGAAAGATAAAACCCAGCATTCCATAGAAGTGTGGTCTAAAATTCTAGGTTAGACTGGGGTTAAACTTAGGTTTAATTATCAGAATACCACCCAGTTTGTTCATGATTTATAACAATTCAGAATAAATTGGCTAGTACACTCTTGATTCGACATATCACTACATGTACATGTGACATGAATGGGAGCTTACATGTAATATTGGCTTATTTAACATGATCATTGCAGTATTTAAAGTTTTTATGATGATATTGATGATTTATTTTCTTGTCTTTTTATAGCAAACGAGTGTGAACAAAGCGATCAACGCCCAGGAAGTACCGGTCAAAGAGAAACATGTCAGGAGTATCCTTTACAATCAAGCCAAACATGGATGTTTCTTTAATTTATCATAGTCTAAGTATGTCATACAATTTATTCCATTAAAATTGGTTAAATCTTACACATGTAGGTCAAGAAGTCAGGTCCCCGAATGTGTACCAATTTTTATAATAATGGTAGATTTGGAATCTTTGATGAATCCCCTTTCCGAAAATTCCCATTTTGTGAAGAATGACCCAGTAGTTCCTGAGATATTTAGGTTAAATTATGTGACCATGCCCCCCCCTTTTTTTTTGGGGGGGGGGGCCAAAAATCTCAAAACCCCTCACCTTATTGACCTTGGGGTGTTTCACAAAGAGTTAAGTAGACTTAAAGTTGTCCTTAACTTCTCTGCACATCTTGTTTTATAATACGCAATTTAATTGATAGATTTCACATTGGCGCACATCCCCTGAGCATGGCTAATCCAATAAGGTGATGCATAATATAACGCACGAAACTAACGATTTAAGTGCGATTTTCAAGTCTACTTTAACTCTTTGTGAAACACCCCCCAGGAATTTGAAATTTGGTACTGTGAGATGACTCACAGAGAACGCCAAATTTTTTCATCAAAGTCAGAAATTATAGGGTTAAACCCATTGAGTGATATGACATGGAATGAATGACCCATGTCCTTTAACCCTTTAGCACCTAGAGACTGCATGAAAAGTGTCAGTTTACTCACTAGTGGAAAGGGATATGCTGTGTTTCTTGAAATCAGATTTTTGTTAATAAGAATTGCCCTTAAAGCCTACTTTTTTTTGTGCAGAATCGGACAGCACACATCCAATGTGTAATCCACCACAAGTATGGGCATGTTTCATCACATATTTTGATACTATCTTGCCTGTAGCGTGCTTAAGACAGGGGCGGTTTGGGGCGGTTTAGTGAGTAAGCTGAGGGGCGGTCTCGGGCAGTTTAGGTGCTAAAAGGTTAAATTGTATGAAAGTAGTCATATTTTTTACTGTTGAAATATGATTTGACTAGAATTCCATCCCTTCATGTATTGTGACATAAGAAGGCACGTGTTATGCAGACTAGACGCAGAATTTGTGCCAGACCAATGCATGAAAGTGGTGACCACAGTAGGGTCATTTCACAGCCGAAACATGTACAGAATTCTGAATTAACTTGTGATTGCATGCAAATTGGATTTATGCAATATTAATGAAAATTCTCCTGTAAATTGAGTGCAAGGAACCCTTCATGATGACTCATAGAATTCAGAAGAAAAGCACTCCTCATGAGGTACATGTAACGTAGTATATAAGGTGATCGCAGTTTTGTAGAAAAAGATTGAACTTGCTGTACTTTCTATTACAGACATGCATACATGTATCAAACTTTCTTTATGATTATTTTAAAGCAAAGTACGTGTAGATTCAACTTTAATGCAATTTTTAATTTCTTCTGTTTTTTATTAATGATTATCTGTATTTTAAACCATTGCCATCTAGGCACGCCTACAGTCAACATTAACTGTAGGTTGTTGTTGTTGTTTTTTTTTTTGGGGGGGGGGGGCTATTATAAAAAAAAAATAGATGGGAAGATTCCTTTTGAAGAGCAAAAATCCATAAAAGAGATTATCCAAATGTACATCGTAAATTTACAAGTCACAAAAGAAATTAATAGATACATGTACATACTGGAACGATCTCCCCATTGTAATTTGTAATGCCCCTACTGTAGAAACATTTAAAAGGCACCTAAAAACGTACACCTGTTTAATTCTTAGTTAAGATGTTACCATAATTGTAATTAATTCATTTTTGTGTATAATCTCACAGTAAGCCAATTTATTCTGTTGTATAATTGATGTTTCTTGTTTATCTTATGTTCATTATGTATTGTTTCTTATGTTTAATTTGTAAAGCGCTTTCAAACAATGTGTATAAAGCGCTACACATCCTGATGAAATGTCAAAAGTAGTGTACATTGTATTTCTGCACAATGCAAGAAAGAAACTAAAAGATAAAGACACAAAGGAAAAGATAAGTGGTGTCTCATGATTTTTTCTGTAATTCATCCTTTTAAAGTTTAAGATAAATGCAACCAAGAATGAAATGTGAATCGATTCCACTCTTGTCTTCAAATCAATGTTTACATTGTCATTTTAGAATTGATTTAGTTCAATCTCCAATCACAAATGTTATCCTTTTGGGATTAAATTTCCCTTTTTATGATGTATTAAAACAAATCAAATTGATAGTTTATACCTGTATGATGCGATGTTATTTTAAAGTCCATTAGTTTCCCTTTCTAAAGGGAGAGCGAACTGAGCAACACTCTCATTGACTGTGTGTTATAAATAGCTAGTCTTAAAGTATATACTTTTTTAGATAAATATTAACAAAACGGTGTAAAATTAACCTACAATTTAATTTGTATTGTGAAACTAAAATGCTTTGAGGGGAAAAGTATGTGTTATGTTACTTGGCAACATTATTATCATGGTGTGAATTCATTGAGTAGTGAAAAGGTGAGTTTTCATTCTAATGGGCCTGAATTATAAGACTACACTATCATGATGTTGCATTATGGGTTAGGAATCGGGACAGAGTCGAGCCGTTGGGGACTTGAGGTGGTGCTACACAAGGCTGCTAGTTTGTACTGGCTTTAAAGTAACTGTTTTTGTTTGTTTATATGAGTCTAGAGTTGTGTATTTGTGACTTCCAGTAAATTGTTTCAATTTTTCTTGCTCAGATCTCCAATTTTCTAGCTCTAAACTCCATTGGTGGTATTCTCATCTAACCATGGTTTAGTTAACCCTAGGTTAATTTAGACCACACTTTTATGGAATACCAATTGTCAGCTCATTCACAAAGTAAAAAATATTCTCATTCGGCAGCAAAAAGTTGTCATACGTGTCATGAAATGAGAAGATTAGGAAAGTATGAAAGTACAAGGAATTTTAATGAATCAATTGGTGCATTATCTTTGCCATGAATATGGAAGATGAAAGATAAAACCCACATTCCATAGAAGTGTGGTCTAAAATTCTAGGTTAGACTGGGGTTAAACTTAGGTTTAATTATCAGAATACCACCCAGTTTGTACATGATTTATAACAGTTCAGAATAAATTGGCTGGTACACTCTTGATTCGACATATCACTACATGTACATGTGACATGAATGGGAGCTTACATGTAATATTGGCTTGCTTAACATGATCATTGCAGTATTCAAAGTTTTTATGATGATATTGATGATTTATTTTCTTGTCTTTTTATAGCAAACGAGTGTGAACAAAGCGATCAACGCCCAGGAAGTACCGGTCAAAGAGAAACATGTCAGGAGTATCCTTTACAATCAAGCCAAACATTGATGTTTCTTTAATTTATCATATGTCTATAAAGTATGTCATAAAATTTATTCCATTAAAATTGGTTAAATCTTACACATGTACATGTACATGTAGGACAAAAGGTCAGGTCCCCGAATGTGTACCAATTTTCATAATAATGGTAGATTTGGAATCTTTGATGAATCCCCTTTCCGAAAATTCCCATTTTGTGAAGAATGACCCTGTAGTTCCTGAGATATGGAGGTTAAAATGTATGTGACCATGCCCCTCCTTTTTTTTGGGGGGGGGGCCAAAAATCTCAAAACCCCTTACCTGATTGACCTTGGGGTGTTTCACAAAGAGTTAAGTAGACTTAAAGTTGCCCTTAACTTCTCTGCACATCTTGTTTTATAATGCGCAATTTAATTGATAGATTTCACATTGGCGCGCATCCCCTGAGCATGGCTAATCCAATGAGGTGATGCATAATATAACGCAAGAAACTAACAATTTAAGTGCGATTTTCAAGTCTACTAAACTCTTTGTGAAACACCCCCAGGAATTTGAAATTTGGTACTGTGAGATAACTCACAGAGAACTCCAAATTTTTTCATCAAAGTCAGAAATTATAGGGTTAAACCCATTGAGTGATGTGACATGGAATGAATGACCCATGTCCTTTAACCCTTTAGCACCTAGAGACTGCATGAAAAGTGTCAGTTTACTCACTAGCGGAAAGGGATATGCTGTGTTTCTTGAAATCAGATTTTTGTCAATAAGAATTGGCCTTAAAACCTACTTTTTTTGTGCAGAATCGGACAGCACACATCCAATGTGTAATCCACCACAGGTATGGGCATGTTTCATCACATATTTTGATACTATCTTGCCTGTATAGCGTGCTTAAGACGGGCGGTTTGGGGCGGTTTGGGGCGGTTTCGTGAGTAAGCTGAGGGGCGGTCTCGGGCAGTTTAGGTGCTAAAAGGTTAAATTATATGAAAGTAGTCATGTTTTTTACTGTTGAAATATGATTTGACTAGAATTTCATCCCTTCATGTATTGTGATATAAGAAGGCACGTGTTACGCAGACTAGACACAGAATTTGTGCCAGACCAATGCATGAAAGTGGTGACCACAGTAGGGTCATTTCACAGCCGAAACATTACAGAATTTTGAATTAACTTGTGATTGCATGCAAATTGGATTTATGCAATATTAATGAAAATTCTCCTGTAAATTGAGTGCAAGGAACCCTTCATGATGACTCATAGAATTCAGAAGAAAAGCACTCCTCATGAGGTACATGTAACGTAGTATATAAGGTGATCGCAGTTTTGTAGAAAAAGATTGAACTTGCTGTACTTTCTATTACAGACATGCATACATGTATCAAACTTTCTTTATGATTATTTTAAAGCAAAGTACGTGTAGATTCAACTTTAATGCAATTTTTTAATTTTCTTCTGTTTTTTTTAATGATTATCTGTATTTTAAACCATTGCCATCTAGGCACGCCTACAGTCAACATTAACTGTAGGTTGTTGTTGTTGTGTTCTTTTTTTTGGGGGGGGGCTATTATAAAAAAAATAGATGGGAGATTCCTTTTGAAGAGCAAAAATCCATAAAGAATTATCCAAATGTACATCGTAAATTATAAGTCACAAAAGAAATTAATGACATGTACATACTGGAACAATCTCCCCATTGTAATTTGTAATGCCCCTACTGTAGAAACATTTAAAAGGCACCTAAAAACGTACCTGTTAATTCTTAGTTAAGATGTTACCATAATTGTAATTACATTCATTTGTATAATCTCACAGTAAGCCAATTATTCTGTTGTATAATTGATTTTCTTGTTTATCTTATGTTCATTATGTATTATTTCTTATGTTTAATTTGTAAAGCGCTTTCAAACAATTGTATAAAGCGCTACATACAATGTAAATGTTAATAATTATAATTATTATTATTGAAATAAAAAAATCAAGTCAAGATCTTGTTATTACATTGTACATTGTAAAAATTCAAAGTGAAAGGTTATTCTTATCAGGCACATGATAAAAAGACAAAAGAACTTTCCCAAAACATTTTGAAGGACTGCATGTATTCAAAAACAAATCTAATCAGGACATTATTTGACACTAGCTTTCTAAGTTTCCTTGAAGAAATCTAACCTTCTTTTGTATTCAAATCAGATTTGGCTCATTGATACCCGTACTGTGCAAAATGATACTGATATATAATCACTGTCTATGCCGTAACATACAGCATGTGTAATATATTGGAAACTTTAGTATGCTGTGCAAGGAATGTATTCCCCAAATAATGACTAAAACAGACAGTAGTATTGCGGCAGTGTGCTTATAGCTGGTAATCAGTAGCTGTTAAACTTAAAGGCCTAAAATTGGCAAAATATCAAGCTGTCCTTGGAAAAGAGATATCCTTATTTGGGTATTTAGCCGACACATTATGGGCAGATTCCATTTCTAATAAGCAATACAAAGATAAAATTAGTGAAAGCTGACACCAAATCCATGAAAAAATATCTTGGGGAGGACTACAGAGTTCACAGTAACAAAGTATGTTAAAGTTTTGGAAAAAGAGAGTCCTTTAAAGATTAAGGCGGGATACCTTTAATGATAATGAAATAGTAATAACAGACAGCATTTATCGCTTAATACAATATTCATCTTTATGCGTACATGTCATGTATGTTCCTTTAAAGCCTGAATATCAATGAAACAAGGAGTGCATTCAAAATTTGGTCTTAAAAAAAAACAATGATAAAAAAAACCCCAAAATTGAATTAAAAATTGCAACTAAACCAATATTGCTAATTAAGTGAATTACATGTTCTATTTCAAGATGGGTATTTACATGTCAATTATTAAGCATGGTTCTAGGGCAGTTACTCTTTGGAAAATTGCCCCTTGGACAACTACCTCTTCTCGAAAATCTACCCCTAACTCTCCACCTACAATGTATAAACCCTAACTTTATTTGTAGTTGTCTGGGGGGTAATTGTCCGGGTGTTAGTTGTCCTAATATGGTCAAGCACATATAAATGTTTTCCTTAACCTCCAAACTGTCCTATGAAGGCATCATCATCGGTACGTTCCAGGAGAAGGGGGCGTCGACCTTCTGGAGCGTTGGTGTGCAAGTTACCGGTCCAGGGTAACCCGGTTGATGCTGGAAGTTCTGTCACACCCTTCACAAGGTTCTCAGAGAGGGACATGAAGAGGTAATTAAAATATTTAATTTATAACATAGATCTAGATGATCTGGATGAGGCTTAAGTAGTAGGTACCTTGGTAAATGTAGATGTATGTTCCAGGAGAAGGGGGCGTCAGCCTTCTGGAGCGTGGTGTGCACGCTACTGGTCCAGGGTGCTGAAAGTTTTGCCACACCCTTCATAAGGTTCTTAGACAGGGACGTGAAGAGGTAATTGAAACCCCTGAATCCATTTGTAACATAGATCTAAATTAATGAAGCTTAAGAAGAAGAAGTAGTAGGTTCCTTAGGACGTTCTTTGTAGAAGAGGGCGTCTACCTTCTGGACCATGGTTTGCAAGCTACCATCCATAGACGTCTCTTGAGTCTCCTCGCCATGATTTGCAGGAAAACCAAACATGTTCATATTAAATGAGATTTTTCCTGGACATCTCGGAGGCATCTGAGATACCACCTTTAAATTGGAATAAATTAAGGTATCGCTGAGCACGAAAGCCATCAGATGCAGATGGACTATTTAGAGTGAACTTTTCCTTTAAGATTTTCTAAATGCCCTTTAGTTTTTTAAGTGAAATCTCTGATTGTCTGAGACTTTTAAATTTTTTGATAAGATAGGAAGTGATAAAGGGTTATCACTTTCCTGCAGTATGCATGTAGCTGATGTGGGCTTGTTTACATTGCATCCTTTTTAGGGGATTTATAATATTTCCTTCTCAATCACGTTTATAATGATAAGAAGCACTAGGATGTATCATGTTGATTGCGGTTATTATGTAATTTCAACTGAGGAAATTCTTCTTTTCTATCAGCATAAAATGTAATGCCTAATTCATATGTGAGATAGGAATTCAACTATTTTGATTACTATCTATGAGCTGTTCCTGTTTTTATAGAAATCAATGTCTTGTATTGAAACTTTAAACCTTAAATAGAATGATTAGCAAATACATACATACATGTACGTTGAATAATTTTATTGACAAATAACATTTCTAGCATTATAAATTATAATAAAAATAATCTAAAAATAACCTTTTTAGGGTTTTTAGGACAACTACATCCTGGAAAATTATCCCTGCCAACAGTCTACCCCTAACTCTACACCTAACCCTATTCCTGGGGTAGTTGTCGGGGGGTAATTGTCCATTGTGGATGTCTTTCAAGCATTACATGTAAAGGATGAATTTGAATTGAAATGAAAGTTTTCCCTGGCTCCCAGTTGGCTCCAATAAAAGCAGATAACTTAAACGAAAAAATTGATTGGCGAAAGTAAAAATATGAAACAAATGAAAATAAATGTGAATTTTACCAGGATTGACATACCCTACATGTTTATAGTATAAACTTTGATTTTTCTTTTGGATACAAAATTGAACTAGTGTGAAAGCAGAAAAAAAAATGTTCTACAGGAAATAGGAAGAACCTTGTTGAAAGTTTGTTGATAGAATTGGTATCAGGTTCTGTTCTAGTGGGTGTTTCTAATTGAATAGAGTTGTGATATATCTGATAAATTATTTACGTTTCAAGTGGTTTATTCCTTTTAAAACAGATAAGTATAATATTTCCTTTTCAATCTGTGAAGGGTGTGAGAGCTTGCCAACAAACATTGTACAGTATGTAAATTGTACCTGGAAGGTTGTCAGGGCTATTTTTAAACCCCATGTTTCATGTGCTATAATTTGCGCATGCAGATGTAATGAAAGCTTTAGTACAAAATAATGTTTATTTCTCCACAATTGAAACAGTCAGACAAATATGGGTGCATGTATGATGTTGAAAGCATGCATTTACTTTGTATGAATTATGTGAGGAAAGTTATTTTTCTCGTAGGATTCATAATGACATCTCTTTTGAAAAATTAAAATGGTAAAACAAATGTAGGCTTCGATGAAAAAAAAAACACTTTATTAGCTTAAATTTTTGGTGATAAGTCAAATGTCATGGATTGCTCATAATTACCGAGAACTAAATTACGCATTATTGTACTGCACTTTACAGTTTACATGTATGCTCTAGTAGTCTGTATTTTGACCAGTGAGAGTGGAAATTCCCAGTGCCTTCTCTGACTGTACACAAAGCATGAGTCATGTTTAATACCTGAACAGCATGGCGTAATTGACAGGCAAGGTACACGGGCTAGTCTACAGACATGTACATTTTATTATCACAATTTGCAATTTTTTAGAGAGCGAGCCTGAAACCCTGTAACCTGTACATTAGTCTGTGGATGTGTCAGGGCGGCCTACGTATGATTCATACAAAAGTTTCATTTTTCAGACTCTCGGTACTCTTGGTACGTTCATACTCTTGGTACGTTCATACAAAAGTGCCGTCTGGTCAAAGTACCTATACTTTGTTTTCTGTCCTTTTTATTTATTATACCGTAATTCTTTTTGCTTTTTGCTTTATAAGAACAAGAATTATTTTTCCTTTTAAGAATGAGGACGGTATTTTATTAGAGACATATACGATAGATATTTTGATTTTCTTGATTATCATCAAGCAAGGCTTTGTATTAAAAAGAAAAAAAAAAAAAATCTTTTCAACAGGAAAATGATTATCTTTAAAAAAAGAGGGGAAGAAAAAAACGAAAAAAAAAACGCAATTCATAAGGCGTAAATATTCATATAATGAATGAAAGCGCCGTAAAATATAAGAACAACAACAACAACAACATTACAATTTAAACAGGAACATGTATCATGATACAAAACTCAACTATCAAACATAGGAATATAGAGTTGTAAACAAAAGTTGGGTTCACAGTTCTAATTTCCGGGCGTAAATATTTACATCTTTCAGTTCCATTCTGAGGAAAATCTAAACGCATAAAAAGGGGCGTTTTGAAAGACCATCAGTTTCGATGTAATGACCATCGCATCGCTGATTGTGATTGTGTTCAGTGTTTTAATTGCATTTCGTATCATGATTGTTGCTCCTGTTAAAATTTTGTTTTTGACCATTAATGCACCCTCTATGCTTTGGTGCTGACAGGGACTTTAATACCCTTTTGACACTTTCTTTACCCTGTACTATCCTTAACCCGATACTATTTATTTTCCTTTTCTGACGAGCCAAATTATCTGGCTAACCCCGGTTAAGAAAATGCACGCTGTTCTCACACAGAATTCGACAACCCGGCTTTTCTGATAGAGCGGTTTGCTGCTTAATATCTCTGAATGGACAACAGCTGCTGGCACCTGTGTGTTTCAGCTCCACTTTTTGCCGGGTATAACTTCCATCGCTGTTCCGACAGGAGTTTTTAACCCTGGCTTTCAACCTTATTGTCTGGTAACCCTGCTATTTTGCAGGGCTATTTTGCAGGGCCAGAGAATCCTGTACTATGGGTAAGCCTAATTTGCCAAAATGCCGTGGGAACAGAAAGTGGAATAAGCTTAACCCTGTACGATAGGTGGGGTTATAATGGCAAGTATAGTAGTTAGTACTACCTATAGTACGGGGTTCAGGAACATTTGGTACTTGAGAAAAGGGTATTCTACAGCATGCATCCATATCACAACACTGTAATTCAAGGCAACATGTACAAGAACAGTCAAAGCCTGAGGCACAGCTCTGCATGTGTAGAGGGGACTTGTTGAGGGTTTCAAATGACATTGAAAGGAAAGTGATTTGTCTGCTAGAGGTCAGAGGTGTATTGAGGCCAAGGGGAATTCCCTGCATGATGGTAGATCTAAAAGTGCATTGACCTACATATTCATGTACACAATGTATTCAGGACTATAGTGCATTACAATGTGTTGAGAAGTCTGTTCCTGTAGGAAATACAGAAAGATAGAGACGATGACTGGTATTCTCGAAGGGTGACTATACATGTAGTTAGTAAGCCTACTAAATAGGCCTTGCTATTGTTTCGAACACAAGGGTGACGTATTTTAAAGTAGGCCTACTAACTTTAGTCGCCCTTTGAGAATACTGGTCAATAAATACAGTTGTACAGTACAGTATGTAGACAAGGGTGAGAGTGTATTATGTACATAAATGTAGGCCCCTCTAGGCCAATGTAATATTATGCTAAAACTTTAAAAGAACGTAATGTAGATCTAAGGAAATGAAAGATTCATTCTTTATAGACTCAGAGCATACATGTAAGGTCGAAGCAAGATGATTTGAGAAAATAAAATACATTTACTATCCTATATCAAAAATTGATGGTTCTAGAAATACATGTACACAACATTTGTAGAGGAGAGAAAGAAAAAGGGTGCATGGACAAAGTTTAAAATCTAGAGCAATGGCGGATCCAGGATTTCAGGATAGGGGGCCGGATGGGAGGGGGGGGGGCACCACCAAAATTTTCGGATTCTAGCATGTAAGTTCAATGAGTGGTTTTCAAATTATAGGGGGCGCGCATCCCCTGCGCCCCCACCTGGATTCGCCACTGTAGAGGATCAACAATGAAGTCTAGGATTACATGTACAATGCAGCCTACAGCAATTTCCCATACAACTTGTCTCACGACCCTTTTAATTGAAGGTCAATTTTATACATTATGTCCTGTCTGCGCTGTGCCAAAATATGGATAGAGAATTAGCAAGGAGTTGAATGTATGAAATTGAATGCCTCTATTCAGATCAGTGGCCAACACTACTAGTTTTTAGTTTATTCTGAGATATTTAAAGGAATTTACAGGGTACATGTAGTATTTTTGTTCGATTTCCCAAAACAAGTGTGAAAGAGACAGAAATGAGTAAAATCTGATTGCTCTGACTGTATTTTACTGAATCTTTCGCAGCAAATGGAAGTCCTACACTCTAGGCTGTAATGAATGGCACAGGTTGATAATATAGACTGGGTTCTTCTCTCGTTTTTCACAGTTCTACATACAGTAAATCCAGTGCATTTACCAGAATTACTGCATTGTAATGAATTTTATTGTTATTGAGGTATTATTCCAACATAATACATGTCCATGTACTTAAAGAAAACACTTACCAACATTTCCTGATGTGTATTTAAAAAGTGCTATGAATATCCATATCAATTGTATTTGTTTTCTCTAATACATGAACACACAATCCAATAGTTATCAATGTAGGACAACATTATTTTTATAGGCCTATAGATAGTCTAAACACTGCACAGTGTAAAAAAAAAAAGTTTTGTGAGAGCCATGTTTAAATCAAACAATCTCCTTTATTTAATATCATCGCACACATCACGAACCGTCCTCTTTGAAAAATTTTATGTGATACAGAGAGGATGGTTTTTGGTGCGTGTGATGATATATATAAAATATTTTTTCAATGGTACATGTAGCTGTTATTCCGTGTGCAGGGCTTTTTCAAGTTTTGGGGCCACTCTTGGCTATTGTCTATTTTTTGTTGTGCTGTAAAGCTTTCTTTATTAAAAACCGAAAAACTGTATCACAATTAAGATGTAGGCCTACAGTATTAGCTCATCGGACTATCCCTATATGCATACACATAAATCCAAGATCAAGAATTCCAACTCTATACTCTTGTTCTTGACTTTGGGGCTTAATTGCATGTCACAGTTCAGTTCCGGTAGCCTGACATCATTACCAGATTCCCAATTATGTCTGCTATGGTGCCTAATCGCATCCACACATGAGGCGATGCTTCACTACCACAAAACCCAGTAAATAGCACGATTCCATGACATTTGTTCCGATGACAATTTCTCCACTTCAAGTTCCATACATTAATCAAATGACTAAAACTTCAACTCTAGACTTTAACACTACACCTTACCCTAAAACTAACCTTAAACCTAACATAAAACCCTATTGCAACCATAACCCTACATTTTAGACAAAATAAAACCTGGAGCAATTGTGGCAGGAGCAATTGAAGATGCTAGTACTAGATGTTTGTATGTTACATTTTGGCCCTCTGTTACATTTATGTAACAATGTGTCGTGTTCATCCAAGCGTAAAGACACCACACAAAAATGGTACCAAAAGATGCGGGAGGAGTTACTCTTTTGGAATATGTAAAATAATTGAAGATGCTAGTACTAGATGTTCGTATGTTACATTTTTACCCTCTGTTTCTCAAAACTGATTTGATGTAACATAGGAACATCTAGTACTAGCATCTTCAATTGTAGCAGGATCAAATGTCATCATCACCGAATAGCATATTGCAAGGTGGATGTGAAAGGATGAAGTTGACGCTACACATTAAAAAGCTCAAAATTCAGCTTTATGATTTGGCCCAAAGCTTATTCTTGAGCCTGGGTTTCAGGTTTGTGCATCACTGCTAAATTTGTCAAGCAATGTATTTGAAGTAAAAACTGCAAAACAAACCCAAGTTGTGATTTCACCCAAAATTTCTTGCTATTTGAGAGAAAATCGGAGCAGAAAAAGCCCGCTATCACCCAATCTTGATCTAGTAAAGCACTGCCCATTCTCCTATAGGCTGACCTGTATTGCCCCAGTTCAGTGATCCACTGCTGACCTCTATATAACAGAGGTGTGAAAATACTCCCCTTGGTTGGGAATTGTAGAATGAAATTGAAATAGAGTTTTGTACAGATTTCCCTTGTTGTAAGGTTTTTAATAAAGGGCTGTTTTGAATACAGGCCTACAAGACTGATACACAGTGTTGGGATACTTTATAAGCCAATATTTTTGCGATTTTGGACTAGTTGGGAAAATTCTTGAGAGAAAAATTTCGCGATTTTGGTGATGATTTCATTACTTTAAATAGCCTTGTATTGAAGTGGAAATTTTCGCAATGACTGACTCTCGAAATTCAAGAAAATAACCACTTATACAGTAGTCATTTTCCGTTTAATGGTAAATCAAAACAGAAAATATGTTGTGGTTCTGTACTTTTTATGCGAAATTCATTGGATTTACCTGTTGCGAAACGGAATTCATATTTTTCACTCTACATTTTCTATGACAACATGAAATATCATTGTAGATCAAATTTGAAACGATAGTATCAGAATTGGAAAATATCCTTTTGTAAAACGGAAAATCACTGTCCCTAACAGTACACAGCATAGGCACAAACACTTGTTTACTAGTATTGTGACCCTGTGTATTTTGCAATGAAGGATAGAAGCCCACATTTTGTGGTTTGGCTCAGTAACTTTTTATTTAGAGCCCTTAATATAATACATTGCATGACGAAATATACATGTACATGTATGTGTAATAGCTAGGTAATAGCAAATATTTCTGGAGCATCCATGTATGCCCCATATGTATTGGCGATAAATGGCAGAAATATTTTGAAAAGGAAGATATGCATTTGTACTTTTAACACTTACAAAAACCTCCAAAGTCAATACCATCCATTTAAATAAACAATTATCTTTAATTCATGACACAGGATGTAAATTGTAATACCACTTAGAAGTTTTATACATGTGTATCTTCCACTTTATTATTTTTCCAGGCGCAGAAGCAGCTCAGAGATCACACAGATCATTTGAAAGATCTTGGTACAATGTGGGTAAGTCAAAACAGATAAATCTAAATTGGAAAGTTACTTTATTATAGAAAAAAATGTAAAATGGCCTTTTCTGGGAGGCTTCACTAATAATGAGATAAGCCGTCCATACAGACTAACTCATTGCCCTATAACATAAATGCCCATATTCACAAAGGTGGCCTTACGTTACGCCTAGCTTATCTGTGGTTTATGGCTAGCAAAGTGGGAGACGAATGTGATATGATGCAATGTTCTTTACACGTTCACTGGATTCTGGAATCATACTTTAGTGGTTAGGGAACTTCTTGTACTTATCATGCCCATGCAGCTTTTAATAGTTTAAGTACAAAAAATTCTGATAAATTGAAAATTTACTTTTCATGATTGTATCCTACTTAGCCAGTCATAGTTAATGCACAGATTTAAGCTAGACTTAACTTTAGGCCACCTTTGTGAATACAGGCTAAAGAGTTAGGATCAAAATTTTTTAAAGCACCCATTCTGATTGGTTCACAGGGAGATTTCTATTCAAGAAGTCCATGCAACAAGGATCCTGATTGGCTACTATCAATTTCAAATTGATAACACTTTATGTTACAGGACATACATTTAGATGACCTACAGTATCTGTGAGGTGGTAATAGAGCCAATGGAAATAAATCTTGTTTTAATGAGGTCAATCAGTTTTGCAAATTGTAATCTTGTGATCTACAAGCCTATGATACGTTAACTAGGTAATGAAGGAATTTCCTAAATCAGAAGGGTACCAAAATCTATTAACTGTTTAATTGATTTGATAACAAGTTGAATCTACATACATAGGTTTCATTCATTAAGACCGATTTGAAGTTTAATTGATAAATAAAGAGACTAAAATGTGTAGGCTAACTTGTAACTCAACAATGATCAAAGAAGTGTAAGGCCTACATGCTAGATCTCAAATTAAAGACTATAGACTATTGCATCGAATGATATATTTTTGTATTGGGAATGTTTTTGTTATGATTATTTGGGATCTTACACATGTGTATTGTTTCCAGTTAGAGATAGTAAGTAGTCCCTTATCTTCACCCAAGACACATATTTTAAGTCATCTGGATATTTTTAGTACTTTCTGTCAAACAGTGGAAAGTGAGTCTTAACATAAAATGCAAATTTGGCAGTCCCACTCTTTTCTACTTTATTTGTTTGTTAGCCTTGATATACCTGTGTCCCATTATAACAAGGTAATTTGCTTGTTCCCAAGGAATCTGTTACAAGGTTATGTTTGGAATATTATAGGCTTTAAGTGTTGGTCAACATTTTGAAATACAATGCAAATAATTTTCTGTGAACACAAACATAGAGCGTAAAGTACATTTCATAATTTGTGTTATACATAATACATGCATGCAAGTTGCATCCTTTATCTTTAATATTAGATATTTATTTATAAAAGAATACTCAACACCATGCATTAATTACTGTGTTTCTCTATTAAATTGATTACAAACCTCAATAGACATTACCGCTTTTCTAAAATCACACTTGTAAAGTTCTAATGATTATTCTTTATTGAGATTATTTATTCATTTTGTTTTTTTATTTCTCTTGAGCGATGCATGCTATAGGCTATAGGGAAAAAAAAGTTACCGACCCACGAGGAAAAGTAGGTCACTCATTATAATGAATGTTGGGGGTGTACATGATGTACATGAAATGCACAAATTGTATACATGAGATTTGGTCGACTTTTTTAAATGCATTTGAAAATAATTTTCTATAAACAAAAACATGGAGCATATCTAACATTTATAATTACACTGTATATCGATACATTCCATATAACATTGTGTATAACAATAAGTTTTATTATGCATATCAATACATTCCATGTATTAACATTGTGTGTACTTGTATAATTTTTCCAGGGTCATTTCCATGAAGGATATGGTAAACTGAATGCAGCCTACTGCAGTCTGCTCAACACCAAACTAGAATTCCACAGAAAGGTAGGTGTGTGTGATTGACAAGCTCACTTCAAGTCCTTTGGGATTATCAATTAACTATTCATATCATGCCGGTGATCCCAAACATTTATATTGAAAGGCAATTTATGCTTGCAGTCATACACTGCCATTACACAGGATGAAAATCCTTGAGTGGTGAAATGCCACTTGGTCTAAATCCACTTTTACTGATGCCTGTTTGGTCTAATTTCCACTTTGTCAATTAATACCATTTTGTCTAATTTTCTTCTTTATTTTAATGCCCACTTGGTCTAACACCAGTTAGTCTATTACCTGTAACACACTGGTAATAGATCACATATTCATTTGAGAGTTACATTAGAATATGTTTTTATTAGACGGATTGGTAATTAGACCAAGTTGCCATTTATATACTAAGTTAAAATTAAACCAAGTGAAAACTAGACCATGTTGTTAGTAAACCAAATGGCTTAATCCCATGTGGTATTAGACAAGCAGGGAATGGGCCACCTACTTTTAGACCAAAAGGATATAAACCACTTGAACTGGTGGATGAGAATCAAGAATATTCATATATTATAGTTGTTTTTTTTTTAGCTGTTCATGCTTGGGAGAAGGCTTTATAATTGTTGATACATTGTAGGCTATATGGTTTGCTTATTGAACAAATAAACAGCTGGCAATGATGCGTAAAGACACAATAGGGAATTGAATGACAAATGAATTGTAGTTATCATGTGGTTGAAAGTATTCAAAGGTCAAGTACATATTAAATTTCTGTAGAAGAAAAACAGAGTCATAATCTGCCTCAAATTTGCTACAAACCAATGCAGTTAAATTTTTAGCTCATCCGGCTCAAAGAGCCAGATGAGCTTATGCTGTGGCGTGGCGTCCGTTGTCCGTCCTCAATTTCAAAATGCTTCTTCGTCATTTCAATTCTGTTTGCTTGGGATTCAAAACTTCTACACAGAATTTTGAAACTCACTAAATATGCCAATTTATGCACATTTTTCAAAATTCACAAAAAATGCTTCTTCTTCTTTATTTGTTGACGGATTTTGACTTTTTTTGTTCCATCTGGTAGAACTACATGAGGTTCACCAATCTTGTTCACAGAATTTTGAAATTTTGTCTATAAAATTATTTATGCTAATTTATGTAAAATTTATTCATAAATCACAAAAATTGCTTTTTCGTCATTTCAAGTCTGATTTCAATTTTGTTTGCTTTATATGATACTTTTAGCATTAGGTGGGGGATTCAAAACTTTTACACAGAATTTTGAAACTCATTAAATATGCTAATTTATGCGCATTTTTAAAAATTCAACAAAAAAGCTGTACTTATTTATTTGTTGACCGATTTAGATTTTTTTTTTTTTCATCTGGTAGAGCTACATGAGGTTCACCAAACTAATGCACAGAATTTTAAATCTTGTCTAGTAAATTATTTATGCTATTAATGCGCAATTTATTCATAGATCACAAAAATTGCTTCTTTTCCTTCATTTGTTGATCAATCTCAATTCTGTTTGCTTTATATGATAGCACTAAGGGGGATTCAAAACTTCTACTCAGAATATTGAAACTCATTAAATATGCTTATTTATGCGCATTTTTAAAAATTCAACAAAAAAAGCTGTTCTTATTTATTTGTTGACCGATTTAGATTTTTTTTTTTTGGTACCATCTGGTAGAGCTACACCAAAGGTTCACCAAACTACACAGAATTTTGAAATTTTGAAAAGAAAATTATTTATGTTGATTTATGCAAAATTTAAAAATCGTGTTTATTTCTTTGCGAGATGCGGGATGAGCACCACATCATTGATATGCTAGTTATTTGATTGCTACTCCCCTGCTTGTATAATATGTACATGTAGATCTTAATCATGATAAAAATTTAATTGATATAAATTACTTTACAAAGTGCCTTTTAATCTCCTTCAAAGGTTTCTTCATGTATATGTTCATATAATTGGTAATGAGAGCAAATAGATTGACAGGATGTGAGACAGATATGGATTATAATTTGTTATCTTTCTTCTGTTTAGAACCCACTTCTGCCTGGTAACCTTCTACTCCAAAATCCAGAGAAAGATATTGAAAAGATGTGTGAAAACGATATCAACAACTAGTAAGTACAATGCAAGATCTATAATTCATCTTATAATACATATGGTAAAATGAAATGCTAAGTAGATATATTGCAGGATTTCTACTGAATTCTCCTGATATTAAAATGGAAGGGGAAGGGGTTAGTGGTTCGTGTGCATGACAAAATGAGAGCAACTCCAAATCTGTTTGTATAGTTTTTCAAAAATCATCCTCCAACACTTTACAGAGTTGATCGATGTAAATTCAAAAATATTGTCTATATAAGTCAACACTCAACACTAACATTTTTCTAGAATATTAGTTTTTCCTCCAAAATGGTTGCCCGAATGAAAAATCTGGTTGCCCTACCCAAAAAACAAAATCAATAACAACATTGAAGATTTGAATTTTATGTCAAAAAGTTTGCATAATATGTGATTTACATAGTCTAACTCATAATGTAACCTGGTTTAAAGGGGCAGAAAATACGAAAAGCCCAATACATGTCTGTCATATAGGCGCTTGTATTAGTCTCGCGAAAAATTGTGGTTGCCCAATTCGGGCAACTATTTTGATCATTTATTCCAAATTTGGTTGCCCTGGGCAATGGGGCACATGCTAATGGAACTTTATTCAGTCTTCCTTTTTTATAACAAGGAGTGTAATATTTCTCACATGATTTGGGTGGAAACTTAAAAACAATCATAGAAGTCGGTCTTCAGGCTTTATTGCAATAACTACATTTTTTAGAAGCTTCATGATTTTCACATGTATTTTGGACTGATTTCAATGTCCTGTAAGTGTATTACATGTAAGTGTGCCATTTTAATGGTTCAGTTTTCTTTTCTTTTTTTCCTTTGCAAATGTTATAACATGTACTTGGATCTTTAAAACAAACCAATTTTCTTTATTTTCTGTGCAGCTTCCAGATGTCAGTAGAAATATTCGACTACTTAGAATCCCTCATCAACCTCCAAGCAGCAGGTATGTCTTCCAACTTCATGATTCCACAGAACCCCTGATAATGTTCAGTTTGAATGTTCTGTAACGCAAGTTTGAACCTTGATACATTTTAATGTTGGTTTTTATCACTATCAATTTTTATAGCATTGAAAAGTTCATTTATTTTTCTTTTTATTGATACCCTATTTGCAATGGGAACATTAATGTTTTAATGCACATAATTCATGAATATATAACAAAGTAAAAAGTGAAAAGTTGCAAAATGCATTGTTATTGCTCAAATTGAGTAACTCGCAACAGACAATAACACTCACAATAGGCATTCAATTTGCAACATTTGACTTCTGACTTGTCCTAAGATTCAGGGGATCTGTGCATACGAGAACAACAATATTGTTACAATTAGGTTATCTTCGAAAAAAGGAATAAATCGTCGGCCTCATGCCAAAAGGGCCTTAACATTTTTAAAGGCCATTCATATTGTACACATAATAAAAACGGTAAGGCCCTTCTGGCATGAGGCCGACGAAATGAGCTTGAAAATGGTATAAAATTCAATAAAAATTAGAAAATACCCTAAAAGTTACCAAGGCCTAAGGTCGGGATTCGGAATTCAATTTGATCAATTAAAGTGCATTTTGCAACATTTGACTTTTTACTTTTCTCCATATTCTGATATTTTGTGCATTTAAGCATGACACAATCATTACAAATAGGATATCAATAAAAAGGGAAATAAATTATCTTTCCAATAGTATGAATATCAGGAATAATAACTAAAGCATACCTGAAAAGTTATCATTGCCCAAAGTCGATTTGCGAAACTTTTTGTTAGGGGTTATTATGAAATTTACTTTTTTACAACTAATACCAACTTTATGATTGGTTCAAATTTTTGGCGAGTATGGTTGAGTTTTACTATTAAAATATATAATGTAGAAGGCAAATTGTAAAACCTTAAACACATTGCAAAGATTTTATGCATTGACTTTTCTTCGAAGAAATACAAGCATACAGGACAAGCATACATATGGTCATATTCAGACTAAGTGGGACATTTAGCTGAAATTTTAATGTGGCGCTGTGCCTTTGAAAATGCAAATTAGGATCTGAAATCAACACAAAGGCTTCTTTACAATACAAACAATTATTTAAGTTCAAACATTATGTGACCCAGTTTTCTTACGCTGAATAATTGAGCAAACAGGAATTTGCACGTATGGGACTATGGTGCTTTAAATGCCTCTTATTCTTAATACCAATCACTTTTGTCTGATTTTTTTTGCTTAAAGTAATTTTCATGGACTACTCTAACATGGCATATAAATACAGGTAATTTGGATTGAGCTATTTACTTGAAATGTTGAATTTAAGGCACTGGTCGTGTCACTCACATTTTGAATGTCGTGTCACTCACGACACATAAAGGTGAACCATTTTCAACAGAGAGGGAATGATTGATAAACACAATAAATGTCAGAGAGGTACACTATTCATATACATATACCAGCACTTATGGTACCCTTACAGTTCTACTTGTGCACAAATCCAACTATAACCAATGATGGTCAGAAACCCATGTCTTTTTTCTGTCGTGTCACTCACGCACTGTTTTTTAATCATAATTTCCAGGACCAATTGTAAAATTCAAATCCAACTGGTCATGACACATGCCACTCCTACATTATACATAATATGGTAGTCATGATCCATTCATAACCTACAAGTGCAAAGATATGCGCCCTTTTATCAGTCCAAATGTCGTGTCACTCACGTTTGAATATGACCACATGTGTACTGGAAAACCACTCATTTTCAGCCCCGTTTCAGAATAAGAAGTTACATACAAATTTGTAAGCTTTTCAGATTACATGAGAAATCATTTATGCCATTTTGTCATCAACCAGTCTTACGATTATTTGAATTTTGCAAAGCTACAACTGTTCATACAGGACTGGTAAATTATCTGGCCATTACTGTCATATTTCACTCCATCTACCGAGTGAGTCAAAAAAAACTTTACACCTAGAAAAATGTCAATAAAACGAAAACTAATATATAAACCCTAAATTGTTTTATATATTCTGAAAGAGTAACTCCTCCCGCATCTTCTGGTACCATATTTGTGTGGTATGTCTTTACGCTTGGATAAACACGACGCATTGTTTGCGAACATGCACATTTCGAATTGTGCCAGGGTGGGGATGAAATTAAAACAACAAAAGCTGACAAACAAAACAACTCCAGCATGAATAGAATGGCACAACTTTTTAACGAAAATGTATTCCGCTTAATAACTTGGCAGGGATGTTGTTACACATACATGTATGGCCTACATTTTGTATGAAAATGAGATAAATCTGTAGAGTCAGGCATGAGTGAGCACACGTCAAAGACAAAATGATCTCTATACAAAAGTATTAGGAGGCCTTTTTAGGTCTGTCAGTGGCAATTTACTCTTTGATGTGTACTCATTCGTGCATTACTTGACGAGTCAATCTAATTTTTATACAAAATGTAGTCAATATAAAAAATCCATTTGTTTATTTATTGTATCTTCATCAATTCCAGTCTTCAGATCATTTGACCTATCCCAAGGCTTTGTCCGGTACATCCTCCGGTCACTGCTGTCTTTTACCACTCAAAGCGGTCATTTATTTATTGTTTCTTTATCAATCCCAGTCTTCAGATCATTCGACTTATCCAAAACTTTGTCTGGTACATCGTCTGGCAATTGCAGTTTTTCACCTATCATAGGGGTCATTTATTTATTGTTTCTTTATCAATCTTAGTCTTCAGATCGTTTGACCTATCCAAAGCTTTGTCCGGTACATCGTCTGGTCACTGTCGTCTTTCACCACTCATTGCGGTCATTCTAGACTCCGGTCAACTATATGATTTCAGCGTCAGGTTACTCTACAAACTACATGCATGTAAGTTTGAATATTTTTTATACAGTTTGACCTCACTTATCTGGCCACATTGGGACCAGCACCTGTCTGTTTAAGTGATATGGCCGGTTGTGAGAGTAATGCATAGCTTATGCACTATCAAAATTTATGGGGGGGGGGGGGTGGAGATTTAATAGTCTTGAGTGGAGGGATCATGGGATGGATGATTGTAAATTACCATAATGTCTTTCTATGTGTAAGGAGATGAAAATAACATTAATAACAGGAGAAAAGCGATGCTTTATGTTAATTTAAAGTGGAATTAAAGAGGGAATCTGTCTATGGCCAGATGATAGAGGAGGCCCCGGTTAAATGATGTCCGTAAAGCGGAGTTCTCTCTTATAGAGACTTAAGATGATCAGGACCCAATAATATGGGTCCCCGCCAAAATCTAGGGCCCCTGGCAACAAATTGAAAAAATAATAATAATCGGTTCCAGTTTGGAGGCATACTATGGCAATCTGAATTATCCTATATATGGCTTCCAAATTAATGTTTATAAAAAAGTAGGCTTTGAAATATCTCTAGTTTGAATCCTAATATATCCTTCGATGTCACTTTTGTGTTGTTCTAACATTCAGGTGTCCATGCACAGCACATACTACATTGTATGTAACATAATAGTTTGAAGATATGGAATAAATGGACTATTTCATGATACCAAATGCAGTGATGTTGCTACACTAAAATTGAAGTTGTATCTACTCAAGTTTAATGTGTGGAACTTTTTAGGAGAGGTCTTATACTTGGCCTTACTGACATTACTTTTCTGACATTTCAGGCTTGCCATCGGACACACTGGAGGGTCATAGGTCACGATTCTTGAAGCAGTTCCGTGCACTGAAGGAATTCTATGCCAAGTGCAGCAGCGTGATCTACTTCAGAAGACTCATCCAAGTACCTACTCTCCCTGCAGTGAGTAACAATCTTCAAGTCATTTATTCAGTTGATTCCATGATAATTGCTCCTGCAACAAATGCTCCGCTGCAAATTCCATACTGTATTCGTGGAAATATTCGCGGTACATTATTTTTCGCGGATTTTGCGTAAAGAGCGGCAGGCGCGAATTAAAAAACCCACGAATATATAGGCATTATTTCCTTCGCATGTATGGAATGGGTTTAATTGCGAGCTTACGAACATGCAGCGCGAATTTAAGAAGCTGTGAACATTTTTTGAGGCCACTCAGCGCGAAAAATTAATCGCGCGAAAATAACGACGAATACAGTACTTTATTTGAACTTCGACCCTGGACTTACCGCGATACTCAACCCTAACCCTAAAACCTAAAGAAAATCCCTATCGCACCCTTAAACCTAACCCTACATCTTAGACAAAATAAAGCCCAGGGCCCGTATTCCATAAATGTTGGACTTAAGCATGAAACTTAAGAATTTTTTTGCTAAAATAAATTTTGGTTTTAATTAAGAGTATTTTTGCTTAGCATATTTTTGACACTTGAGCATAAATTATTTGATTTAGGCTAAGTAAAACGTCTTAAATTTAGTTGCTCCTAAAAATATGCACATCAGAAGAGTGAATTTTATCTCAACTTTAAGCCTAACTACCTAGTGGCTTAACTTGGATGTTGATTATATGGCAAGCTCATTTGAGGCCCCAAATTAAACATGACAATATTAACAGAATAAAGACTTTTGCTTAATGCTTTCTGAGCTCAGGCAAAGTGCTTTACGTGTTTGGAATAAAAGCTAAGAAATTTTTTTCCTGGACAAAATATTAGAAAAGATACTTAGACTTAAGCAAAATTGCTTAAGTATAGTTTATGGAATACGGGCCCAGGGCTGTTGTCGCAGGAGCAAAAGTCCTGTCACCATTCAGTTACATACAGAATATTAAGAATATGAGGATTTTCATTTGCCTTTAATAATGAAAAACTGACATTGAATAATACGTTGCATAGACCAGCTGGAAAATGAGAAGAAATCTCTCTAAAAAAAAATGAGACTTGGTTAGTATCTAGGAGATATCTGGGAGTTGCCATGTGGTCACTGAATAGTCTCCAGAGCCCTGTAAAACAAAGATTTTGCAATCAATTGCAAATTTGAAAGAACGAGTCTCATTGGCTACTGGTCAGTCTTTTGAACAGAAAGCGCTTGCAACCGTGATTTTGATTGGCCATTGCCATTTATCAAGTTATCGCAAACCTTTGTGTTACGGAGCCCTGTAACACAAAGAATTACGATTGGTTAAAATATATGATTGATTTTTTCTTAGTAGCCTCATTTTGAACGCAGGTACAGTCATGGATTAGGATTAGAATATGATTAACATTAGGGATAGGGCTAGGGTTCGGATTAAGATCATCAACTTTGGAGCACCCTGTCCATGATGAGGCTACCGAGAAAAATCAATCATATCTTTTTATCAATCGTAAGTCTTTGCGTTACTGGGCACTGGTCTCCAATTGCACTGTAGAACACTTACTGGTACCTACATGTATGTAATGGACTGTGACACAGCTACAAGTTATATTAGTGTTTGGCATTCAATGTTATCTTTCATCTACCATCTTCAATGTTATTTTCCACATTACAGATGATGAGACAAACAAAAACTTCTTTGATGATCTTCAGAAATAAAGCTATATCCAGATCGCTCTTGAAAGTAATAGTTCATCCCATCACCTAAACCAATAATGTACTTTTGTATTTTTTTCAGGAATCACCGAATTTCTTTGTAGCTGCTATGAACCAAGACACATACATTAGTCCAGCTGTCATGCTTGCCCTCAATGAGTCTATGAACGATGGAGCTAGTGGCAGAGATAGTCCACCGGTAGGTTTTGATATTTTTTCCAATCATTGTAATAGTGGTTTGTCACTCTGAAATATATTAACACAATATAACTGTCTAAAGTGTCATAGTCTAGTGGTTGTATAACATGACTTCGGAAGTAAGAGTTGTGGTTTCGATCACTGGTACTGACACTAATCTCCTTGAGCAAGGCAATTATCTTAATGCTACACCTAATCGAGATAAAAGGGTATATGGTAGGACTCCTTTATTGTGAGCACCTGTAAAATCAGGTAATATGTTTTGTGATTACTTCAGCAAACACTACATTTTTACTGAACATCAAGTAGATCTGATTTGATAAACTCAATTTCAACAACCAGAATTGATTTTAATCATGTTGCTTTACAGCCCCCTAGTGAAGCATCTATTGAGGAACCAGTGATAGAGAGATTTGAGGAACCCATTGCACACAGCACTATGTTAGTAGACCTCATGTCATCTCCACCCCCGCAACAAAATGGACAATTCCAACAACAACAGCAGGTACAGCAGAGTGGTCCTGATGAAAGGTAAGGCAATTCTATATCCACTTGGTCTAACGGCAGTTGGCCCAATCCTCTGATTGTCTAATACCACATTGGCTAAACCCATTGGCCCGAATTCACAAACGTGGTTTAGTTAGTCCATGGTCTAAATCAATTGTTTAAACCACGGATTTAGACCATGGTCTAAATTTTGGTATTCACAAACCACCTGATTTAGACCATGGACTAACTAAACCACGTTTGTGAATTCGGGCCATTTGGTTTACAGACAATCCGGTCTAATTTCCCCTTGGTCCAATACATAATTGGTCTAAATCTCACTCTGTTATATTACCAATTAATTGCCAATTTCTGTAATAATCAAATTAATATTTCTTCTGTTGGCAGTTGTCAAAGGAATTGATGTGAGGTTAGACCAAGTGGACATTAGATGAAATGGGAATTAGACAAAATGTAAAAATAGGCAAAGTGGCAATTAGACCAAAAGGTAATTAGATGAACCACTTATAAACAAAATTGAATTAGATCCTGTAGAAAGAGACCAAATGGTTATTAGCCAAAGTGGGTTAAGACCAAATGGGAATTTACCACATTGGTATATATCTGTCACACTGTCATGGTAGGAAAAGAACCAACTCAAATTTGAGTTTTGAGGGAATCCTTGACCATGTGAGGCTTAGAATATAAACACAGAGATATTGCTTTGATTTGGTTTAATTTTTGATTCTATCATAAATTGGCTCAAGCAGCTAAGGTAGGATGTGAACCAACTCAATTTTTAGTTTGAGATTGAGAGTATCATTGAACATTGAGTGTGAAATTTTAAGTTTTGAGTTTGAGAAAATCATTGAGCATTTGAGATTGAAATTAAGACAAAGAGGTAATGAATTGCTTTAGTTTGAGTTTGATTCTATTAGAGATTAGGTGGAGCAGATAAGGGAGTGAATGAACTAACAAAAGTTTGAATTTGAGTTGGAGAGAAGATCAGAGAATCATTGAACCCTCGAGGTTGAATTAAAGCAAATAGATATTGATTTGGTTTGATTTTGATTGTATTTAGAGATTGGATTATTGAACAGCTGAGGGAAGAAGTGAACCAACTCAAGTTTGAGCTTGATAGGACAAAGAGAGAAGATCAGAGAATCATTGAAGAATTGAAGAGACGACTCATGGAGATGGAACAGGAGATGAATGAACATCGGACTGTGGTGGAGACACAGTGTGAGGTAAATATTGCATGTTCCAGCATGCAATATACTGGATTATATGCTCAACAGATACTAAATTTTCCTGAGTGAATGTTTGTTTCACCGCGGCTCTAGGCTAATGCGAAATGGACCTGCACGAGGGATGATTTAGTATATGGAGTTTATATAGTCCAGTAATGTTGCATTAGACCCTTCGATCTTTGGCATATCCCTATGAATAATTGATTGCCTTCAATTTTATTTCTTGTACTTATATCCTTCCTGCGCGTATCCATATTAGCTTGTGCTCATACCCTTATAATGGGCAAATAGAAGCAGCCAAGTGACACACCCCCTCATGCACTTCAACATAGGATTCTCAATTGTTCAACATATCAAAATGCTGCACAATATGTGACACCAATGTAACCAATTACATCACTAATTATACTACCACTATTACTATTATTAGATGAGGCATTTTAGGACAACTAATTCCTGTATAACTACCTTCATGACACGTGGACACCAGCCCCTGGACAACCTCCCTTGGGCAATTATTCTCCTCTTCCAGCATAACTGCCCCCCTGACAATAACCCCGGGGGTAATTGTCCAAGGACATGGTCCTGTCTTGAGAATTGATTTCTTAATAGTTGCATTTGAAGAAGGTGGGTGTTTGTCCCTGGAGTACCGGGTAGTTATTCTAAGGGGGGTACAAATAATTGTCAAGCGGGTACATGTATTTGACCGATAAAGTACATGTAGTTGTCATAGGAACTAGTACTCATATTAAAGATAAGGGATTGAGATTGTGGGGTTTGTCTTTCAGGCTCAGTTTGGGGATAGGTGTTACATTATTTATCCTGTTTTGTAGAAAACGGTTGAATGTACTCTTAAATGTGATTTTTTTTTTTTTTTTTTTTTTTTTTTTTTTTTTTTTTTTTTTTTTTCATTTTTCAGGAAAATGAAACGTTACGGGACAAAGTAAAAGAACTTGAATCTGCTGCCCTCATGGTCTCAGAAGAGAAGTTAATTGATGCTGAAAGTGAGTAGATGTATAGCATGAATGATATCTTGATGGGTTGATTAGAGTTATGGTAATGTAGTTGGAGTATACTTTATTAGACAACTTGTTTAGCACAGGCCTACTTTGCCATTAGGTCCATAATGATTCAAGAAGTGTTCTTACAGAATCAAGTAAACTGAGTGTTGTCACAAATTTGTGGTGTCATATGAGCAAATCTAGAAGTTTTTTTTAGCTGTAGTTTTGGTACACTGTATATACACAAGCTAACCATGAATTTGTATAGATTTGACAGTGCGTCCTAGAATAAATGAAACTGATACTATCATATTTTTTTTTAATGAAAGCAAACAAAACGTGAAATACTAAATGCGTAAGGTGAAAGTTCAGTTTTTCGTTTCACTCCCAATGCAATTAAAAAGAGTTATGCATATACAGTGAACTGTATGATTCATTTGAAACTTAAATGTCTAAATTAAATTGCTAGTTTCTTTTTTCCCCCTATTCTGATATGGAGTTTACAGCAAACTCACTTTGCATTTTTCACTTCTGTACTGGCTGCAGTGTATTCATTGATTGTGTAGATGATTACTTTCAAACTTAATTGGCATGTATCATTTGTGTACTGTCAATTGATTGATTGTGTATATATTTACCTATCACAGGGAGATCAAAGGTCAATGAAGAGAGATTCAAGAAGATGAAAGATGTCTACAATAAACTGCGAGAGGAACATCTAGGCCTTATCAGAGTGGTGAGTTCTACTATGTTACATATTTCTGTGTTTTTAAGAATATAAAATAAAAAGGGCACCATTCTTGAATAGACTTGTTCTAGTGAAGATACTTCAATTTTATACATTCCAAGAGTTGTTTTAAAAAGGGGGGAAGCCAGCTTCGATTTTTGTGGTCCAAAGTTATGGAATAGTTTGCCCGCCTATCTATGGTCTATCAAATCAGTTGAATCATTTAAAAGACACCTAAAGACTTATCTATTTTCATTGCAGTGTAATAATGGAGAGCTGTATGGATAGCTCATACAGCAGTTTTAATTGATTATGCGCTATATAAGAACCAGTTTATTATTATTATTATTATTTTCATTATTAACTGTTTGGGTGGAAACAATCATTGAAACCTCTAAATTGGCAATGTAAAGAATATTTATTGAACACTATTTACGTGGGCGAGCTATCATTTTTTGATGCAATTTGTAATTTCCATCAACGAAATGTCATTGAATACAGGTTACTTCTAATTCTATCTTTCATTGTCAAAATTTCTCAATTCTAACCCAGAAAGCTGAAGCCAGCAAACAACTTACAACTGTATCTAAGAGCTCTGAAGAGATATTACTTGTGAGGGACTCTGCCAAGACAGTTGAGGAGTTTAAAAAGTCCATAGCGCAGACTATTATCTTTACCACTATCACTACTATTGATTATACCATTATCTCTTTTGTAGAATGCTGAAGCTAGGAAGTAGCGTACAACTGTATCGAAGAGTTCTGAAGAGATATTACTTATGAGGGACTCTGCTAAGACAGTTGAGGAGTTACAAATGTCCATAGTGCAGACTATTATCTTTACCACTATCATCGCTATTAATTGTACCATTGTCTCTTTTATAGAATGCTGAAGCTAGCAAACAGTGGTCCATAGCTCAGTTTATCTTTACCACTTTCATCATTACTAATTACACCATTTTTTTTTCATTTTTTTTCTTCTTAGAATGCTGAAGCCAGCAAGCAGCTTACGACAGTAACCAAGAGTTCTGAAGAGATATTATAGGCTAGGGATTCGGCTGAAAAGACTGTTGAAAAATTACTATCATTATACTACTAGTTGTACCATTATTTAATAAACTCTTAATATATCACTTCTTTTCCAGAACGCTGAAGCTAGCAAGCAGCTTACGACTGTGTCCAAGAGCTTTGAAGAAATATTATAGGCGAGAGATTCGACTGAGAAAACTGTTGAAAATATACAAATGTCTATTGCTCAGTATATTATCTTTACTCTCATTATATGACTACTCCTTTACCAGAAGGCTGAAGCCAGCAAGCAGTTGACGACTGCATCCAAGAGCTCTGAAGAGATATTACAGGCTAGAGATTCGGCTGAAAAGACAGTAGAGAAGTTACAAATGTCCATAGCTTGGACTATTCTTTATATTTATATTTTCTATCATTGATATTACTTGCAGTTATTCCATTATTTAATAAACTCTTGATGTATCACTTCATTTCCAGAACGCTGAAGCTAGCAAGCAGCTTACCACTGTTTCTAGAAGCTCTGAAGAGATATTACATGCAAGGGACTCTGCGGAGAAGACCGTTGAGAAGTTACAAATGTCCATAGCCCAGACAGCGAGCAGGGAGGCTCAACTCAAGAGACAAATGGAGGAACAGAGGAAAGCATTGCTTGGTGAGAAAAATAGTCAGATAATTTGTAGTTCTAGCAATGAATAAGGAAACTAGTATCAAAAGAAATGGTGTTCTAATGACAAAGGAATATATTTATATACATATATATGTTTCAATAGCTTCTGACCACACGAGCGTTGAAAAGTTAACAGTTTTCAGGGACAAATATAGACATGGGTTTGCCATAGCTCAGTTGGTAGAGTGACTGACTAGTAATCAGAATCAAATGCTAATGGAACCCCATTTTCTTTGTTAATTTTTTTTTCATGTTATATATTTCTGGTCAGTTTCTTTCGTTGTTAAAATTTACATGTATACATATATGATAAAATTTTAGCCAATTCTCTCTAACATATTCTTTATTGATATGTATGTTTATTTGTTTGTTTGATTCATATTGTTTTTATAGCCAAAGCTGTAGAGGGGGCGGAGGAGACATTGAGACTTATCATGCAACAGATGGATGATCCTCAGTTTGCTTCAGCTACGTGTACACCAGGTTAGAATAATAAATCAATTTCACTCCCTTTACAAGTAATGCTAAAACCTCTTATTCACACTCTACGACAAGAAGAAAACCACACTCCAAACATTTTGTCCATTTGACTCTCAGGTCTAGGGGGCCTGTATAATGTTCAAAATCAGTTGTTTTGAAAAATTTCGCTTGAAGCAGACAAAAAAACAACAAACAAACAAACAAGACAGATGTTTGTTGCACACTGTATGGGTCCCGTTTTGATATGTGATTATACAGATTCTGTACTTGTCACGGTTAAGGCTTCACTAGAAACAGGTATACAACCATAAATGGAATCGTCTATTTTCAACCCTTCGAATTACTGGTCAGTGCGACATCTGCAACTAGATCTGGAGTACAACTTTTAAACAAAAGCATTAATAGACCTATATTGTGTCCAAAGATCTTACAAACAAATTTGCACTTCATTTTTTTATTGACACAGAATATCTCCTGAGTAGAGCGCCCTCAGCAGATGAATGTGTGAATAACCTTGATAGATGCTTCAACTCATATCAGCAAAACAGCAACGGTCAGTATTCAATCTGTTAAGATAATGATGTTGTTTGTTTATGACAATGATGATGATGATGATGATATTGATAATGATGATAATTTTGTTGATAATGGCAATGATGATGAAGAAGATAACGTCGTTTCTGAGGATGATGATAGTGATGATGATGAAGATGATATTGATGAAGAGGATAAAAATCATGTGGATGATGATGGTGGTGGTGGTGTTGGTAATAATGATGATGGTGATGATGATAATTATGGTGATGATGAAGATGGTCATCATGATGACAAGGATTAGAATGATGGTGATGATTATGATGATGATATTGATGAAGATGATACTGATGATGATTTGGAGCTGATAATAATGATGAAGATACAGTTGATGATAATGATGATGAAGATAATGAGGAGGAGGAGGAGGATGATGATGATGACGACGATATTGATGATGATGATGGTGGTAGTGTTTGTGGCAGTGGTGATGGTGATGGGGATGATAATGTTGATGATGATGATAATCATATTAATGATGTTTGTAGTAAGTAAAAGAACAAAGATTGTTAGGAGATATTGCCAGGAAAGAAATACAGTTTCTGTTTAGAACCTATCCAATTGGTCCTGTGCTATCTTAGTACAACACAAATTTGAAATGCTGTTCATGTATGTGCTATCAATTCCTTTTGAACAATGAATTCATATTCTTTCTTTACAGAATTTGGAGGATTAATTGGTTCCATCGCCTCATTTTCTCACTCGCTTGGTGAATACTTACTGCAGGGTAAAGCCACCTCAAATCTTGCTCCTGTACATGTTGGAGAAAGTGAGTATATCAAGTGTTACTGTTCGCTGTTTGTTTAGGATGTAGCCAGCTATTCACAGGCTTGAATGTTAGACTAGTGCCACAATAATAATAGTAATATTCTGGATTTATATAGAGTACCAAAGTGTGATGTCATAACGGTGGTGTTGTTATGGTTGCTGGTTCTAAACAATCTTGTGTTGAACAATAGCAACATGATCGCACCAAAACCTGTTTGTGTATCTGCCCGAGTCTAGCCCATTGCTGGACCACATTAAGGCTAAACCTCATGCACAGGCTTTTTTGTTTAGAACCAGTAACTGAGACGACGGGCGATTATGACGTCAACCCTTCGGTACTCTATGGCGCCTAATACATAGTTCAACTACGTCTCTAAGCAGTTTACAGACAGATTATTACCTTGGTCATCGGATTCAGGCTTGCCTTTACATAAGATGTGCATATTCACCACCCTCTGAGGAGCATTCCTGCCAGGCACCATTAAAATTGGTGTGCACAGTGCTGATCAAACCACAATGATGGTCACATCTTTCTGGGTACTCATTTACACCGGGGTTGTTAGAAGCATGTAGAAAAAAGGGACGTCAGTGCCATACCAGGGATCGAACCCACGACCTTTGCTTTCTCAGTCAACCACTAGACTATGGTGCTATACCTGATGAAATAGCATGCTTTAAATTGTGATCTGCACTTCAAAGCTTGTTGATATCTGCTCATGTCAATTCTGTATTTGTTTCTTTTGACAGGACTATCATTAAATTGCCATGCCACATGCAACAGTGCCTTGACTGTCCTTCAATCATTAAAGGAAGAGAATCCACAAACATTCAATCAGAGTGAAGATGATCTGAGGGAAAAGCTTAGAGCTATCTCACAACTAACGCAGGTAAGAAATATTGGGTTTACCATCAACAGGACATTTGGTTATTGGGGTTTCATAATGGTATTTTTATGTACATATCAAGAAAAAGGCACTTCAGATTGTTTTGTTTTTTTCCCCCACATACATGTTACAATTCATACAACATACAAATTAACAATAATAAATACGCTATGTGAAGTTTTATATATCCCTCATTATGCAGCGAAAGAAGGGACATTTTCTTGAAAATTTGTGCCAGTGCCCTTATGCAGAGCATGTGAACATTCATTTGGTCATTTTGAGAATATACATGTTTGTTAATATTTTAAAAAATCTCTGATTACAAATTATCTTTTCCAGTACAAATTTTCTGAGTCATATTTAAAGGAAACCAATACCCAAGGAAATAATCACTTTCATAGGAAAGAGCATAATGAGAGGAGCAATTTAAAAAAAGTTTCATCAAAATCGGTTATAAAATAAGAAAGTTATGGAAGTTTGAAAAGTCTCGTTTTACCTTCTATGGGGATCCTCAAATTGGCAACATGGGCTTCAAAATGGCCGATTTTATGGACAACTCTCCATTGGTTTTGTACACAAATTTTCAGATTTTCCCCGTTTTCTTTCAAAATATGTCTTATTTACTTCTGAGCTCAAAATATGTCATGGGAAAATATATTTCACACAACATATGTTGAGCTCAGAAGGAGGTAAGACATATTTTGAAAGAAAATGGGGAAAATCTGAAAATTTGTGTACAAAACCAATGGAGAGTTGTCCATAAAATCGGCCATTTTGAAGCCGATGTTGCCAGTTTGAGGATCCCCATAGAAGGTAAAACGAGACTTTTCAAACTTCCATAACTTTCTTATTTTATAACCGATTTTGATGAAACTTTTTTTTAAATGCCCCTCTGATAGTGCTCTTTCTTATAAAAATGACTATTTCCTCGGGTATTGGTCCCCTTTAAGAATGAGATGGAGAGAGAAAGAGAGTAAGAGAGGTAATCATTAGACCAACTCACATGTTCCTTCTTGTTATCAATTTCTAGGAGTTGATATCGGAGGAGACGAGTACGACGGAAGAGATTGGCGACCTTGTGGAGGCTGAGATGCAGTCAACAACAGACCTTGTTGATCAAGCTGCTAACAGGATAGAGGTAAAGATAGTGTATGTTGATGATGATGATGATGATGTTGGTGGTGGTGGTGATGATGAGGAGGAGGATGATGATGATGATGATGATGATGATGGTGATGATGGTAGTGATTATAATGATGATGATCATGATCATGGTGGTGGTGTTGGTGTTAGTGATGGTGGTGGTGATGGTGGTGATGATGATTATGGTGATGGAGTTGGTGGTGGTGGTGGTGGTGATGATGATGATGATTATTGTGGTGGTGGTGGTGGTGGTGGTGATTGTTATTGTGATGGTGGTGATGATTATACAATGAAGAGGTAGGTGACCTTGTGGAGGCTTAGATGCAGTTAACAACAGACCTCGTTGATAGGATAGAGGTAAAGAGAGAGGATAGGGATGATGTTGATGATGTGGTGGTGGTGTTGGTGTTGGTGTTGGTGGTGGTGGTGGTGGAGGTAGTGGTGATGATGAGAATGATGATGACGATGATAATGATGATGACGATGATGATAATGATGATGAAGGGGCATATGGGTATGATGATGGTGGAGGAAAAATATATGGAACATCCTGGTAACAAATTCTATAAAAATTATATATTTTGATATATTATCATATGAATATTGCATGTGGAGGAGGAAGGTATATTGTTTCATTAATAACAGCATGCAACTTGAAAGGATCACTGCAAGAAATCATGTTATTAGAGATAAAAGTACAAATCTTGGTTACCACAATTCTGACCATTCTAATCTTTCCATTTACAGGAGATGCTGAAGAGGTCAAGAGAAGCTGATACCGGTGTGAAGCTGGAGGTGAATGAAAGGATCTTAGATTCCTGTACACAACTCATGATCTGCATCAAAGAACTCATCACCAAGTCAAAGTCGCTACAACAAGAAATCGTTGCAAGTGGACGGGTGAGTAACATGTTCTTAGGTGCCATACAAATCCCATTCTCAATAATTTAGCATGAGAACTGATCACCAGTGGTTCGTATAGTTGTTCCTAAATTATGATCGACTTGGTGAAACACCACCCAGGGGGTAATTGTGCAGAGAGTAGGTTTCCTGATACGCATGATTTATGTAATATATCACAAAATCAAAGTCAGTAGAGCAAGAAATAGTTGCAAGTGGACGGGTGTATATTGGCCGATTCATTTGATATAAGACACTGTAAGCTATGCATGCCATTAGGTAGTTGAGTTTTAAGAGGCAGAGGAGAGGTGTTGTCAATGGGTTGTGTGAAAAGTCTGGATCATGGCTATAACATTGCATGAATCAACCTTTGCTTAGCTCTGTATATTTGAAGCTAAACCCACCCCTTTTTCAAATCAAAAGCAAGTTATTGAAACAGCAATTTTAGAAAGAACCCTCAAATATCAACATGGTTTTGAAATATGAAGAAATACATCTTTGTTCAGTTTAGAATATTCACTTTCACAAATGACCTATGCACTAATTGTAACTACCATAAACATTGTATTGCTCTAAAATTGTTACATTTTTAAAAAATTGGGGGGGGGGTAAAATGGAATAGGAATATGAGAAAAATTGATATTTGTTCTGAATTATTCACCATAATGTTAGATATATTAGACTGTATGATAAAATATTTAAGAAACAAGCCAAAACTAATTGGAAATCTTGTTTATGTAAACTAACAGCTGATATGACTGAGCCTGTAATTTACTTTTGTAAATGAAGCATAATATACCTTTATGTAATATTATTGTGATCTCCAACAGGGAACAGCCTCTGCGAAAGATTTTTACAAACGACATCACAGATGGACAGAGGGTTTCTTTTCAGCTGCTAAGCTGGTTGGGGTTGGGCTTCTCACTTAGTGTAAGTAAAATGTGTCTTAATAATAATAGTGATATACTAGTAGCTTTCTTATATAACAACTCGGGTCTATCAGGTAAGGACGCTCATGGCACTTTTACAAAATGCTTTACACATTATTACTCAGTCATAGCTTAGCGGCCAGGTTAATGTAGCACTTAAGCAAACGGCATATTGGGAAACCATTTACACCTGGGTGGAGTGAATGCAAATGTGTAGATAGAATGCATTTCCCAAGCACATAATGCCAGTGCTGGGATCAAACTCATGACCTTTGCATCCAGTCAGTGATAGACCACTTAGAGTACGGACACTTCTTCTTAAGCTTTGTTATAACAGGTCAACAAAATCTAAGGATTCTGTAACTGCAGTGTAACCTGTCTTTGATCACTTGCTATAGATAATGGCCTTTTCTTAAAGACTATCATTTCTTCATATGCCCTGATAATGTTATTCTCATTGATTCTTACCATGGATGAGTAGGAACCTGTTCATAAAGTCTGAATTTTCTGCGTTTACCTACTTGATCAGTCTTTCTGTATCAAGTATCACCAGAACTTACTAGCCAGACAGCTGATAAGTTTGTTGTAATTTTGCTGAGTCATGATTATTTGTAGTCTAGGTGTGTCACTTCTGATAAAGAATCAGGGTTGGAGCCAAATGAAATAATGCTTTTAGGTATTTTTTCCTTATCGAAAACTTTTCTCGCTCATCCTCAGTGATATCTACACATAGGTCTGAGCGCTTCTATGAGGAAAATTATTAAGAACTGATTCACGAGTCTTTATCTCGATGAGATCCGCTGCTTGTACAGACCTCAAACTTGTCTATGAAGATAAGGGAAGTGCCAAATTCAAATCTATCAATTTGTTAATATTTGCTTTCTGTCATTTCACGTGATAGAGCTCTGAAAGGTTATGAGTGGGTACAAGGGAAAGTTTGAAGGAGGCTGATCGTCTGTTCTCATCAGAGATAGCAGCTAGTACAGCCAGCTGTAGCAGCAAGCAAAGTCATAAAAGCAGACAAGGGAAGCACTAACCTCAAAGGCCTTCAGGTCGCTTGCTCAAAGATGTTTGCTAACTGCAACGGCAGGAAGTGGTGGCTTCCTCAGCCAGACGGTGAGCACGATGATCGACTGAAGGAGGTGAGTAAGAGATATTGAAAATTCCATGCTCACGCATGTTCTTTGCATTATTGGTGAAAGTGTGATTTCTGTTATAAGAATATGGCTATTTTGGCTAGTAGATTGTTTAAGACACACCAGGGTGGTGTTTCAACACGTGAGGTTTAGGTTAAACTTAGAGTAACCTTACATTACTTGTATTGTGGGTATATTAGCATCACCGACCATTGGTCGCAGAATCGTGCTCAGGGGATGCGCACTGTTGAGGAATCTGTCAAAATGATATTGCATTTAAACGACTGGAATGATGCTTGGAGTTTAGTGCGATTCTAAGTCTTGCTTCTGCTGTTGTGAAACACCACAGATCATAAAAGATATTGTAAACTTATTGTTTCTCCTTTCAGTATGTATCCTCCATTCTGTCATAATGCTTTATCGAGGTAATACATGTGAAGCACCAACTACAAAATATTCAAACAGTTTTATTATAAATGCAGAATATTATTATTATGATTAATATTACTAAATTTCTTCCTCCCAGATTTGCTTGATTTCACCAAATTGACTCTGATGCACACCAAGCGTATGGAGATAGAGGCCCAGGCCACAATGACTATGGTGTATTTTAACACACAGTTACATGAATTTATACTTGGATGGTCGCCCTATTCAGTGTAAAACCTAAAAGGTATCTAATCTCAAAACAATGATTACATCTCCTCAGATTCACCTGACTTCACAAAGCTTACTCTGACTCAGACCAAGCGTATGGAGATGGAAGCTCAGGTTACTGTTCTGGAGCTGGAGAGCAAGTTAGAGAAGGAGAGGGTTAACCTGGCTGAGCTTCGTAAACAGCATTACCAGTTAGCTGGAGCTTCTGAAGGCTGGGGCGAAGAGGTCAGTATGAGTGGCTAGAAAATGGTTACATTTGTAACTTTTTTGTCTGCCGTTTTTTTCACAGTTTTTTTAAATTCAATAGACAATCGTACATTGTAAATAATGCATTTTATTTCCTAATACGATTCTAAAAACCAAAAGTGTTATTTATATCATGGTTGCAGGTTAATTTCTTCATGCCAAGCAAGTGTTTTTCATGTTTTTCTTAAAATTGAATTAGAAATTCTGCTCTACTCTTCTAAGTATTAAACAATTCTGAATTTTTTTATTTAGTTCTTTGCAAAATTTGTTGTTAAAAAAAATGGGGAAAAAAGCATACAACTTGACTAAATATCAAAATTAAGTACATGATATCCCCATTATAATGAGCTGTAGATTGCATGGAAGGGTATATTCAAGAGCCATAAACTTACTGATAATTAAAAAAAAAGAAGAAGCTAACTGTGGGTCTATGGCTACTGTTAAAAATGCAAAAAATAAAGTGTAGTGCAGCATTAGGACTGAGCATACTAACCCTCTTTCTCTCTTAAATATGCATTAATTTGCCTCCAAGAATTAATTTGCATTATAGCCAGATTTTCATTCTGGTCATGAAACTGCCTTTAAAAAAAGTGAAGCTAAAATTTATGTACACACCGGTTACAACAAGCCCAGTGTCCAAATCTAGGTTTTAGTGCAAAAAGGGCTATCTGCACTTTTGGCCACCATGAAATGTTGGTATAAAAAAAAATTGGATCAATACTAGGAACCTAGTAGTTATTATGCCTTATGATGAAATGATGAACAAGTTCTATAATTGAGTACCATCCAAAAAATAATATGGCAGCTGCAAGTGCTAAGTACTGTTAAAGACTTTTAAACCCAGTTTTCTCGAAATGGCAAAAAGGCAGATAGCCCTTTGTTGCCCTTATGCTTTGATATCTATTTTTTGTTTGCTACTAGATGCTTTCTAACAAATTTATTTGGCGGGATATTTTTTTCAGCTTGTATGGTCTAGATTTTAGCCTGTTTGATTTTATTTTGTGCCTCCTAACTCAAGAACATTTATAATGAACAGTGGACATGTAGGATGCCATCGTCTATACATTTACAAAGGATTTTCCAAAGTTATTACCAATTATCATTTTCTTTTCCAAATTGTATCATGTCTTAATTGTAGAAATTGTAGTTTTAATTATTCATTCTTTTAATTAATAATCAATAGTCTGATACACGTACATGTATAGCAATTAAGAAGGAGCTGTGTGTGGTCTGCACATTAGTCTTTTTGTGTTGTTAATACTGAAACTTGATCAAAAGTACACTGAAAAATACCCATCCACAATGCATGAATTTTCATAGGATGAAGTCGTACATGTATTTAACTGATAAAAATTGCAATATTTTGATTAAAAAATGAAATTATTTCTCTAGGAAACTGAATGAGACAATACCTGTGCAGTGTTTCACCGAGTTCTTTGTAAAGTTACAAATGATTTTATCAACAACTGGCACATGCTCTTGGGTGCTACTGTATAAGCCAATATTTTCGTGATTTTGGACTAGTTGGAGAAATTCGCGAGAGAAAAATTTTGCGATGTTGGTGATGACTTCATTACTATAAATAGCCTTGTATTGAAGTGGAAATTTTCGCGATAACCGACTCGCGAAATTCGCGAAAATAAAGTCACCACAAAAATAACCACTTATACAGTATGCGAATCATATGCTTTATCATTTAGCACAAGAATTGATCAACGGTCATTCGTAAAGTCATTTGTAACTTATGAACAACTTGGTGGAAAGCAGCCATGTTCTGCATGTATTTGTTTCAAAGGATCCCTGTTTCCTATGGATATTTTTGCTGAGAATCTAACGTTTGCACTGATTTCATGTGTGTGTTTTTCCCTTTTTTACTTGTATGCATGATGCTTGGGTGTACACAGGATAGTAAATAATACAGGTATGTTGCATGGAATGATTTGCTGTTTGTTGAATTTCACCTACTGACATTTACCATTTTGTGATGACATTAGCTTTCTATGGTACCCTTATCACGCCCCTATGGGTACTTCATCTGCACCCCCTCATGCACGCTGTTATGGTGTGAGATTTCACGCTATAGAAATTGTATTACCCTATCATTCTTTATGAAAATTTCATCCGTTCTGATACTCCCACATCGTATATGTACCTCACCCCTGGGGTACAACATTATATAAATAGTGCATGCTCTACCATGCAACATACTAGATTATGTCCTCGACAAATACTAAATTATCCCGAGGGCACATTTTATTTCACCGAGGCCGTAGGCCGAGTTGAAACAGATGTGCCCGAGGGATAATTTAGTATTTGGAGTTCACATAGTCAGTAATGTTGCATTAATAGATGCTATTTATTATAGTAAATAGACCCCTAGATCTTTGACCTTGCCTAATCTGGTTTTATTTTTGCAAGTGTTTGCCAAACTTTTGGTGCTAATTAAGCTATTGTGACGTATATTGTCGTTTTGCGTATCTATTGTTGTGCGCACCATTTTACTGTTATTACGCGCTTGCGCAACAAGGCAATCGATTTCACCATTCATTTTAACACAGGTAAAAACCGTTCAACATAACAAAAAACCGTTCAACATAACAAAAAAGCGTTCAACATACCAGAATGTTGAACGACACGTGACACCCTTTCAACCAATCACAGCTCGTAAAATACGACCACTATTTACTATTACACACTCGTGCACCCATTCATGGTGGAAGAAATATCCTTGTATGACCTTGCATTACCCTATCAGAACCCCACTCTGTCTTTTCCCATTTATCCCACCAAAGAGGTGCAAAATCTCCCTGTCATAGTGGCAGATTTCATTTAACCCTTTAGCACCTAGAGATTGCATGAAAAATGTCAGTTACTCCCTAATGGAAAGGGTTTTGCTGTGTATACATCATGGTTTTTCAATAAGAAATACTTGTAAAACTTACTTGTTTTGTGCAAAATCGGACAGCACAATACCCATGAGAAATGCACAACAAATATAGTTAAATTTGACCACATATTTCTGATATTATCATGACTATAGCATGCATAAAACATGGGACGGTTTGGGGCGGGTTAGGTGCTAAAGGGTTTATTGATATGTCATTGTATGACCCATTCATTCCCCCTACCAGAACTCCACCCTGTCTGATACCCCTACCCTACCCAAGGGGTGCAACATTTACACCCCCTCATGCCCCCTTTCATGGTGGAAGATTTTACTCTGGAAATGGTAATGTGTGTCCATATCATTGCCATATCAAAACTCGACCCTGTTTTTACCCCTACCCGACCCAAGGGGTACAACAACTACACCCTCATACACCCTTTCATGATGAAAGATCACTCTATAACCATTCCCAAACTTCCACATTGTTTTTTACTGCTACCACACCTCGGGGTGCATCATCTGCACCCTCATGCATCTGTTAACACTGGTATGGTGGCAGAATGCGCCTCTTAACCGCTTTGTAATCCACAGTGAAAAGGAAGCTTTATCATCCCTTTCAGACCTCATTCATATGTGATGCCTCTATGTTGTATACCTTGCATAATGTTTTAATCCTTTTGTACCGATCATTAATAACCAGAAGGGTGGGAGTTCCTCTCCATGTAACCCTTATTGTTAGACCTTGTTCTGTGACCCTCTCATAAGCCTTCTAGAACTCCACTCTTTCCATTACCCTATCTCACCCATTGGGGAACATCATTTGTACCGTTATGCAGACTCCTGTCATCTATAACTACCGATATGGTCCAAGAATGCTTAGTAAACCACTCTGTAATCTGCTGTGCAAGGGGAACATGGTTAAATAACCTTTTAGACCTTGTCCAGGGGGTGATTCACTAAGATTTAAAATCAATCCCAACTCTGGACCAATGGAACTTTAGCATGGCAATTGATCCTAAAATTAATTTTATTCCAGTTGGGATTGATTTTAGCTGTTAGTGAATCACCCCCAGGTCTTGTATAATGTACATGTATACACCTATAATACTCCTCATCCAAACTGTCCTCATGTATCGGTAACACAACATTTGCTTCTGTGACAATTGCTCCAAGTTTTATTTCCTCTGAGATGTGGGGTGCAGGTTAGACTTAATTTGCGTTATATAAAAACTGTTTATTTCTTAAAACTATTATTATTATTATTATTTTAAGCAGACTTGAGGGAAATACTGAAAACTAAACCTTATTTGCATCCATGATATTGCAATATGCCCTCAGGTGGCTTTTTGGGCACTTAATCCTCTAAACTGCTTATGAATTTATCCATGAAATAGTTGAGGGATTCATCAACTGCACCCAAAATCATAACCACTCTGGGTTCTTTGGGCCATTTGAAAGTAGCCTTTAGGAACATTTTTTAAACCACTGTTGCCATCTAGCATTACACATGTTGGGATTATCTTTATTACACCCACATTCTACTCAATTCTATCTAGATTACTAGTATCATGTGTTCATTACATGTTTGGTATATTTCTCATTATATTAGTCTTCATAGTCCATTGTCATATTCTGAAAGCATTAGTACAAAACACCTTTATTTTGTAGTCATTATGCCTGGGAATTCTTTTATTTTTTTATTTTTTTTTAACTTAAAGCTCATGCTGCATATTATCAGACAGTATGATCTCATGGCATTCTTTTCATGCCTGAAAAACAATTATGGGCTTATGAGTGAATGATATGCTTCAAACTACATGCATGAATGATTCCAACATAAACTACATGTACATTTGCTACTCTATTGCAGTTATTATCCAGAATATAGGGAAGTATATCTCCGATAAATTGGTAGCACATGTTAAATGAAAGGTGAAACATAATTACCAAATGAATTATAGGCAGTATTATTTAAAATGTAGCATGTGGCTGCAGGGGATTAATTTAGTATGCAATCACCTTTTAACTAGGACACTGTAAACCAAATGGCAAAGTAGTAATAATAGTAGTTATAATGTCTGATATGAAGGTATACATTTCTTTTTATTTGTTTTGAATGATATTTGTATCTACAGGGAGGGGTTCAAACAAACTGTAGGATCTCTCTTCCTTTATTTTTAATTGAGATGTGTAATTTTACCATAACATATGTCATAGTTTAAAGTTATATTAATTTGATATAAAATAGCACCCTTCACCTACTTTTCCTTTTTGGTGCTTTAATTTGGTTTGTTGTATTTTTTAAAATGATATTTGTATCTATAGTGCAGGAAGGGGTTCAAGCAAAGCATATTTTAGATTTATTTCTAATTGGGATTTATAATTTTACCATGAGATTAGATCCACGGCTTTTTACATGTACATGTATGATTAGAGTAATTTCACACAATAGAGTTCAAATGAAGGTATCTTTTCCTTGTTTTATTATGAAATAATTATGTGACGGTTTAAAATTTTATTAATTTGATATTATAAAAGCATAACACCCTTCACCTAGTGTTTCTTTTGGTGTTTTAATTAATTGTGTTGTCTCCTGTAACAGCTCCTTTGTAGATAACACTACTCTTTTCAATGTATCCATTGACTTTATTTTAATTTTCTTAATGTTTTAACATATAAAGTTGTTCTGTGTTATGGAGTGTCTTTATATATCTGATGGAAATACAATACCCCTGCCCCATAAATTTTGTTTTTCATGTTAACCAAAATGTAATTAACAATCGTTACCATCATTGACTGTTCAAGTTACCTATTTTCATGCTTTAGCCTCACTATTACCCTTTGCTATTTTCATAATATTCACTATACATTTATCACAAGTAGACAATATTTCAGATGTTTCTAATATCACAATTATCATTGTTTTCCTACTCCTTCCATTGATAACAATGCACATCCAAATTCACTGCATTGTGCATCCAATCACTATCTAGTATTATTGTTTTTAAAAAAACATTAATTTTTATTTCACAAACAAGTTTTTAAATAGGGAATGTAGAGTATTGAATGTATTGTATGTAAAATAAACAGATTTTCCACGTCAAAAATACAGAGGGAATAATGATTTCTTGTTATGATGAACCATTATGACATTCCTGAATTTTATGATGGCTATGTATGGAGAAGAAAAAGAATTAAGTCTAGGGTTTGATTAATGAAGCAGAGATTTACATGTACTGCATTGTGCTATCATTGACTACTGGCTACTCCACTGAACAAGAGAATAAAAAATTATAAAAAATTGTCTTTCTAACCTAATATTGGAGTAATTAATCAAGTACAGAAATGTTTTATATTGTATGGTTAAGAGACCTCGTGTTTTTCCCTTGGAAATCTTGTATAAGCCAATATTTTTGAAATATTATTACGATTTTGGAGTAGTCGATGAAATTCACAATGTTTTAATTTCTATGAATGGCCTTTATTATTAAGTGGAAATTTACATGATGACTGACATTAGAATATGGCAAAAATACCCTCCCCCCCCCCCCCCCCCCCCTTCCCACGGAATACATTGATTATGTAGTAGTAAATTACCATCTTCAATGATAAGAATTACATGGTTTATGATTCTTTCATTATTTCCATCATTTTCACAGGATGATGTTGACTTTGGAGGTGAAGGAGAATACGCCGATCTGGTTTAAAGAAGATCTTAGTACAGAGGATGGATTCTGATCCGATGTTCCCTCCAGCAACTTTGCACAGGGCAGTGGTGGATCCAGCCTTACATCACACAATTGAAAGTATAGGCTCATGTCCAAACATGATAGAGCCGCTATTGTATCCAGACATTTGGGCCTGCACAATCCTTTGAAATCGCAAATCCTGGATCCGCGCCGCAGGGCTTCATTTTGCTGAAGAAGAAAGGACATTGGTTGCAATTACTTGCAGGCTTGTAATAATAATAATCATAATAATAGTTACATTTATATAGCGCTTAATACGATATCCACCTTAGTGTTTCTAAGCGCTTATAGTGTTAACTAATTATTACCCGGCGTAGCTAGGCTACCCCGAAATGCGCTCACAGCATTGTAAGATGAAGAGGTAGGCCTGTTGTCAGAAATGGTCTGGTTTAAATGACAGGAATTCACAAGATCTTTTACAACTGAGGGTGGACGGTGATAAAGTATTTGGATAGTGGACTCTTTTTGCAAATTAGCCCTCAGGATATGTAGTTTTAAAATATCCCAGGTTTTATTGGGTTGTGGGTCAGATCTGTGGGCACTCAGCTTACAGGCAAACAATTGTGAAAGTAAATCCATCAATGTTAGTTCTTAATATCCATGGAAAAGAGCATACATGTAAAATGATAAGTGACACTGATGCTATGTCCCAAATGACTAGTCCATTCGTAATTCTGAAACTTTAAAGTAATAAAGGGAAGGACCCCATGTCAGCTAGTTGATGTTTGTTTAGAAGATTTATTCATGAGAAGTATTACAAGATGCAGGGAGACTTTTAAAGTCATGTTACTTTTATTTTTCGCTGGAGTGTTGTTTTCTTTCCGTCATCAATCTTGCTCTGTTCTATGGAGAGAGAATTTAATGAGGTGCTAACCCAAACATTATTAGGCATGGAGCTATGCCAGGCAAACTGCATGCATCTATTTATTTAGTTATAAATCTTATTTATCCATATGAGGCAAATGAAATGACCGTGTTAAAGCCAGAATCTGACTCATTATTACTGTGGCAAATTTATATTGCAGAGCTAAATGTCTGATGGTTTAAACATGATTGGTTTGGGCTATTGGTTTCTTTGTTGCTTTAATAACTTTGAAAATTTTACAATTCATTACAGCAATCTCCAGCTCTCTTGTTTATTTTATGTAACTATGTTTTATTGTAAGATTCAGTTTTAATGTTTTAATATATATTTCATTTTCATTAAAAAATTTTTAGACCAATATAAATGTTTATTTGTCTGCAATTAGCAATTGAATATGATAATGATTGACCAAAAATATACAATGATTTCAAATGAAAGGTCTGTGAAGTAACAATGTATGTTTTGCTTATCTAACAGACCAGTACACTTACATGTACTGTATCTATCCTAAACAAAATTGCCAGTACATGTAGGTGTTCGCCAAATAATTACACGTGGGTGTTTAATAATAATTATAGTTGTGTGTATTTTAATGTACAATGATATTTTGATTTGAATTTATTTTTAATTTCTTATATGTTTGCAAATCATGCATGAATGCGACTTTAGTTATTTGTATTATTCAATCAACGAATGAAAAAACATATCACGGAGCAGTTGTAATATAAATGCCGCTTTTTCTAAATATGTAACAAAATTGTTCAACTTCCACATGATAATGTCTTACTACTTGTTGTATTTATCAAAAATGATTTCTATATTCTATTTTTCTATTTATCACTTGTGTATATAACATTGTTAAGGGAACAAATAATGTTAAACAAAGCTAAATATTGTCTTGTTTGTTTCTGAATACTAGCATGTACTTGTATATAAATGAAGTGTAGGTCCTAACACAATGAAAAATGAAGAAAGGGTGAAAAACGTGTGATGGATACGATTTGTAGTAACACAAACCTTAAATGCTTCTTGGTGTTAACTAATAGGCATGTCCACATCCTAGAGTCAGATAGACAGTTTCTTTCTCACCCCCCCCCCCCCCCCCTCTTGATGCTTCTGCTTTCCTCTTCATAATTTCATAAATTGTTACTTGAGTCACCATTTAGGTCAGACACCATCCAAATCTTGGGTCGACCTCCCATCTTTAGCCATTCATTACTTATCTCCTCCAGTATGAGACTTATGACCAATGCTAAAGTAAAAGAAAGTAAAAATGTGTGCCTGATTATCATCTCAAAATGTCTTGAAACTTGAGAATCTAAGTGTTTTTTATCTTTCGGTCATAAGTTTTATTTTGCAAATCGCACCAGGGCCCCGTAACACAAAGGTTTGCGATCAATTGCAAATTCGAAATAGTTATTCTGATTGGCTGCTGGTCTGTCTGTTGAACGAAACGCGCATGTAACAAAGATCGTGATTGGGTGTTGCCATTTAGCAATTGATTGCAAACCTTTGTGTTACGGGGCCCAGGACACCTTACCTGGTCCCACTTCTTTACTTGTATTATTTTTTATTATCTGTGATAATAAAAGGGGACATTGTAATAAGTTGAATTTCCTTTATTCCAACGAGTTTCTTATAATGATGTTACACTGTAGAGTCAGCTCCCATTATAATAAACACCGATCAGTTGTGGATCCAGCCTTAGATCATACAAAAGATTGTATCAGTCCCTGCCAAGACATAATAGAGCCATTACTGTCCCCAGACACTTGGGCCAGCATGATCTTTTTTTTTCAGAGCGAATTCATTGGTTTTTGTCAGTAGCAGATTCAGCCTCAGCATATACAAAAGATTGTATTGGTCCATGCCCAAACATTATTGGGCTTCTATTGTCCAAGATTATGGGCCTGCACAATCTTTTGTCAGAGGACATGCTGGATCCGTACCTGCGAATACACAATATTTTATTATAAAGATGAGATCTCAGACATATGCATACATGTATGTCTGTGTACTCATTATAACAATATTTCATTGAAACAAGGTCATTGGCTTGGTCCTTAGCACTTCATTATAACAGGAGTGGACTGCACTATACTTCCTTGAACTTTTGGATTTTGTTATTATAGCATTAACACACTCCCGAGTGTGCATTGGAGATAGCTTTAGATAGGGGTCGCGCTGCAACCAGCGATCACTGCAAGTGTGTTAACGCTTTTATAAAAGTGCGACATTTTGCTAGCTCTAGTAGATCTTGAGTTACTTACCAAAAAAAGTCCAAGGGATTATCCCTTGGAATTTTTGGTAAGTAGCTCAAGATCTACATCACGATCGTCATCCAAGAAAGTAAAAAAAGACCCGGATGAGAGTGTGTTATCATTTTTTTTTTGCGCAGAAAAAAGCACGCTGGTGCTTTGCATCGAAAATACAGCATCACACGTGACGCGTTTTGACCAACCACGATGCGTAAAATCACAGAGCCATAAAAAAAAATTTTTTTATAAAATGATGTTACACTGCATCTGACACTGGCTTTCATACTGTATACCGTTGGTTAATCCAAGTGGAGTGCAGGAGAAAGGCTTTTTTTTTTTTTTTAATAATCACATATTGAACACCCATGTTAATATTGTATCTTGCAAATTTGCCATCTGCGCCTCTTCTTTTTATAAAATTTGATAAATGCGCCCCCTCTATTTTTCCAAATCCTGTATGAGCTGCTGTGTACGCCTTCCTTTATTATTGTACATAATTACCTGTGTATACTCTGACGATATTACAATGTAAAAATTTAAAATATGAACCAATGTTTTGGCTGTATTCATTACAATTTGATATGTTTTGTAAGAGGGAGAAGAAAATGGATAAGACATCTTGAAAGTGACATTTAAGATTTGAAGAGAGGATGAAAGAGCGGGAAAGGAGTAGTAGATAGAGAAATGTGGTATCATGAGCTGACAAATTGCCACATGGTCTAATGGTCTAACCACTTCATCTAATTACTTTTTGGTCTAATTGGTACTTTGCATATGTACCATTTCGTCTAATTACTATTTTGTCTAATGTCTATTTCGTCCAATGTCCATTTCGTCTAATGTCCACTTGGTCTCAAACCATTTTGTCAATCAGTTTAGTAGCAGACTGGTAATATACCAAATACTTATAAGACCAAAATTCAATTAGACAATTTGGCTATTAGACGATTGTGCAATTAGACCAAGTAGTTATTACAGTCATCAAGTGAGAATTATCCCAAGTATTTAAACCAAGCTTTAGGGGAAATTAGACCAAATGTGGTATATATTAGGCAACGGTGAATTGGGGCGATGTTAGACCAAGTGGATATAATAAACAGACTAACATTTTGACAACATAATCCCGATGACATCATAGAGAAAATGACTGATGCAGACACACAAATTTTGCTTAAGACTTTCATTTCACAAAGGGCATGACCTTTGAGAAACCATTGAAAAAAAAAACCCAACAAATATGCCAGACGTCTTAATGATCTCTTACTTATCTTTCTATGAGCTCCGCAGTCTTTCAAAATCCCTGAGCGAAATTGAGCGAATTTTGTGGTAAATTTTGAGATGCTTTTAAATAGTCTTTAAGGAAAATTTAGAAAACAGAAAGAGGGAGAGAGTTTGGGGGGGGGGGAGAAGATCAAGAAAGAGAGGATCAAAAGAGAGAGAGGGGGAAAAAAGAGATTAAGACAGTTACAGAGGCAGAGAGAGAGAGAGAATATGAAAAAGGATCAAAAAGAGGACCAAGAGAAAAGATTATTAAAAAAAAAAGAAGAGAAGAGCAAGAGAGAAGATTTAAAAACGAAAAAGAAGGAAGAAGAAGAAATGGTTGGTCAAGGGAGATACAGAAAAATTAGATTTCTAGAAGGGGCCATTTAAGGTGGCAGGTGCCTTAAACAAAGAAAAAAACATTTTTTTTTTCTTTTTTTGGTCTCCTTAGGTAGTTTCATGTGTGTACTTCATCATACAACTTGTTTTATATCAGTATTCCACCTCTTTTGTTAATAAGGGGGTTTAAAATATATTTTCATCATATATTATTTGTATTATAGCCTTCTTTTTTTCTTTTCTTTTTTGCGATTACACAAAATGGAATTTTTTTTCATGAAAAATCTAAAACCTTGAGTTCTAATCATTGGATTTGCATGAAATTTGGTAGAATTGTTTATCTTGAAGAGTACTACAAAATAATGATAGTTTTTATGCATACTACCCCCACAGGTGGAGTTATGTCTAAACGTCTGTTCTAAAATTTTCCCTATCTTGACTATTGTTAAATCCATAATTTTTACACTTCTAATCTGAATATTCCTAAAAGTCATCATTAAATTGTCACAAAGGAGTCAGAGAATTGAATTAATCCATCAAAAACTCACTTTCACTCTATGTTGTGAAGTTTTTAGAATTGAAAGTTCATATAATGAAAAAAAAAAAATTTCTTCAAAATTCTGATTTTGAATGACTATATTTTTCTTATGTCTATTTTAAAGATAATATGCCATAGTGCATATTTTTGTGTAGCCCAACTCATAAGCTTTCCAAATTTTTTTAGTTTGTTGGGGTACAGGTACTTAATAAGAAAACTATGCTTGATTATGTACCTTGACGTCGTTTTCGCACGGGAATAGGGCACCTGCCACCTAATGCTACAGTCACACACACACTTACGTATAGATACGTTTGTGTTGTTGTAATCTTATTTCATCTTCTATTCTATCATTTCTTATGTATTTCATTGTTTTACTGGATGAACGAAATTATCAATATTTCTACTTCTAACTATGACGGGTAAGCATCCGTGGGGATCCGAAGAAAAGAAAATGATTTTTGGACGCAACTGGACGTAACACAACGTAAGTGTCTGTGTGACTGTAGCATTAAGTATTTTCCAAGCTCTTGAATCCAGAAATAATGACAAGATTCGTCAGTTATATCGTTGAAATTCGTCATTTATGACGAAATTCAAGACCAATATAATCTCGGATACAATCGTTAACATACATAGACGAAATACCGATGTAATTACTGAGCCAGATTACTACATTTACGAACGGTTCGGTCAACATTTGCATTCGATAACTATCTTCTGCTTCTCTTCGCAGTATGATAGCCTAGGTCACCAAGATCCATGAATGAATAATGGAGTGTGATCAATGACGAAACTATTTACGCATCAACGAGGTCAATTTTGGGAGGTTCCCCCAAATGATTGTTTTGATATGATGACTTATAATTCTGATGCTAGATACCACCACAGTCTACCACAATGACACATGCATAATTATCATTTCTTACTCATTGAATTCTTTACTCCTACACACACTATCATCACGGAAGATGTGTTTTCTTCTCACGAGAACGATTTTTTTTTTTTTTTTACTCAGATCGTTTTTTTTTTTTATTTTTATGCATGACTTATATTATGTTCTGTGACTTCGCTATCACAATGACACAAAACACAATTTAGTTTGATGATTATATCTGGAAGTAGAATATTTAATGAATATTATTTAAACATATATGAGTATTAAAGGCTTACATCAATGAATACAGATTTAAGCATGGTTTACAGATATCATGTGTGGACAACGAGGATCACGCTTTGTTTTACTTGCCATTGGAAGTATATTTTGTTTTGTTTTTTTGTTTTGTTTTTTTGCTCATCTATGCGTGGTTCTTTTTCTATGGTGTCAAGAGACCGAAGAAACATTTACGTTCACCAGAAAAAAAAATGACAGAGCTGGTTTCAACCTCAAGGCTTTTCTTTCAGAATATTTCCAGATATGATTTGAATAATTAATTATGTGTATGTTAATGTAAAGCGCTTTGAAACATTGGTTATAAGCGCTATAGAAATACAATGTATTATTATTATTATTATTTATTTTAATATACATCACTATATTATGATTATTAATAGCAGCTCACATAGAAACTAAAACAAACTTAAAGTGATGAATCAAAAAAGAAAAAAAGGTCAGAATATTAAAATATATTTATTACATGATATTTCCAAATTATATAATAATATTCCAATTATTTTAAAGTTATTTGGGTCGTTAACATTTCCATCTTTATTTCAAGTGAAAAATTTGAAATAAGACATTTTAAAATACATAATGGACTGCGAGTCCCTGTGTATTTGATCTAGTTTCGATCATGAAGTGCGGTCAAAGTGAATATAGAGCATTATAAAACACCACTCACAAGAATGGAATGCGAGTGGCATATTTTCGTTTCCAGTCTCTTCCCTTCAAAACTCGCAGGCCATGACAAAATCAAAGTCAATTCCTTCAAGCTTGAGCAGGAAAAAAAAAAGAGAAAAAAAAAATATCGTCAAAATAAATGTCAACGGGCATCTCTCTTCGCCGCATGCCCTTGAATTCCTCGAGGCTGACTGGGGCTGAATGATTGTATTTTGATCCAGTATTTCCCCATTCCGTGGGAGAGTGGGGTAAATTCCACTACACAAATCCCTATTGTCCCGCTCAATAATCTAGGTTTACTTCTGGCAACCCCACGTGCACGGAGTATAGAGCTGGAGACCCCTAGTTGGTGAAAAGAAGCAATGAGATTACAGTGCGAATGGTTTGGGGTGGAAACCCTCTCAGTATTGTAGGCCTACCAACAAATGTAGATCGAAATTAATTGAGAGCCAAATGATTGTATCCTTCTTCGTCATCAAGAGAAGATCCGAATAGGAGGAAAATCCAAGAGAATTGAATATAGACCTGTTTAATGTTTTGACTTGCATTTTAATACAAGATATCAAAATTAAAATATTCACAGATTATGATCCTTCAATAATTAAACTTCTTATCGAGAAGAAGAAATATTTATATACAAGTTAAACACGTTTGCAAATATCTGAGTAATGCTAGTTAAAGATATAATCGAATGTATGCCTCTCAGTATAATTTATGATCCTTCGATAATTAACTTCCCATACCAAGAAGAAACTTTAATTGCAAGGTAAACACGCCTACATCAGATTATATATTATTAAGATTAATAAATAATATTCAGCTTCATCAGACATTAACGGAGTGGCGTTTGTGAGATGAACGTTCTTGAACTCGTAATGTTGATCAAAACACTTGAATGGATAAAAGAGCCAGCAGAAGTTCAGCATATATACAAAAGCCACTTAGACATTCTTTTCTGTCTACCCCCTAAAAATGAATTACACATGACATTACACACGCGACATCAATAATATGAATTTTGCTTTTAAACTCCTTATGAAGTAGAAAATTATACATGTTTACTAAATTATATTTAAATCAGATGTAGGCCTTTACATTTTAATCAGAAAGTTTGATTAAGAGGCTTTAAACAGACAATAAACATCGAGTTAAGTTACCTATACAGGGATAAAAACTTTATTTCCAAGTGTTAGGCCTAGTTCATTCATAACATTATGTTTATTCATAACTTGGTCTCAGGAAGAAAAACACGCAGTATTAGATAATAAAATTGAAATAACTTTGGAAACATCCACGTTAGGGATATTGTGAATGTATTGTCCATTTTTAAAACTAGAATTTCATATAAATGTTTCAATTAAGTGTGTAGGTCTATATATAGATTAGGCCTACTCTCATTTTATATTGATTGTTTAATAATAGATAGGAAAATATCTGAGCTGTGATGCTTAAAATTCTTGTTTTGGAATTTGAATGTTTGAATGAAAACAGAAATCTTGTATCTCGGACGCGTCGATAATGGTTCGATGCATTCAACTCCTATCATCTCATGTATTCAAGTCTAGGTCTACTTTGTTATTTAATCCGACTATCGTACTATTTATTCGCGGTACAAGCACAAAAAGGATAGATGAAAAGGGCACATATTTAAGAATGCTCTGTAGAGAAAGGGGGGCGAAGTCATTCGTGCCGAGTGCAAAACTTCAGGAGAGACGCCTATCACGGTCCGCTTACCATTGTCAAGTGCAGAGAGCCTGTGTGAATACATTTCTACACTTGTTTGCTTCATTAACAATACAAGTGACCTATTGACTCTATTCTAGTAAGATTAACCAAAAGGTCCAATCATAAGAACTGCTGGGCGCCAAGCCGTAACTGACGCTTTTTATATAGAATTTTGCACCCGGCACATTATTTCTTCCGATGCAGCATTCCCAAATGTAACTTTAAAATACACAGAGGGCAAATACGGTTACCCCTATGCCGGTAGGACTCGCAGGGCGTGGTTATGGCGTTTACATGCATTTAGAAGTGGGGAGGGTTTTTAAGTGTACTCTATACTGTTGAGTAATGCACCCGCCGCCACCGCTCTACACACATCACATACAGCCCATTATTAGCACACCTGCAGATATAGTGTGTACAGGTTGTACGTTAAAACGAGCGACGGAAGACTGTTCGTACATGTGATCAGCGATACGACCAGGGAGCGTTTCATTTCGTCGTGCTTCGTATCAAGTTTCGACGACATCGCTCGAACGTCTCATGCATATTGCATCAAAGACGGGAAGCTGGAATTGAAGTATCGGATCACTTTGAACTGAGTGGAACCGGGGATTAGAATAAGCGCTCTGCTTTTCAAACCGCACTGTATTTTATCGTGCATGAACACACTAAAGTGTATCATTTGAATCATCACCGCATTCCAGGATAAGGATTATATCAAAACAGATCGAAAGAGAACGCCATATGAGCACTCGTGTTGAACGATTCTCATATAATACCTTAGCTGCGAGCACACTTGAATATATGTATATTTCTTCAGGTGACATATTCTCACAAATACCCCTGACCCATTTTCATAATATATCCATTTTGGAGATATACTGCTCCTCGAATATACTGGAAACGGACGTTGCATCATTACACGTACTTAGACAGAGATAAGTGTATCTGTTGCGTCGGGCTTCCTCAGTTAAGTGGACACGTTTTGTTTGAAAATTCACCGCTTTTCTACGTGGATTTCATGATAAAGCGATTATAACTGGAATATATATATCTTCGCCTACGAAAAGGATATTTCGACAGGATAGATATATAACTGGATTTACTGCAACGACAAGGATAAAGGTATATTGATTTTACTTTAGTCTGATAAAATGTGTTATGACATTTCGTGCATAATTCAAATTCATACTGATTACTGATAGCTGTCTTCTGTATACAATGTAGACAAATGCGGCTATACTATTCATCATATTAGTCATATTTATCTAAATAAGAAGGGATAGGTCTTTTCTCATCCGAAATGTGTTAAGATATGAAGCTATATGAGGAGTCTTTCGATAATAGTCCATGTTAGGACGCAACATATGAGATCATGCAAATATGAATAGTTTATTGCTTTCTACTTCACGCCATTTTGCGATACATACACGTGAGTGTTTGCAGCATATAAACCCCGTATATTGGACGACTGCCAACTGACATCAAACATAGACAATCAAGTGATAATGCTGCAGCTGTAATATATTTGAATGTCTATAAAATATTTTAGTGTATTTTCATACTTAAAATGATTTTGTACTTGGCACATGTACATGTAGGCCCAAAGAACATTGTCTTTATAGACCTTACGTTCTACCTGGTGGTGGTGGTGATGATGGTGATGGTGATGTGATGATGGTGATGATGATGGTGATGGTGGTGATGATGATGATGGTGGTGGTGATGGTGGTGATGGTGATGATGATGGTGATGGTGGTGATGGTGATGGTGGTGATGATGGTGATGGTGATGATAGTGGTGATGATGATGATGATGATGGTCGTGGTGATGATGGTAATGATGATGGGTGATGGTGATGATGGTGGTGATGGTGATGGTGGTGATGATGATGATGATGATGGTGATGATGATGATGATGGTGATGATGATGATGGTCATGATGATGATGATGGTGGTGGTGATGATGGTGATGGTGATGATGGTGGTGATGATTGTGATGATGGTGTTGATGATGATGGTGGTGGCCATGGTGATATAATGATGATTTGATTTGATTTTATTTTATTCGTCGAGTGAAACATTTATGATAGAAAAGAAAGAAACACCGACAAGGATAGCCCATGAAAGCCGAAAAGGCTTATTTACAATGGGGTCCTTTCTAGTGAAACGTAGGATATATATGACATAATGAGAACAAAGTATAATAACTAAATTATTACATACATATAACAACAGATAATAATACAAATAGATGAACAAATCCACCAACAAAATTTTGCTAAATATTAATACATTCAAGCAAATTATAGTTTAACATAATTGTACTCTATAAAAACAATGATTGATTGTGATTAAGCTGTTATCTGCATGTTGTGCTAGTTTCCTGTTTTAGGTGTTGCTTTAATACAATCTTGAAATTAATAAACTTCTTAATAGCTTTAACATGATTTGGAAGAGAATTCCAGCATTGGATACCATAAAAATAAAAAGTGTTTCCTATATATCCTTCACGTTTAGGTAAAACGAAATTAAAATGACTATTTCTAGTTACGTGTTCATGGATATTTGAGACACGAGTGAAATTATTAGTTATATAATGATCTAAAGTATGATGATGTGGATGATGCTGATTATGATGTGATGATGCTGATTATGATGTGGATGATGCTGATTATGATGTGATGATGCTGATTATGATGTGATGATGCTGATTATGATGTGATGATGCTGATTATGATGTGATGATGCTGATTATGATGTGATGATGGTGATTATGATGTGATGATGCTGATTATGATGTGATGATGGTGATTATGATGTGATGATGCTGATTATGATGTGATGATGGTGATTATGATGTGATGATGGTGATTATAATTATGGTAATGATAGTTATGGTGATGGAGATGTCACTTAGACGTATCCTCGGGTGAGATACCGCCTTTATATCACATGTACAGTCTGTGTCAAATAAAATGGTACAAGTGGAAAACATTTTTTTTAAGTATGAAGATTAATCACAGCTTGCTATTGTTTGGTATTTTCATAAAGCAGGAAGATCAGACTTTCATCTGCAATTTTTTTCATCACATTTGGTGTTGTAATTTTTGAAATATGACTAGTTTTCTACAATCAAGAAAAATCAATTTTTCGCACGCCGTCCCATGCCTTTGTGTATAGATTTCGCATAATGGCCATGAAGTGCTCAATTTCGATTTGTTCCTCGTCGTACAAAATTTAGCATAACTTTGGTTTTACGAAAGCAAATTATACAGCACAAAACGCATCAGCAAGGAAATTTATTTGGCTTTATTTTGGTACCACATACACACATTATTTGCATATATTTCACACCTTAATAATTTTTTTCCGACTGTACCATTTTTTTTTTGACACAGACTGTAGAATGTAGGTCAAGGCAAATATGGAACTGTTACCAAAACAGAATTGTATTGAAATTATCGTATTGACTTTATCTGACGTTGGTATATTGCCCCATCTTATCAAAACGAGCCCCCAAAACCGCAATAGATCTAATTGTACAATTTTGGAAATTTGTTACATTTTTGTTTTTAAAGTTGTTGATTTTTTTTTAAAACCTATATACAGCTATATAATACTATTCAAGCAGAGCAGCTCCATTGGTGAAATATAATGACAATGTTTTTCTTTGTTTTTGATTTTCTTTTCTTTTTGCTTCCTCGTTTGAATTCAGAGTAGGTCTATGCCAAATATTCTAGATAATTTAATTTCTGACAGTTTTCTGATGACAGAGCCTATACCTCCAAGTGTATTTTGGCATTTGTTAGGTCAGCAATATCGTACAACATACAATCATGATGAGTCATTTGAAATATAACACTTCTCAATGGCTTTCAATGGCTAAAAAATATAGCAAAAGGCAATACGCCCACGTTTGAATTACCTGAAAAAGCCAGTCACTGGAACATGATAAACAATTACTCATACATAAATGCATATTGTTTCTGATGTAGTAGTACCTATGTTTCTTATACTTTCCACATAACTAGTATTTGTGCCAGTCACTGAACTATGATAAACAAAATATTAGATACTAAAAGCCATTTGCATGTGCAATAAATTTGATGTTAATTAATGAAATATTCGTCATTAAATATACATGCTTCAGTTGATATGACCGCGAGCTAAAATGACTCACTGCAAAATGACACCTTTCTGTTACCCGGATTTCTTCTGTGACCGATACACATGTTGTAGAATATATATAATTCATTTGGGGGTGAATATGATTTCTAATTTGTGACCCTTTTGCAATATAAAACAAGAGGCAGCAATTAAATGGTCACAAAAACTGTAAATTGAACATTTCGACACTTCTTTTCCATTGAAAAGAGATCCAACAAAGTACAAGCGCCCTTTTCTTTTTATCAATAAGCATTACAAAATTTTTACTTGGAGGAATGCACATTTGCTTGAAAATGTACCACTCCCCACTTCACATCTTGAAGTCAACATCATTAGATAAGATGAAATGGAACACAGCTGCCTCAGCTGACAGCAAAGCCAGACAATACATGATTCGAACTGGGTCGGACTAAAGGTTATCTGAAAAATGCATATGTATTCTGGCGCCCAAACGGTTGAATAATGATTTGAAAAAAAAAGGAAAATTGCCAACTCCTTGCATGTTTTCCATATTTGTTATCGGTGGTATACAGTGCGTCCCAGAAAAAAAAGTAAACCCAACTTTGAGAGGCTCCTTTTTAAACTCGTTAGCTTATAGTGACCTTGAAAATTATCTCTTATCAAATAGAACTCATATTCTATTCAAATTTGAGATCCTCGTTTTAAAATTTGATTGCTTGTGAAGTTGTGTGACTTTGAAATTTATCTCATTAAATAGTAACTCATATTCTATTAAATCATACCAAACTTTTATCTGTATTGCGTGACAGATGACTAAATACTGGTCTTTAAGAAAAAGGACAGAATAGACTTGTACCAAGTTTGGGCAAAAACACCCTTTGTTTTTCAAGAGTCCAAGTAATCTCTTGTCCCTGATGATTGACTCAGGAAGGCTGACCTCAAACAATGAATGGGTGATAAGAAAGCCAGTGTTGCTTCTGCTAAAACTTGGTACAAGCTATTTTTGACAGAAGTTTTTAACTCAAGTTCTAAGTCATCCATGACATCACAGGTATAAGTTTGATATCACTGGATAGAATATGACTGACTCTCTAACATGAAATAAATATTTATATCACAGAATTATGACAATTTTAATACGAGGCTCTCAAAATTGGATTTACTTTTATTTGGGAGGCGCTGTATAGCTCAGCCTGCACGTATGATGCCATATGTTCATGTCAATGTTACGAATTTGTTTTTTATTTTTCCTATAAAACTGAAAGAATATATTTAAAAACTCGTAAATTCTGAGAGGTAAATGATGGTTATGTGTACATGTATGAATGTTGATATGGATAACAAAAATGAGATTTGAGAAGAATGATAACATACCGTATCGAAGGAATGGATCAATGAAACAAGACAGAACACAGATTCATATAAGATTTTTATGCCCATTAATTTATTATCATATTCTTTTTCTCTAAGTGTGGCAAGAACCATTTATAAGAAGATCATATATCATGCCCCCACAACTAGGATTTACGGGGAGAAGGGGGGGGGAGGGGGTGGACATTTGAAAAAGTGAACCTTTCTAGCGCGGAGCGTGTGTCCAAAGTTTTGCCTCGTAAGGACCCAAATGCAGTATTTACGCAGAATATCATATGTCTTTCTCTCTTTCTTTCACTAGGTGACGCTTACCACCCCAAAATGAATTGCAAGCGCGAACTTATACATCACTTCACTTCATTGGACGTCAGGAAGTTGTCCATGGGCCTTTGCAAGAGAGCTTTGCCAGCGCGAAGCGCGAGCCGAAAATTTTGGCTTAGAATGACCTGAAGTGAAGGTATAGTGTATGTTAGACTGAACTGACCTAGAGCTTACATAATTATATTCGTTTGTTTATAATACCTTTTAGGAGCTGATGATCACCTCAAAGAAATGCGGAAAAATATTCGCGACAAACTCGTAATCACTTCATATCTGGGCAACAAGGCCTTATTTCTGTTAGAGCCTCTTATAAAGTTGAAGATAACCTTTGGGGCATCATTTCTGCCCCAAATGTGGAGGGTTTTTTTTTTTAACCCCTTTTTTGTCAAGCGGACTCTGGTTGCCAGCTTCTTCTTCTTCTTTTCTTTCTTTCTTTTTCTTTTTTTGTTTTTTGTTTGTTTTGTTTTGCATTTCTTTTCCAGTATCTGCATCATTTCTACCGCCAAATTTGATTTTTTTACCCTTTTTTTTTGTCAAGCGGACTCTGGTCGCCAGCGGGTGCCCCAATACGGGCCCGATATGATTTGATATGGACATTACCATTAACTTAAGGTAGAAATTTAATTTGTCAATTTACTTATCTTTATTTCTCTCTTTCTCTCTCTCTTCATCTGTACTTTCAGATTCAGCAAGATGCAGAACAACGTGGATCTACACAGCCTGGAGTGCTCTATCTGCCTCAAGACCATCAACGAACCCAAGCTCCTCAGCTGCTCTCATACCTTCTGTAAGGCCTGTCTGGAGAGACTGTCTGACGCACAGGTCAACCGTACCATTCTACCATGCCCAATCTGCAAGAAGACATCCCCCGTACCCAAGGGGGAAGTGGCCAATCTACAGACCTACCAAGCTCTGAAGTCTGTGGTGGATGATATGAAGAATCAGCGCCATCGCTGCACGTCCTGCGACAAAGATAAGGCACCTCAGGCAGTCGCCTTTTGTCAGGAATGCGGTACGTACATGTGTGCCGATTGTCAGAAGGTTCACGCTCAGTGGGGTACCTTCTCTCGCCATCAGGTAGTCGGTGTGGGCGATGTCTCCTCGGGGAAGATCACCCTGAAGAAACGAGCCACGTGCAAGAAACATCCCACTGATGATGCTTCCTGCTTCTGTATTGAGTGTCGAAGGTACATCTGCTTCTGCGAAGTCCTGGAGCATTCCAGACAGAGCCATCAGATCCTGCAGGCCGACGAGCATGAAGGAGACCTGAGGGAAAATATCGAGGATTTGAAATCCAGGGCAGCTGTGAGAAAGTCCACCATCAATAAATACATAATCTTCGTGGAGGAGCAGCAACAACGTCTGGACAGCGTCTTGTCCCAGATCAACGAGAGCATCGATGAGGCCTACGATCAATCCATTAAACGACTGACGGAAAGGAAAGAATTACTGAGGAACGAGGTCAAGAGAAGAATCGCCCAGCTGGAGATATCTTTGAAGGACATGCTTGATTCCAGCCATCAGCAGATCATCCACGTCGATGCTGCTACAGAGTTGGTATGTCATGGTCTGAACGCCCCTCTGGAGAAGGAGTCTCTGACGTCCCACGACACCCTCTGTGAGGAGCTTTCAAGGATCCTGGACCGTGAGAACCCCGACTACAAGCAACCATCCATCGCTGCAAAGCGAGGAGAGAAGATTCTCTTTGAGAGGAACAGGGTCACCAATGAGCTAGATCTTGGTCGTGTTCAGGTTGCCGATTGGGCATCGAAGCATATCGAATTCCCCATGAAGAACACCATCTCAGCAATGGCTGCACAGTATGATGGTACTATGGCTCTGGCCAGCAATCAAGGAGGGATTGACATCTTCGACTTTGAGGGTCGTGTCATCCGATCAGTCCTTAAGAATTCAAGGGTCCGCGAGATCGAGTTCCTCAAGAATGATTCCTACGTCATCCGCGACAAAACCAACGCCATCACCATCTTTAACAAGAACTGCGAACTCGTTCAAGTACCCCGCTTCGAGACGCTCAGGTACGATGAAGCTGGAATCGGCGATCTAGCCGTAGACGCAGACGACAACATCTACGTTGGTTACAGGAAGGCAAAGGTCATCCAGGTCTTCCGACCCTCTGGAGGAAGAGCTTTCCGTGAGATCTCCTGCGATGGCTACGAACCAAGCCAGGTGATTGCTCTCAAGACCAAGCCTATGCTGTTGGTTCAAAGTCACTCCAACTCAGTCCGGTTGATCGACAACAAACTTGGCGTCATGAAGCACGATGTTACCCTTTACGACAACATCTACGGATACCCTGCCCTGTGCAACAAGGATGATATCATCATTATCGCCTGGGTGAAACACGAGGAAGGTCTGCTCAGCATCGATCAATACAGCAGCGAGCTCAAGCATCTCCAGACCCTCATCGCAGATTTCAAGATTGAGAAGCCGGAGAAGCGTCACTGGTACTACCTTCAGGAGTACACCAATGGTGCCATGGCCTTCTGTACACCAGACAGGATGTACATCTTTAGACAGGCTCTGACTGCTGCCGATGTGTAGATCGGCTGAAACTCCTTCCCTCGTTTCGTTCATCTTTCAGATAATATCCCAAAGAGCTTTGATTACAAATCGAAAAGACTAAAGTTGAAACTTATATTTTCTTTTCATAAAATCGCTTGTTTGCATCCGTGATTTTTTTTTTTTCTAGTCCGAGGTTTCTAAGTTTATACTACTGAAGCTCGATGTGCCCTGATGTAAACCAAAATATCACATTAGTCTTAGATTAAGTTTTGTATCTTTATATATGTAAGATACAAAATATCCAAAGTTAGAATTAAAAAATAGACGAACAAAAGACAAAAGACAAAAAAATAGACAAACAGAAACAACCGATACATGTATATGTCCATTAATTTGTTTTCTTGTTAAATTTAATATTGCTTTTATCATGTTTATTTCGTTATATTTAAGTGCCTTAACTTTGAGGCAAGTTCTTTGTAATTGCACTTGTTTAGCGCCAAATAAGAAAATATGTATATTTTCTTATGAGTGGAAATCATAGACCTTTAAGATTATTGACATATATTTTAAAAACTATTATAAAAGCAAAGAAATTGAGCACTAGTTAGTCTGTCTAAAGGCCTTATATTTTGAACGAACATGGATTAATGTCTGCAGTTTGTTGTGGAATCTTTATATGAAACTTATTGTTTTTTTATGTGTAGATGCGATTGTTTATTTTTGGTTTTGTTTGTATATATTTCTTGTCGAAAATAATGATTTGAAAAGAACTTTTTTCATCTTATTTGGTATCATGAAAGATATAGTCGACAGCACAAAATTGTGCTTTAACTTTTAAAGAAGATTGTTGGATGATTAAAGAAATATAACTTTATACAAGTTGGAATAAATTAAGCTTCCTTTTGTGTTCATTATGTTAATTGTAATGGACTTCGAAGTACACATATACCAATGTATGGTAAGATTTATTTTATTATAAATATGACAATGGTTTTCACTCAGGCGCTGAGGTGTTAACATATTCGTATCAATTGTTAAAATGTTAGAACCGGAAGGTGTCATTAATAGTTTGCCAACTAATGTCCATTCATAGTTTTCTATAAGCAATGATAAGTGCTGCATTAAAAAAAAAACGGGGGTAGGGGAATTCTTTAAGATAATATGTACATTGTGTTTTCAATGACAAAATGGAAATATTTGGTAATGGTTTGTTCATGTCATTACGTGCACGATATTAGCAGCTTAGCTTGTGCGGACCAAATGCCTCAGGAATTTTAAACAGTATGGAAAGTTTGTCGCGTTCTAATTGCAACATTCTGGTGATGAAACTGATTGTCTTTCTGTTTTACCTTAAAATCGACCTTTTCCGCATGCTCAACGTAAAAACACACATACACTCATGCTGTCAGCAGTTCTAGAAATCACTTTTAAAATTCGGTATTTTGGTATAGTGATCGAAATTCTAGAGAACATGGACTTGTATCAAAATATTAAGGGTGGTATATATATATATATTCTTTGTATTCAATATACCGACCACACACGGTCAAAGGTGTTTTCTTGCAAAATGAGAATATTTGACGTGCAAACATAATTCATTCAGTCATATTCATGATATTCATGCTACCATACTTCCTTCACGTAAACAAGCATTTCTATAGTCCCTGAACAATATGGGACTCACTCCGGTTTATAAGAGTACGAAGTTCAATTTTCCACATGAATCGGTAAAACAGTCCTTCAATAACTGTGAAAAGATTCTGTGACGCTAAATTTGAATAATGCACTCCGTTCTTTATTATTCCTATTCTTTCATAGTTCCATTTTACAAATCAATCATCGGTGCTGCGAGAATTGAATAGTAAAAACTTGTTTTCGTCGAGCAAAGCAGGAAAGAAGCTATTGTAATCTTCAATATTCAAATGATTCACGTGTTATTTTCGTGATTACTGTACACCTCAACTGAAAATGGCCAGAGGCTGAAGATTAAGGGGAAATCAATTGCTGTAAAATATGAATGATATATAAAAAAAAATGTTCACTCCAAATATATTATGGCATGCTATTAACTATAGAGCTCAGTCCGTTAAAAGGTATATACATGTATACCCAATATTTGTGATATAAATTTAGGCTAATATATGATGTACATGTATATTGATGTTATCTTAAGTTCTTTCATTTCATATTTAGTTAAACATGTTAGGTTGTACATTCCGTTTATTGATGTTTGTTTTTTTGTTAAAGGAATATTAATGTATCTATATTATCAAGATAGGCTATGCGTATTCAAATTAAAATTAATGTTTAATATTGGTTAATAAATTGGTGTCAAGTTCTTTCGGACTTCTTGCTTTGACATGTGTTTATTTTGTTTTAGAAAAATTGGATAACCATCATCATCATCATCATCATCATCATCATCATCATCATCATCATCATCATCATCATCATCATCATCATCATCATCACCACCACCACCACCATTATCCTCCTCCTCATTATACATCATGATATGATGATAATGATGGTGGTGGTGGTGTTGCTGCTGATGATGATGAATGATGATGATGATGATGATGATGATGGTGTTGGTGGTGGTGGTGGTGGTGATGATGATGATGATGAATGATGATGAAGATGATGGTGGTGGTGGTGGTGGTGGTGGTAATGGTGGTGGTGGTGATAGTGGTAATGATGGTGAGATGAAATGTGTTTATTTTGTTTCCGAATGCATGGTTTTAGACCTGAAACAGAATGAAACCGATCGTGATTCAAGAAATCTGTTTGGGAATGTGAAATACTTGGGGAAGTGATGGTGTCACAATTAGATGTAGGAAAATCCATTAATGCAAGCATGAGCCAATTTGTAAATTAAAGGACATATTCTTATGCATACTAATGCAAAAATTTAATGTAAAAAAAAAAATGTTAAAAAATGAATAAACGAGTGTAAGGTGAATGTGGAGATGATGGTAATGATAATGTTAACGGTGAATGATGATGATTGTGGTGGTGGCGATGATGATGATGATAATGATAATGATGTTGATGATGTTAGTGATGGATGTAATGATGGTTATGATGGTGGTGATGGTGATGGTGACGGGAATGGTGGTGATGAGGATGATAATGGTAATGTATGATGGTGTAGGTAATAATGATGATGATGATGATGATCGTGATGACGGATGCGAAGATAATAATGCTGGGATGATAATGGTCTTCAAACTTTTTAACTAATACTTAGGGTCACTTGGGGGGGGGGGATTATAGGCAAATTGTTACACTTCTATTTGGCTCATTTCTGAAGAAATGAAAAGAAATAACCCTCCAAAACCATATATCAGTAGAGAGATTATATATCCAAGGAATCTTATGGACGAAAAAAAAAAATCACCAAAAATGCTTAATTAGTATAATTTATGTAAATTAGCCCTTTTTTCCCAAAACAAGATCTACTGAATACCTTACACACAAAAAACTCCATTTTTTTTGCACAGATGTGCTCTAAACATAATGTCTGGGGAATGAATGGATTGGAATTTCAACCAAAAAAAAAAAAAAGAAAAGAAATAAAATAAAGAAATGTATTTTTTTCTTTGTATTTATTGTTTTTTTTTTTTTATAGCTAATTATATATTCATGACATTATTACCGAAAAACTAAAACTTTATTTAAAATTCTAGTCCATTCATTCCCCAGAGACACATTTCACCAATAAGTATGCAAAGTTTGAACAGCAACAGACATTCCATTCTTGAGATATTTTGTTTTGCAAAAAAAAAGGGGGCTAATTTGCATAAATTATGCTAATTAGGATTTTTTGGTGATTTTTCGTCCATAATATTCCTTGATATATAACCTCTCTACTGATATATGGCTTTGGAGGGTTATTTCTTTTCATTTCTTCAGAAACGAGCCAAATAGAAATGTGACAATTTGCCTATAGCCCCCCCCCCTTAATTATTCAGATGCGTCGTTTATTTTTATCATGAAATATTGCTAAGGGACCTGTCCAACAGGCGGCAATCGTAGACTTACCTACGACTTTATATGTGCTATAGGCTACAACTACAACTTGCTACTACACAAACACACACACAATAGCAAATTCGCCTCCTGTCGGACAGGCCCTTAATGATTTATGTGCACGTGAAAAAAATTATTGTCCAGATCTGATGGGATTATGTTCCTCATTTAGAATGGGGAAAACCCCCACATTCTTTTGTCTTGATCTCTCCCCTCGTCTTCACTTTTAAAAATAGTGTCCTTCTTTAGCTATTATACCACTGTTGTACCGTCCACTCCTCTTATAACGAGCATGGACACAGAAGATTTCCTTAAATGAGGCAATTCTCTTGGTCTTAATTTCTATTTCTACTTAATCAGTATAAAATAAGATTTTGTTTTACGAGGTAATTGGCTGGGTACCGAACAACTCGTTACAGGAGTGGACTGTATACCGAGTAGGGATCAACAAACATATTATCGCTTAGTTCATTCAGATCGTTTAGAGACTCCAGTAAACAAGTTGATCGTGACCCGAAATCTTGGAAAATTATAATTCATTTGGGAGTATCGGCGAATTATTATGTCTAAATTCATTAGGAGAAACATATCTCTCATCGGGGCTATTTTTGTTTTCTCCTCCATACCATACAATATTATTTATAATACATACAATGAAAGATCACATGATATCTCTTTCGCTTCCCTTTCTCCATCTCCTCCAAGAACTTCTTATGAAGTTCTTATTCTTTTCCTTGCCGCACTTTGAAAATTAATGCACACACTTTTTTTAATTAATTACTTTCAGTCATAAACAAAACATCCTACATTTCCTTTTTATAAACAAAAAGTATGGCACAATACCAATGTTTATCAGTTCATTATCATCAACATCATCATCACCACCATCATCATCTTCACCACCTCTTTCATTATCATCATCACCACGACCACCGTCGCGACTACCATTACCACCACCACTACCATCATCATCATCCTCATCATTATCACCACCACCACCACCATCGGTTAATCATCCATCACCACAACCACCACCACCATCATCGTAAATCATCACCACACACCACCCATTCATCCCACCACCACCACCACCATCATCACCACCACCACCACCACCACCATCTTCATCATCATCATAATCATCATCACCACCACCACCATCATCATCATCACTACCTCAATCATCATCATCATCAACATCATCATCATCACAATTTCAGTTCTTGGATGCTTACCCCTTGAAAACTACCTGGATAACTACCCCCAAACAACTACCACCTCATCCCCCCTTTTTTTTTAAAGGGGGGGGGGGGTACTTGTCCTGAGGGAAAGTCGTCCAAGAGGCAGTTGTCAAGGGTGGTTGTCCAGGTGGTGGGTATGCATAATTTATTAATTTCCCTTGTTCTTACAACAAAAGGACTTTCTCTCATACTTTTTTCTAAAATCATCAATGGAAATTCTCCTCTAGCATCTACCTCCGTTCATCATAATTCCCTCTCATTCTCTCTCTATTTCAGACACACACTCACACAAAAATATATCAACCTATTATCTCCCTCTCTCTCCTATTACTACATATCTATCATAATCTTCGAATGAACCCAAAACTGTCTTTACATGAACACCCCAATCTCACTCTCCTTTTTCAGACGACAAACTGTATCAATCTACCTGATGATATATTTTTCTCCCTCTTTCCCATTACTGAATCTCTATCATAACCTTAAACTGAACCGAAAGCTGTCTGCAATTGATTTTGAACTTGGAAAGAAAAATACCAATAAATTCTTGTGGCACAAAAGACGAGGGTTCATAGAGAGTCTCTCAGTCAGATATGACTCAATGAATAAAAAGGGTCAGAAGGCAAAGTTACAATAAAAGTCTATAACTTGTTTATTATACAGAAAAATAACTTCACAATATTTAGGAATGCTCCAGGTTTCATTGTAGCAATATGACAAGAGTTATTGTGTATGAATAACAAGTGGCCTACACAGCATTAATCATTGGTACGTTAATATATCTTATGCATACGTTTTTAATCAACTGGTAACAGACCTCACACAAGAAAACCGTCAGTAAAAGTGTAATAATAATGTTAAAGAGAATTAGATAAAAACACATAATTAAATATACACTGCTGTGTTGAAATCAGCTGCAAAATTCTAACACTGTTATCTTCATAAGGCCTCATAAACATGAATAAAAACAATAATTCATGATTCAATATACCAAGTATAAAATCAAAGAATATAATTAATCATTAATCATTGCGAATGCGGAGAGGAGACCATGAGTCACCTTCTACAATGCCCTCTTCTCCCCTTCCCCTGCTCCCAAGCTGACCTTACTACTCTTTCGCCTAATGGGATCGCCTGCGTTCAATACCTAATGGGTAGAGTCTAATTCAGATTCCCCTAAGAACCAATACATATATATATATATATATGCAATGAATACTATGATCTTTAAATGTAATCAAGTATAATTACAAATCAAACAGAAGAATAGGAGAAAGGACTCGAGAAAAAGAACATGGCTCAGATCTAAAATGTAATTTTACATCTGATTGGTTTGATTATTTTTTACAATACCACATAAAGTCCACCCTCATGATAATGGGATGATTAAGCCAACTGCCTCATTATCTTTTTATATCCATGCCCATAATAATATGAGTGGACTGAAATAGGAGTGTAATTGTTCAGTGGATTGAGTTGTACCTTTTGAATCAAAGATGGCTATTACGTACTTATCCTCATCATCAACCCCTTGTCCGATTATTCTTTGGCTTTGAATCCTCAACCCAATGGGTAGGCGAATTCAGTTTGTTAAAACAGAATGCGTACTAATATCCTTCTGGTTCTCCGTAGATGATATTGTCTTTTCGCTACCAAAAGGATCTAAACACCATATAATGTGATATGAATCAAAGACCAAAGATGATATCGTCACTTCAGTGCCAAAAGGGTCTTAACTCTGTTTATAAGTGATACGAATTATCGACCTTCTGTTTCTTTATATGTTATATACTACACCCTCTCCACCGATGTGTTGGCTCAAATGGATAGAGCATCTTTGAATTGTTGTAGAAAATTTATGAGGGCTTTGCAATATCATATTTTTGTTTATGAAATTTATTTGATTTTGACTATTTGTTGATTTGTGAAAAAAAAAAGAAAATTTATTTCAATAAAGTTCCTCTGTTGAGGTTAAAGAGAGAAAAAAATCTTTCAGACCACAAAATTTGAAGAATCTAGAAATCATGTCCAGTTTACAAAGGTATCCCAAAGTTGAAACCTTCCACCCCCTCCTCTCCCCCGTCAACTTTTCCCATCACCATCCTCATTATCCTCCCTCTCATATTCTGAGTATTTCTTACTGGAACCCTTGCATTGATGAGCAGGGTACTTAAATGTCATTGTGGTACGATCAGCACTGTGCGCATGATTCTTTGGTGCCAAAAGGATCTTAACTCTGATATGAATGAACAAACTTCTGTTTCTGTGAAGATAGAATTTTGTACAATAATCTCTCTTCCTGATATCATGTCCAGAGTAAAAAGTTGTACCAAAGTTCAAATCTACCCCCCTCCTCTCCCCGTCAACTTTTGTCACCATCCGCCCTCACGTATTCCGAATACTTCTTGCTGGAACCCTTGACTTGATTCGCAGGGTACTTGAGCTCATTGAGAACCATCTTATCTAGGGCTGCAGCTGGCAGGTCAATGTGGCACTTCTGAGCAAGACGGAGCAGGTATATGAGAACATCGCTGAGCTCTTGTCCTAGGTGGACCTTGTCCTTTTCAGACCAATCTGTGACCAAAACAAGAGAGATTATAATAAAATATGATAACATTCTGGGCTAAGAGGTACATGTCTATATGATGACATCACTGCATAGCAAGGCAACCATCTCCTAGACTTTTACCCCCAGAAATAGGGTTGGAGTTAGGTGTAGAGTTAGGGGTTAGATTTTTGGTGGGGGTAGTTGTCTGGGGGTAACTGTCACAGGGGTAGTTGTCCAAGGACCAGTAATCTTTCATGAACACTGAACTTCCCCTGTAAGCTTCCGGAAACTGAATTCCTTTGCAATCACATACCTTACGTTACGCACACTGATTAATTAATTAAATTAAATTAATTGTGTCAAGTGTTGTGTACCAAATACAATGGGTTCTGGTGTTTATACGTTGTTGACAATCAGGCAGTGTGTATAGAACAATCATTTCCTTTATAGGATAAGCTACTTCCTTATTCAGGCAGGATTGATTAAATATTTTCTGCAAATTAAATCAAGGTTATGGTTACAAAATGTTTATCTTCTTATTTACACTAGTAAGCCTACAAACCATATTACTCAATAGACTTACTATATATACCAATATTGGTACAATTACCCATTCATAACCAGATACATACTGATCAATGATTTTTATCTCTATAAATTTTTGTTTACAAGTGAATTTCTAAAGGTGTGAAACGGTTCAGTATTTTTCATTTTTTGAAATGTCTTGGTTGAGTGAACAAGTCACTGCACTAACTATAAGCTAATCCTGTAAATATCAGTACTAATTTTGTGACCCCCCCAAAAAAAGCTATTTGCCAAACTCAACTTTGTGACAAGCAATCAGACAGCGTAAATTTATAAACGATGCAAACATTCCCTTCTTATGGAAAGTCTATTTGTATTTGACAGTTCAGAAAAAAAGTACTTTCACATATTCAAGTTAAATTCATAATTTCAGTTCTAGTGTAAAATTAGGAATGATATAAACTTTTTCTCCTCATGGCTAGTCTATTTGACAGATACATGTACAAGAAAACAAATCGTGATTTCAGCAATTGAGGTCATGTTTTGAAGCTCTTTATCATGAATTTGAATTTGAACTCTCCAACTCTGGTTCAAACAGGAGGTGTTGATGACATCACTTTTGCCTAAGGCAGGACCTAGGTTGACAGATCCACATGCTTTAAGAATGTTGGTACTAACAGAATGGAAAAGTTTGTAATCCCTACAATGTATCGAAATCCACTGTTTAACACTTTATTTATTTATTCATTTAATTTGGTATTAAAAAGACATAAATATACATGATTTAAAGGTCCAAGAACCAAACACTTATCATGTTGAAAAGATTTATATTCGCTCTGGTATTTTGTTATGATTTTATTTTATAAAGGATTATAACGTTTCCTTTTTATTGCTATTTGACAGTTCACAAAATACATGTAGGCCTAGGCCTAATTAAGTTGTGCTTTCACAGATTCAGGCTGGGTTTCAAAAATCAAAGTCATGTTTTTGAAGCCCTTTATCATGAATTTCCATTTGAACTCTACAACTCTAGTTCAGATACAAGGTATTGATGACATCACCTTTGCCCAAGGTGCCCAGAGGTTGACGTCCTGCATGCTGTTAAGCTAATCTGATATAACACTGGTTCATGTCAAACATTATTCCTATTACGACCATGATGGATTCTTAAAGGGAATCTAGTGGAGTGGGAAGGTGTGGGAAAGATGAAGTAAATTATTGTAAGCTTTCCTTTTGTTTTCATGATATTTGGAATGATCGAATATCATAATAAAAAGCTTCAAGGAAATTTGGATTGCAGGGGAAAAGAAAAGGAAGCTTTGAAGAATTAAATGCCAAGTGCCTGATATTCTTCTTCTTCTCAAGTCCTGTCTCTCATTTTCTAATTGCATGTAACACAAAACAGTCCCCTCCTGTTATAACAATGCGCCTGGGACCAAGTGAATTACCTCGCTATAATGCAACATAAACATATACTACATTCAGTTTTGTATGAATTGGGCCAATGCTCATTATATTGGAATGGACGGCATAATCATCTTGAGCTTAATTAAAGAATATCATTATATGTATCTAACGTTCTTGCTTATGCAGTGTACCTTTCAACAGCTTCTAGATTAAATTCTGTTAGTGATCAACTGACAAAAAATGCATCCCGCCAAAAATATCTTTCCAAGTACAACACTCCACCTTTGGACCAATACACTATTTAATTGACGTGGGGAGGGGGGGGGGGGGGGGGGGGCTCACCTGGAATTCCAGACTTGACTTCTCCTCTCCATTGACTGTATAATGAAAGACAAGAAAAGAAAAAAAAGAGTGAGATAACTCACTGCAAACTCTATCAGGAAAAAAAAACTGATAGAGAAGTCAAACTTTGGATATTATATGCAAATAGACGGGGAATAGTGCCATACAGGGTTATCTTCTGAAAATAAAAAAGTTGAATTCTAAAAGGGGCTACATCCACTTTTGTGGCTTCTGAGAAAAAAACATTTGTTTGCTAAATTTTCTACAGGATGTGGATTGAAAAGTGATATTGGAAGATGCTTTTTGTCATAAATTGCCCTCAAAATTTAGGTTTAAATAGTGTTGTTATGAGACAGGAACGAACCTGAACCATGATTTAATATTGCAACTCAATTTTCTTCAAGATTGGATTTAGCCCCTTTTGGAATTAAGCTCCCCAAATAGAGAATGCTGATTGAGAACTTGGGTTGAGATTGCCAAATAGTGCTTTAATGTGAGATACCAGGGTAGCTCTTTGAAGGAATAAATAAAGGAATAAATGGTGGGGCAAAGGGCAAATTTGGTAGGAATGTTTGATGTATTTGAACGTATGGTTATTATTGACACACTACAGGCTCTTAAGCAAACCAGGTCGTATTTGATGTAGTAATGCTTTGTAAACTTCCACTTTTACAAACTTGGGGATTGTCATTGTGGTGAGACAAACTGTCTTGAGTTGGAGAACTGAAGGATAGATACATTGAGGGGTTCATAAAGGGCAAATAGAGAAGAGAATCATGAACCAAAAGAAGAAGGGGGGGGGTGGAACATAAGGACAGATTGAAAGAGAGAGATTGAGAGATAAAACAAAAGAGAGATAAAGATGGGGAGTGGAGGGGGTAAGGGAGGAAAACGGCAATCAAGAGATATTACGGGTACAGCCCACAAGACCGACACCCACGAGACCGACGGCCCACGAGACCGACGACCCACGAGTCCGACAGTAAAGTAAATAGGCCAACGAGATCGACTATAAACAATTTAGGCCCACGAGACCGACAGCCCACTAGACCGACACTAGATCAAACAGGCCCACGAGACCGACACTACAAAGATATGACCCACGAGACAGAAAATTCGAAATGAAGGCTCACGACACCGACGGTAGAGCAAAACAGCCCACGAGACCGACATTACATGAAGTATACCCACGAGTCAGAAAAGGGACGTCTAAAAGGCAAGAAAGGGGTGGAAGAGGGAGAGAGAGACATGGCAAGGGCCGAGAAGTCGAGACAAAAAATAAATAAATAAAAAATGGGTGGAAGGGCACAGAGAGATAATGAAATCAAAGAACTAAGGAGGCAGGTGACCAACGGCAGGTTCAAAAAATCCATAGGCTTTGGAAGATTTTCAGGAGGGGGGGGGCTCAATTTTTGTACCAACTATTTCGGGAAGTTTTTTATTACCCTCCCCCCCCCCTCGTCCCCCTCCCCCACGTTGACAGAGGTTTGTGAAAAAGAAGAAGAGGAAAATAAATTGTAGACCTAATCAAGCTAAGATGTTTACGATTTAAAAAATTCTATGAAGACCTTGTATTTTATTTACTTGTTTGTGTGTGTGTGCTTTATCATTTCTTGATGAATGTTGACATGCGAGCGCGAATAGCGAGCTAGGAAAAATAAATTATATTGGGAGCCTAATTTTTTTTT